>JAJKFI010000143.1:1088924-1128752 GCA_029204185.1 Lerista edwardsae
GAGAGAGAGAGAGAGAGAGAGAGAGAGAGAGAGAGAGAGAGAGAGAGAGAGAGAGACCGGGATCGACCAGATGTTTCAATGAAGTGGCAGGTGCGGAATTCTCGTTAGACCACCTTCTACGTTGCAACGCCAGCAGGTTGCAGCTATGGCCTTACATACTTTGGAAAACTGAAGGCAGGGACCCGTGTGTGTGGGGAGAGACCACACTCCTATTAGCAAGGATGAAGACATTAAAACGAGTCACCCCTCTGCTCTCCGTTGCGCGCTCAGCCAGTGTTTGGGGAAAGAGCAGTGACTGAATTCCTACAATCCCGAAAACATGCTTTTTCTGGAGCCTAGCCCCATTTACTCATAAGTAAATCCCATTGCTTTCAATGGAACTTATTTCCAAGAAAGACAGCCTCATTTTAAGGCCAGATCCATTGATTTCAGTGGCCCTTAACTTTTTTTTTTTAAGTGTGCTTAAGTATGCTGTGAGAACGCGTTTAGGGCTGACGTAGGGCTTGGGAAAAGAAATCTCATCGCAAACCCTGATCGCTTCATGTTTGAATCAAAATCCCAGAAATATTTGGTTTTATATTACCCCGTTTTGGAAATTTTCCCTATTATATCTTGTCCGGCTTCCAGCAAGAACTTCCTCTCAGACTTTAAATATTCCATTCCCAAAGTCACATCATACTGCGATTCCCTGTCTATGGAGGCAAGTTAAAAAAATTACACGTATTAGGAAACTGTTTAATAATTTGCTCAATAGGGATGAATCGTTCAAGGTGTAACCCCTTCCTGATCAATGCAAAACTTGAAACAAGGGATCTGGCTTCTTTGCGTTGCCTTATTCCGTATCGAATGTTTTCGACGTTCGCGTTACTGACAGATTTGTTTGCCTTATTTGTTTCACGCCGTGTTTCCTTTGATTCATTGGACTCAAACCCACTTTCGCATCTGGTGATCCTTCTTTCTCCCCCCCCCCCTCAGGATCCTAACCAGCATGATCTTGATCTTAATTGGGTGGGGGGGGAGGCGGGGGACGGGACACACACGCCTTTCAACGTCATTTCACCATATGGCTTGTTTTAGGTTTCAGGGAGCCCATTCTTAAAATGCCTCCTGGGAGGCTTAATCAATCCTCCTCCTTGCTAAACTCAGTTCCATTAATGAGTAGTTAACAAATATTCGACTAAAATACCTCTTGCATGCAGGAAAAAGCAGTCCAACCACAACTTAACTACAAACAGTAATATGTTCCTATTTATTCAGGGGCTCAAGTTAAACAACGTTTGATTGGTCACTTGGGATAAGTTCCGAAAAAAAAACACCCACCCCATTCTTAAATAGACATCGAGAAAAAAAGTAATCATTCAGGTAGGAATATCTACATGCAGAAAAGTGCAACGTTGCCAATCACTAATTCAATAAAATAGGGAAGATGCTGATGACTACAGTGCTAGAAGAGACATTTCAGAGTCCTATTAGGCTCAAGGATTTATTTAAAAAAAATTGGCTGAAGGCTTTTTTTGAAGCCAGAGAGGTGCTTCGCTGCGGAAAGTTTATTATTCACCTGTTTCAGGTGAAAGAAAATTAATTGTTTTAATTCAAACGATAGGTGTTAGTAGAGAACTTGTCCTTGGCAATAAATAGTAGTAGTAGTAGTAGTAGTAGTAGTAGTCAGTAACGTATAGGCACACTTAAAAAAACATGTTTGTCTCCAAAGATTGCAGTGGAAAAAAAATAACGTAAAGGAAAGGGGAACACACAGATAAATTAGATCAATAGATAATTCAAACAAGTTTTGAAAACTATGGAATATCGATTGACGTGTTAATTCACTCGGGGAACGGCTTAAAAGATTACGCTGAAAGTATATGAGACACGAAACCAGCATGCTTAGTTCCTGCGAACTGTGTTCCGGACACGTTTACGTTCGGGGGCTTGGTCTGAGATAGCTACCGAAGTTCCCGCAGGTAGCTGTGGTAGCCATAGACAGAAGCATAAGGAAAGAAGATCTGATTTATGCCCGGACAGTGTTTTCTCAAAGGAAAAAGTCACCTTAGGTAACGCTTGGGGAGGCGGAGGGGGGGGAAATGAGCACGGCCCCTTTAAAGCCAAGTTGCTATCCAAACACAAGTAAACAGAGTGGTGGAAAGGAGAGTGGGGGCGGGACCTTGGGGGCGGTCTCAGTCCTTTACAACCTCTTGAACGTTTGGGACTGGGCGTGGTTAGAATGCTGAAGCCGTGAACACTCGAATAGTTGCGGCTTTGGGCGGGGACTGCGCTCCACGCCACCAGAGCTGCTGAAATGTGATGGACCCGGGAGGGGGAGTTTCAGACTTGTATCAAACTTCGCAGGAGTCGAACGCGGGAGGCTCCGGAGGAGGGACGGCGGGGGCGAAGCGGGTCTATGCAGGGGCGGCCGAGCCAGCAGGGACTTTACGCGCGCCCGAGCAGCGAGAGCAACGCGACGAGAAGGGCCAGTAGCCCGCCGAGGCGCCGGGCCGTCTCCCTGCAGCCCTTCGGGAACATGCGCGCAGCCCCGCGGTCTCGGCTTCGCTGAACGGCGCTGGGCTTCTCCGCCTCTTCCGCGTGGATCTAATGACTCGGCAACGGCACTAGGCGCGCGGGGCGAACTTGGTCTTGCCAGGCCCGTCGGGGGAAGGTCGCAAGTGGGAGGTAAGTACCTTTCGCGCTCGCCTTGGCCGTTCCGCAGGGTGCCCTGAGCAGGAGGCGTCTCGGGTTACAGGAAGGTGCCGGGCGTGTGGAGCTGGCGAGATGACCTGAGGTTACAGGTCCGACCGCAGAGAGCCGCGAACTGCGAAGGTCTCCAAGCGAAACCTGCCCTCCGTTTTATATTGAAACGACCCAGGCACGGTATCTCCAGTGCGAACGATTCCTTTCGAAAGGCATCAATGCAGTCCCCCTGTCCCTTTAAATATGGCCCACCAACGAGCTGAAATGAATGCTTTTAAAACTGCACTCCGATGCAAGCTTACCTGGAGAACCACAACCCCACGTTCTGAGCGTACTGCCAAGTAAACACGCCCAGCGCTCGAGCTGCGTTCCGCTTTGTTTGTCAACCCTAACTGGCAGGCAGGACGGCACGTTTACTTTCGATTTGAATCTGCTCCGTTCACACTAGAAGCCGGGGCGGATCTGTTTTGTGCACGCTACCCCTGCTGTGCCCCGCACACGCCGTAACGCTTCGGGTCTGGTTCGTGGCCTCTCGTCCGCGAAAGTTTGCGTTCTGGAGGCCCCACGCTAGTCATCTTGCTCGCTCCATAAATCGTGTGTCAAGACCTTGCCCTCTTCCTTTTCTTGACTTGATTTATACCACGAGTGTAAGATAACCCTTGGGAACACCGATGCAAGCTCAAGGGCTCGGCTTAGGTAACACACCCAGGGTCGAATGTGGGAATGGACCCCCCCGCCACCCCCTTCCCGCAGGCACACGCAGCTCTCTTCCTCTCCAAAGGCGTTCGTGTATCTGATGGGCGAGGGTCGTCAAAGAGTGCGTCTGGCCTGCCCCCAGCCTCAGCAGTGGGTGTTGTTTTCACTCTCACATCAAAGCAAAGGCTACTTTCCCTGCTTTTAAGTCTTGGCCATCGGAAGCACTTGAAAAGGAAGGTAGAGTCAGCCAAAGATCACATCGCGGGAAGAAACGGGTTCTGTAGACACCGACCTTAATTAAATTAAGGATTCGGAGTGGAAAGGGAAGTGACAGCGTGTCTAAATAACATCCGTGTTTGATTCGCACCCTTGACTACTAGGAGACGCTCAAAGGAAAACACTATACTTTGCGGCCTGTGTTCTCTCTTCTCCCCCCCTCCTCCGTTTTCGACTTCTGAAGTTTGGCACTTAAATATATTTACTTTATGCAGTTCTATTGATTTCAGTGGAACAAGGCTTGGGAGTATTTCAGCCTACAAGCCCGATCAGAGAGCAACACCTAGCTTATAGTCAGTTTTCCGAGTTACTTCTACCTCCACAGAAAAAAAAGAAAAAGATTGCTATATAGCGGGGTGTTATATATTTCAAGAAACAATATTTCTGTGAAGGACGGTATAAACGCGCCCAGCATAGTAGGAAAGAAATGCAAGTGTACACAGAATTACATAATATATTGATTGCAATTCTGATGCGTCTTATCTCAAAATGCCTGCATCCTTGCATTGTTTTCTGTTTATGATATTAAGAAAAACAAAATGGGTGATTAAATATTGCACGAGCTGCACGTGTGGTTACCGAATGTTTTGTAACCGTGTTCTTAATTAAATAACTATAGGCAGCAATAAATCCTGTTGAGTGATATACACTTTTCAGCAAGCGCATTTAGGAGCCAGTTGTAAAAACGTTGTGCTAAAGCGAATAAGCAGGTTCTGCAAAAAAGGCCACTTTTTCCCATATAGATACATAAAAAGGTGTCCTAAAACTGCAGTCCAATGTGTACTTGTTAGAGAGTAAACCCATGAAATACATGGGATTTTCTTCCAAGTAAACATGTTGGGATTGGAGCTATTTGTAATGAGAGACTTAAAGTATGTTTCTGTTTCTTTAAAAAAAATCAGACGTTGCATCAAATTAGAAATATAACAAAAATTTTGTACTAAATTCCTAGTTAATTCTAATGAGAAATGAAAATAATCGTTAGCATATTAAAAATAACTTCCCATGTAATTTAATTCATCAGAAATAATTTGTGAATGGGTGTTACCGTTTTCATTCGAATGGCCTAATATTTCCGACTTGCCCAACGCATCTTAAAAAGGGTTTGCTTTAAAAGGTACTTCCATCGATTTTAGTGAGGTTCATGTGAACTTGTTGAGCAGTATCATAGTGGAGTAAGTTCCATTTAAATCGGTGAGACTGGCTTCTGATACGTCTATGTGAGAGACGTTTGCAAAGCGAGCCAGATATTCAAGGGTCTTGACGCTGCAATCCATGGGACTTACCTCCTTGGAAATGCGTGTGATGTAAGTGTGTTTGGGGGAGAGTTGCAGGGGAGAGCTCGACATCTCCAGAAGAATTATGCAGACAGACATAATGTCAGTACAGTACTCTGATGGTATGTCGTAGAAGTGTGTGAATGCAAAACTGGAAAAATAGTTCATGCTGAAAAACGTGCCTTTATCTCTGGAGGAAAATTCCCCGTTTTTTGTAAAGTACACGATCCATTCTCTCTTTCCTAAACTACAGAGGCTGGGGAGGGAGATGACTCGGCTTGATGTTTTACAGAAATCAAATAATCTGATCCAGATTTATAGGAGTCCCTTCTCATCTTTTGGGAAGGACGCCCCTGAGGTAGGAAATCGCTTGACCCTGATGTAATTGCACCTTCAGCGGGAAAGGAAACGAAATCCACTATTAACATCGAATTTAAGAACGCTTGTCACCCCTTCCCCCCCCCCCCCTACTGTCAGAGAGAAAGGAGGGGAGGACTCCATGTTAATGGTGATTTTTTTTTTTTTAAAGGAAAGTGATGACTGGTGGGAAAGTTGAATTAGGACTGGCGTTTATAGTTTCGGTTGAATGGACTGAATGAAACCCTCTGACTGTCACACACCTCTCATTATCTCCCTCCCTGCACACTCGGATCGCAGACCACAGGCTAGAAAGGAGCTCCTGCATGTATTTAGAAGCCCCCCGCCCCCGCCCAAGCAGGGCGAGAAGGTGCTTGGATCCCAAGGATACCAGACCCTCAAGCACTGCAGTCCCGTTGCAAAGCAAATGTGGATTCATGTTCGAGTGCATTATGTACATCTGCGCGGGGGCGAACACCCCTCTAGACCCGAGATCCCTGACCTCCTATCCCCGCTTCTGAGAGGAAACCATTCTGAGAGGGCCTGCTGCTTCGATTGAACGGCTCTCTGAAACCTTTGCATCCAAAGCAGTTAATTCGAATGGGATTAATGAGGAACCATCGAAGGCTTCTGTTTTGAATCGTCTAGCACACAGCCCACGAAATGTGTTTGTTTTTTAAATGGTCCACACGTGGATTCATTCTAAAGCATTCCCCCCCCTTCCCGCGTTTGGTTAAATAGATTCTAATCCTCACTCGTGGACACAGAACCGGTAGCAATTCCTGATTCACTTAGCGAGTGTTCCACTGCGACTTGATCTCTGGTGAGCGCCTTTCAACGGGATTAATTTAGAAGCTACCTCGGGATCCATTAGAAAAGAGCATTTTTGATTTTATGTGTGTGAGAGCGGGAGGGGGAGAGAAGAACAGATGTGGCTGCGTCGAACTGTCCCAGCAGCTTTTAAAATTGTAACTCTCAATTGGATTTTAGTACTCCTTTATTTTTTTCCCCCTTGAAGTATCACATTTCCCACACTCCTCTCAAAGCCCTGAAAAGAGGTTCCAATTGCAGTACGAGAGCGGAGCAGGGAAGAGCCAAATTGCTGGAGCAGGAACGGCCCCAAAACGACAATGCTGGAGAAAATAATAAATATCACATGCGCCGGAGTGGACTGGGCGGCGTCTGGCACGGCTTCTCCAGAGGGGTTCATCAAGGCACCTCCGGCCCACCTCTCCCGCGCCTCCACTGTCCCAGGTGGAACTCGTGCTGCTGCCTGAATTGGGGCCTTTGCCTTGGTGGCCCACCTTGAGGCTCGACTCGAGGCCCACGTGGGAGCCCCGACCCAGAGGCGTGGGAGCCAATGGGGAGCCGGGCCGCCGGCCTGTTTGTTGCCCGTCGTCGATGTCCATCACCGGAGCCACAGAGAGCCCCAGCGGAACGCCGCTAGTGTCTCCGTGGCAGGGGGTGCTGGTTCCCACGGGAGGGGAGGCTCGCCCGCCCGCCCGCCGAAGTTCTGGGCGAGGGAATGGAACGCGGTGGGAGCTGGGAGGGGGGGTACCTGTCTCTCACCAAGCCCTCGGGGGCCCCCTGCTCTGTGGGCGGGGGGGGGGACCCTCTTGGGTGGCGTCGTCGCCTTGGCCAGCTGGAAGGGATCTCGAGAGAAAGTGGACCTCTGGAGGACCTGCGGCGCGGCGAGGCGGGTGTCGCTTTTCTCTCTCTCAATTATCTTGATAAATGAGTTGTGGCTGAAGGAAGAAAAATAAGCACAGCGGGGAGGCGAACGCGGGCTGCGCTGTCAACCCCACAGGCCTGACCACGGGCCACCCGCCAACCCACCTGGGCAGAGCTGTCTCGGCGGCCTTGCCTCGCCGCTTCCCGCCCGGGGCCCCTCAACCGTGAACTCGAGGCCAGCAGCCCTGGTCGGCTCAGCGCCTGAGCAAGGGCCGTAGGAAGCCTCGCCCGTCCCGAGTGGAGGGGCGCTTTCGACGGAACCAGGGCGGGCTTGGCTGGCTTCCCCTTAAGGAAAAGAGGGGAGCCTTGACGCCCGATCTTCCCTGCCACTTGATTTCGTGTAACGGGTTTCTAGGATCTGGGCACGACGTCGTAGACTCGCAGCGAGGCACTTGGACTACAAAGCGATCTATAAATGTTAGTAGTGAAAAAGGCGCGGGGGGGGGAGAGATGGTGTATTTTTCCTCGCTCAGAGGCGACTATCCTACACATTTTCCTGAGAGTAAGCCCCATCGGACACGCACAGGATTGTGCTGCGAGAGATTGTATAGGGAGGGTCGTGCTCCTTGCAAGGCTTTCGCTAGTAATAAAATTTAATAAAACGGCGACGTGCCCCCGCCCCCCGTAAGCGAACGAATTCTTGGCCCAGGCTGCGATCCTAAGTGCGGTTGTTCAAAAGTAAATGAACGACGACGAATGAGGCCTGCAACTGGAAAGGAAATTCCCTTCAGTTCCATACGATTTCCCCTCCAGGCTGCAACCCTATACGCACGCATTTACGTGCAGTAATACTCTGTAAGCTACAATGCAGCTTACTTTCTTCCGAAGAGAAGACAGTGCATGGTCCGGGCTGCGTGCCCGGCTTTCAGTTCGACCGAAAATAGAATGAAAACGGACACGAGTTCAGAACGTGTGTCAGTTTTGATTCGGTCTTCGATGGAACACAACAGTCAGCTGAAGCAGGATGATTAAATGACTTGTTTCGGAATAAACAGAAACAAGCTCATTCCTGGGGAATTGTGGTTCGGATCGCACCACTGACATGGCGATGCACCAGCTCACCAGAGAATCTGGATTTCAGCAGGGTACATCGTATACGCGTGTTTTGTACAGAATACACTAGAAGCAAGTCGAACTTGGGCTTTCAAGAAATGTGGCCGGCCTGGAGTTATCTCTGCCTTATATTAGCTGGTCGATGGATCGAGCTAATTATTTTAAGGGGTCGCATTTAGTCTTTCTTCATACACAGAGATGGATACATATACTCTACAGCCCCCACTTTTCTGTTACTGTTTCATTCTTTCTTCCCAGACCCCGGCGTGTGGAGTACTGAAGACTGGCAGTGAAAGAGTTCTAATTTCTTAACAGAGCTCAGGATTTTAACTCTGATTTGAACTCGAGCCTCGTACTTCCCACCTAGGCGCACAAAGCATCCATTTGGGATGACTCTGCAATAAGCAGGTGGAAGATCGCTGCCAAGGCTGGCGCAAGTCCTGGTACTTATATGGGCCAGAGGTCAGAAGTACACTTGAAAGTCTTCCTTAGCTACACTCATGTTGTGGTGTAGGGCAAGGACAGGCGAACCAACTTCGCGTTCCAAAGGGCTCCAGTCTTTAGTTTCACCTGCAGACAGTTTCAAAAATATGGATGTTCAGCACAATGTTATGCAAGTCTACTTAAAGTTCACTTTTGTTCAGTAGGGCTTACTCCCAGCAAGGTGTGTATAGGATTGCCGCTTTTTTAGTCACTTCTACCACAGAATAATTGTCATCCGCTGCCACAGGCATTCGGAAGGGGCATCATGAAATCGGGACAATGTCAGATGACCTGTGTGTGTGTGTGTGTGTGTGCGCGCGCGCGCGCGCGCGCGCTCGTTTCTCGAAGTTTCTAGCCCTCATGATCTTATTCACACACAAGTCAGTCAGAGGACTGAGGGCTTTGACCTGTCGTTTCATCTGCAAACTGGTCCGACACAGCCTACAGTGTGAAGTACTGAAGACTATCAGTGAAAGAGTTCTAATTTCCTAACAGAGCTCAGGGTTTTAACTCTGATTTGAACTCGAGCCTCGTACTTCCCACCTGCTCTGATAAATGAACTGAAACGGTGTGCATTAGGTCAGCTGAACCCAAGACCTTGGAGGTGGTCGGTGTTTGGCTTGGTTCCCTCCAGCTTTTCATTTGCGCCCGCCAGCCCACCCCTGCCCCAGGCAACCCCCACTTACTTCCCTGCCTGTTTACACGACAAGCGATTCCACCCCCAAGCGCTCCCTCTTGAGCTCCATCTCCCCCACCCCCATTGGTGCTGTTTGGAATCCAACTCTGCCCGTAGCCATAGGGGCGCCCCTTTGCAGTGCTTTGCCCCCTTGCGTGCTCCCTGAGGCGTCTGGAGGGCCCTTGGCCTGACAGCGCAGCTTTTCTTATGTTATGTGTCTGTTGAATTCGGTGCGGAGATGGTCTCGATCCTTCTGCAGTCTCAGACGCCCTCTTTCAAAGCCAGGGCGACCACCGGTGCGTCCCCCCGCATAACCCGGCTCTTTCCTCTGCTCCTGTTTCCGTAGGCTCTCCACGGCCCAGGGAAGAGGCGCCCGCGGATCCCCTCCCGCCAGCACAGCCCAGCCAGGCCCGGGACGATGGGGAGCAAGGCCCTGCCGGCGCCGATCCCGCTGCACCCGTCGCTGCAGCTGACCAACTACTCCTTCCTGCAGGCGGTCAACACGTTCCCGGCCGCCGTGGACCACCTGCAGGGCCTCTACGGCCTGAGCGCCGTGCACACCATGCACATGAACCACTGGACGCTGGGCTGCTACGCCGCCGCCGCCGCCACCGCGGCCACGGGAGGCGGCGGGGGCCCGGCGGAGATCGGCCGCTGCTCGGCGCTGAGCGAGATGGCGGCGGCGCAGGGCCTGGTGGAGCGCTTCCCCTTCCCGGCGCTGCCCTTCGCCACGCACCTCTTCCACCCCAAGCAGGCGGCCGCCATCGCGCACGTGCTGCCGGCCCTGCGCAAGGAGCGGCCGCGATTTGACTTTGCCAACCTGGCCGCGGCCGCCACCCAGGAGGACCCGCCCAAGGCGCACCAGGCGGCGGCGCAGGCGCACGGCGAGCTGGCCAAGCTGAGCGGCCCCCTGTCGGCGGCGCTGGGCAAGCTCTCCCCGGACAGGAAGCCCGCGCGCGGCAGGCTGCCCTCCAAGACCAAGAAGGAGTTCATCTGCAAGTTCTGCGGCCGCCACTTCACCAAGTCCTACAACCTGCTCATCCACGAGAGGACCCACACGGACGAGCGGCCCTACACCTGCGACATCTGCCACAAGGCCTTCCGGAGGCAGGACCACCTCCGCGACCACAGGTCAGCCCTCCTCGCCCGGCAGGGGAACGAAGCGGGCCCAGCGCGGCCGAGCGGCAGGCCGCAGAGCCAGGGGAGGCGGGCGCCCGCTCTCGGCCCCTTGTCTGCAGTGCGGGCGTGGGAGGATGGCGGCCCACCTTGCAGGGTCGGTGACAAAGCGGGGGAAGGCCCTTGGACGCCATGCTTGCAAGCCTGTGCCCGCTTGCTGGTGCTACTCTGTAGCAAGCACACAGGGGCTTGCTCGGTGTTTCAAGAAGATTTCTATGCCACCTTTGTCACCAGAGATGGCGTAGCAATAAGTATACGGAGCAAAAGAAAGGAAATCCAGGAAGGTCCTGACACTGGTCATAAAGGCCACAGGTCATTTATTGTTACAACAGTCATGGCTTGCAGTGCGATTTCTTTGCAGGGGGAGGGCGCTGGGACTGGCATGTGGTCGGTTTGATGTAGGCGGAGGTCCAGTACCCTTGAGCTGAAGGGAAGGGACCAGCTCCTCTTGAAGCGGGTCTCCTTCCATCTTCAGCAAGCACTGGAGATGGGGGTTGACTGGCTTGGAACTGAGCTGGATTAAGGTCCACAGCTGAGTGTCATTTCCACCTGAGCAGGCCAGACTGCAGAACTCCTCGCAAGCAGGGATTCTGCATTCAATCAATATGCCCTTAAGCAATCCAATATGCCCTTAAGCAATCCAAAGGGCGTTCCAAAGGGCTCCCTCTTTCAGTTGCTTTGATGTGCTTTTGTAGTTTCACTTTCTTTTTTAGCCCTGGGCTAAAACGGAATAACTATCAAGGGCTTGTGACCACAGCACCCCGCCCCCCCAAAAGTCATGTTCTTCAGAGATACTAAGAAAGTAGGAGAGTTTAGCAAATTATCCTTTAAGAAGTGGTGATCAAATTAGAAGTGGGGTGGAGGAGGGTGAGTAGACTTCCATGGACTGAGTATTTTTAATTTCGAATGGAATGTTTGGTCTTTTCTGGCCTATACACACCAAAGAACTGGTATCTACAATTTGCTTGTAACTGAGTAAATGGGCAAATGAGCCACTCCACTGTTGCCCTCTTCAAGAATTTCTGGACCAAATTCTTTTCACCACTACCAGTAGCCATAAACGGAGGTCTGATATTGTTAGGTCTGTGTAGTTAAGGGAAAATTTTCTATTGCTATCAACTGGGACATGGAACAGCCCATATTTTCTCTACTTTGGACTTGGTATGCAAACCTACGCATGTTTACACAGAAGTAAGTCCCACTCTGCTCAGTGAGGCTTAGTCCTGCCACTGTGGTGGTGCAGTGGGTTAAACTGCTGCTGCTGGGCTTTCTGACCAGAAGGTTGGGAGTTCAAGACTGCGCGACGGAATGAACTCCCATTGCTTGTCCCAGCTCCTGCCAACCTAGCAATTCAAAAGCACCTAAAAATGCAAGTAGATAAATAGGGGAAGGTAACAGCGTTCTGTGCGCTAGGTGTATAGTCATGCTGGCCACATGACCACGGAAGCTTGTCCTCGAACAAATGCTGGCTCTACAGGCTTAGAAACGGAGATGAACACTACCGTCTGTCACGACTAGACCATTTGGTTGTGGGGAGACCTTTACCTTTAAGTCCCACTCTGCTCAGTGAGACTTACTTGCTTATAAATATGCATTGGGAATAGAAATCTATAGGGCAATTCTATACATGCTTACTCAGAAGTAATCCCACTGAGATCAATAGAGCTTCCACATAAGTATGCAGAGGCTGCAATCCTAGGCACATTTATCTGGGAGTAAGCCCCATTATAGCGGGATTTACCTACAAGTAAACTAGCATAGATTTGCATTATGAATTCAGAGGGGGGGGCAGTGTGAATCTGTTAGCAGAAAAAAGTGCAATTCTATGCTAGTTTGCTTAGAGGTAGATTACTGTCAGTGGATGAAAGCTAGGAAAAGAGAACGGGGAGGTGGAAATTGGTGTACACCCAGCTGGTTGTTATAGCTCTTGCTGTGTCTACAGATACTGATTCCAAACGCCTGTGTTGGCTTCCAGGTATATCCATTCCAAAGAAAAACCGTTCAAATGTCAGGAATGTGGGAAAGGATTTTGCCAGTCCAGGACTCTAGCAGTTCATAAAACATTACACATGCAGGTAAGGTTAGATCTGTCACTTTAGACAGTTTGTTTCAAGCTTAATTCTGTTCCAACTCTTTATTCTGAGTGGGTATAAAGTGTGCAGTGCAATCCTAAAGCATGCTTATTCAGAAGTGCATCCCATTGTGTTCAATGGAACATGTTCCCACATAAGCATCCTGACAGCCCAATCCTATCTCAATTTCTAGCACAGATGCAGTCATCCCGACAGGGCGCACCCTGCCTCCTGTGGTGGTGGTGGGCACCCATGGAGGCCTCCTCAAGGCAAGGGAATGTGTGTTCCCTTATCTTGGGGCTGCTTTTGTGCTGGAAAATTGGTAAGGATTGGGCTGTTAGGACTGGAAGAGAGAATTTTAGCAGGTGCAGCTCAGCATGGAAGGATTGCACCTGCCAAAATTCCTTCTTCTTTAAAGGTATAGGCACTCTGTCCTAGTTTGTATCTGGTAACGCTAGAACCACAGTTGTTCTGTGATCTGTGCATTTTGTTTAGAAACAAGCCCTTCGTAATGCTGCAATCCTTTGTATCTTTACTTTGTATCTTTACCTTTACTCACAGGACCCAATGGAGCTATCTTCTAAATAAACATGGAATAGATTGCACTGTTAGTTACTAGTAGGGAACCGTACCCACTATGAGTTTTGTTTTAAAACTGGACCACTTTCCCTACTATTCTCTCTCACCTCATTCATCTTTAAAAGGTTTTCCAAGAACGTATTTCCCTAAAGATGAATGAGGTGACTTGAGCTGTCTAATCGGGTGCAATCCTGCCCACACTGAATTGAGAGTATGCCTTTGAATTTAGTGGGACTTCCTTTCCAGTAAATAAACTCACACTCAGCCTCCAAAGGTTCTTTTAAAAGCTGTGTGTTGCATAGCTGGAAAAGGTTAAATGATGAGGCTGGCATTTCTGGAAAAAAGTGTGTAAAATGTTCAGCTAGAGACAATTTGTCTGTTTGAAAACCTCAGACTGAGAAGACTGGCTTTGTGCAAAGATTTTCACTGCTAGAGATGAGGCAAGTATCCCTGGGAAGTTGGGGGATTAGCAGGATACATTTTTCTGTTGATCCCAGATATGGTGAATGTGATGAAGCGGGAAGAACTGACCTTGACTGGCAGGAAGATATCAGTATGCCATTAAGGCCATAATCTTAAACACACTTACTAGGGAGTAAGTCCCAGAGAACTCAGTGGGACTAACTTCAATCTAAACATTGATAGGATTGGGCAGTAAAGTGTCACATTCTTATATGTACTGCGGAAAAATGGCCTGTCTTTGGATCCCACAAGCATTAAAGATTGCAGCCTTACCTGGAAGTAAATTCTGCTGAACTCAGTGAGAATTTACTTCCAAGTCAACATCTCATCAGGAAATCAGTCTTATTTAATGACTGATTTTAAAAAAATGAATTTTGTACACAAACATTTCTCCAATAATTTTGGATCAACATGCATAAGTTCATTCCCTTTGATTGAAACAACAACCCTGTGAAGTTTAGGAAAAGAGAAATGATGTGCTGAAAGTCACCAGTAAGCTTTGCTGCTAAGAAACAATTTGAGTCCAGGTCTTTCTAATCTAACCCCAATGTACTGTAGCTATAATTTACCGAGTAAACCCCACTGAACAACATTTTACTGTGTAATCCTGCATAGGCTTGGGCTGTATGCCTGGCTGGCTCTTCATGAATTGTGTTAGGGTTTACTTCTGAGTAAATATAGTCAGGCGGCAGGGGTGCGAAATTTCCCAAATCCTCTGAACTCCAAAACTAGATTTGCACGTGTTTATGAGGGATTGCATTTCATTGAATTTGGTTTACTTCCAAGTAAGCAAGCTGTGTCAATGCATCTGCAGCCCAATTCTATGTATATTGACTCTGGAGTAATTCCTGTCCTGTGAATGGATAGAGACAGCTTTCACTTTATGTGAAAGCCACTTCCCCTGATTACAAAGCAGCAATCAGAGGAAAAGTGTTGTTAGGATTGTAGTGTCAGGTTTATTTATTTTTTTACATGTTGTTCTGCAATGTAATGAGGCCAAAAGGTTGGGAGGAGGGAAGGGAGAGAACTTTGAAAGAAAAACTCAATAATCCAGGTAGTTTGTAAAAGGGTTTAATCCTTTGCTTGCTTCAAATCTGAACAGGAATCTCCACACAAATGCCCCACATGTGGAAGAACCTTTAATCAAAGAAGTAACCTGAAAACTCACCTTCTCACCCATACAGACATCAAGCCCTACAACTGTGAGCAGTGCGGCAAAGTGTTCAGGCGAAACTGTGATTTGCGGAGGCACAGTCTAACCCACACCCCGCGACAGGACTTCTAGAACAGCCGAGAACCTCCACAGGGAGCTAACTCTGGCTCAAGGACTTGAACTGTAGAGAAACCTTTATGCCTGCGCACAGATGTACGCAGCAGAGCCACCCTCCCCTGGCTCCAGCTAAATCCTCTGAGGGAGGGGGTGGTGGGAAGTGTCTTTGGCCCTCCCTCCTCCCCTGCGAGAAACGCAGGCAGATCTCTTGTAGATAATAACATCCCAGCTCATTTTAGAGCTCTGTACAGAACATGGTGTAATGTGTTTGCTTCCTATTGTCTTACCAAATGCACATTGGTAAACAACACCAACAAAAAATCTAGGAGTGAAAAAAAGTCTTTTAAAAAGTGTATTTCAAAATAAACCATTTCCCCCTCAAAACATCCTGCACTGGGTTTGTGTCAATAATTTGTCATTTTCTCTTCCTTCCTTTTGACAAAAGTCAAATGAAGAAGCTCCTTAAGGGCTGGTTAATCAAGTTTATTGCATTTCTACATGTCAAAGTCTGTTTTAAATGTATTGTCTGCATGCTAATCATAAATGGATTTACATGTTCAACAGTTTTAAGAGTGTAGTCTTATGTACTTAGATGTAAGTCCCATGATACAGTTCGTTGTTTCCCCCCCCCATGCGTAAGATAGGATTACAGCCTAAGTCTTACTGAACACAATGGGCTTACTTCAGAGTAAGGCAAATGACACTCTTTTCAAGTACCTCTACTCACTGAACACAATGAGGATTTTTCTCAGTAAATATACATAGGAAAGGAGTGTGAGGCCCCAATCCTGTCGCACTTATGGGAAAGCCAGTCCCCTGGAAGAGTGGGGCACGATAGCACATGGTGTGTGTCTAAAGATTTAAAGAATGACAAACAGGGGCCCTGGGAACTGCAGCAGAATCCGCCCTAAACCCTCCTCAAGTGATTTATTAGTAACTTATTGGCAATCAAGCCCCAGAAGCAATAATCAGCTCTTCTCTAAAGATTGCCCGCGATAGCCTCCTGCTTAGACTTTGAACGCGGGCGGCAATTCCGGAGTTTAGACAGGGACTTTATACTGCTTGAAGACGAGGCTGCGAGCCTGATAGCGCTGGAAAACAAACAGCGCGAGGTAAATAAAAGCCCCCTATTGGGCGGCCGCTGATGGGCAGGAAGGCTCATCTCCGCGTTTCGCCGAGTTCATCAAAACCCGCTATCAGCTTCCGGGATCTGCTGAGTGAGGCCGCCTTATCGGAGCTCAGCGAGGCGGCATCTCCCGAAGCTCGGCGTGCGGGCAGGGGTGGCTGGCTGGGGAGTTGAGAGCCGCGGCGCGAAAGCCATAAAACCAGCAGCCCGCGTCCGATGCACGACCCAGAACTCTCGGGCCGCCTCCATCAACGCAGGATTGTCAGGAGAAGCCCCGGGGACCGCGATGCGAGGGAGGGCAAAGCGGCGGCGGCGGCGGGCGGGAAGCGGCGCTCAGCCGCGCGAGGGATGCACAGCACAGCAGCTGCGAAGGGAGCCAAACTGACAGCTCTGGACAAACGCCTTTAGGCGGAAGCCTGCCAAGAGCTCTCTGGCCGGGCTGCAGCTCTGCTTGATTGGGAAACGCGGGAGGGCGGAGCGACAGGGATTCCTGGCTGGGGAAGGGACTGGATCGCCAGGCTGATGGGAGCCCCCAGCCCAATCTTAACAAAAAAGAAGAAGAAGAAGAAAAAAGACTTTTCTCTTTCCCTTCCTCGGTCTGCAGAGGGCAGAGCCACAGTTCTAGAGGGCGGCAAGATTCTCACCAAGATTCTTATCTTCAAGATTAAATGGCAACATGTTGTTTCCCCCTACAAGCATTTGTTGAGGTTGTGTGCTAAGAAACGGCTGTAGCAAAATCATCAGCACAAGTCAGGGAGTTTTCTTCCCTCCCCCAGAAAGGGTTTTGTGCATTTGGCCTGCAATGTTCATTGCCATTTCACTGTTTCAAATAATGATAGTCATTCGATCCTGGTCTTCATAGGCAACAGAGTAAAAGGAGGAGTTGGTATTCGACCATTTCAGGCTGCAGGTGGAATCACATTTTCATGTTTACCTGCATAAAAAAGAAACTCCCTGCAAGTAGAAAACTAGCACAGCAGGAGTAGCAGTGCCCCTGATGTACTAGATTTTAACTGAAGGCTATTCTTTTCCATATGGGAGCATTCAAAAATAGGATTTTATTTTAAAAAAATTATATCATGCCTGTCCCATGCTGACGCAAAAGCCCAAGGCGGTTCACAAAGCTCCATAAAAACAACACATTTACAATTTACAAAACAATAACCAAAATAAACAAACATAATTTTGTTTATTACAATGAAATACAATGAAAACCAGTTGGGGGTTGGCTATCCAGACAAGAGGAAAACAGAAAAATGAAACACCACACAAAGAGACTCAGAGGCCATCACCCAAATGCCTGCCAGGCAAACAGGTTTTGAGCCCTCATCAGAAAGCCATGAGGGGGTAGTTCCTAATTCGACCAGTAGGGAATTTCATAATTGTGGGGCCACTACAGAGAAGCTTAACTTGCGCCATCCCTCTAACTTGGGACAGGGGTGGCAGTAGCAGGAAAGCCCCCTCTGATGACCGACGGGGTGGCCCATCATGTATGATAATCTCAGATAATCTGGTTGTAAACCATGAAGAATTTCAAAGGTCAATACCTGCACCTTGAATTGGGCTCAGGAACAAATGGGCAGCCGGTGTAGTTGCCGAAGCAGCAGTCCGACAAAGGAAAACCACTTAGCTGCAATAACCACCAGAATCTGAAATGGTACAGTCTATGCTATTGCTTCAGGATTCTGCCATGTCATTCTGCTGCATGTGTAGTTCAAGCCTCAAGGGGTGGAATCGATGTTGGTTAGAAATATATGCACTCCTTGGAAATAATCACAAGGTCTAAAACACAATTTGTAGCTCTCTCCTTCTTCACCATCAAGGAATAAGGGAGACTCTCTTCACATGCTCAGATTCACTCCTATCTATCTAAAGGTGGTTCACATATAAATTATAAAATGCATGCAAGCAGTAGAGTAAGCTCTACTTGGTGTCTGAGAGTGCAATCCTAACCTGGAGTTAGGCCAGCAAGGTTTGGCCAGCACAAGGGACACTGTAACATATGTTTGGACCACCCTCGGAGTCAGGGAGGCCAGCACACACATCCCTGACTTCGAGAGTGGTCCATACGCACTTTACGGTGGCCTTCGTGCCAGCTAAACTTTACTGACCTAACTGGGTAGACCTAACTCCCAATTAGGATTGCGCCCTAAATCTTCTTGGCCCCTGGGAAGATTAGAAACAAAGTGAGCAGGCTGCTGGCTCAACAACTGGGATCCCTCAATGAACAGAGTTCAGCAGTGGGGAGGAGTGCTTCACCCTTCCTCCTCCACTTGCCTCCTGGTTCCTTATCTGGGTGGGTGTGGGTGAAAGACAACAAAGGCAGGGGGTGGGCAAATCAGGTCTGTGATGGGGGCAAGTTTGGCAGCAGTGGTAGCCGCTGAATGCTAACCTCCCTTCCCAGGCTTGATCCGCCTTCATAGGTCAATGTAGACTTTCTCTTGTGCGATCTTCAGCCTGCTGTCACACTGAAAGTTGCCATGTATTTGTCTGAAATTTTAAGGATCATCAACTAGGTTATGTTTCCTTTGATATGCCAATAAAGGTTTTTTTTGAATGGAAATGGAATGGACTGCACCACTGATATAGCTGCCATGGGTCTGAGTTGACCCACTGGTCTGGCAGGGGCTTACCATGGGTGAAGGAAATACATGTTTCCTAACCCCAAGGAGCCCTCCTGAGGCCAAAAGCCCCTTGCGGGATTCAGCGGGCATTGGCACCACTGCATTGCGCTCTCTGTCTGTGTGTGGCAGGATTGTGTTATTAATAAACTGAGAAGCAGCAACTCACATACCCACACATGTAGAAATGCATGCAGGCACACACATGTGTGCATGCTGATTGGCACACTAATGGTTCCCAGCATTGCTGCAGTGCCTCCCCCCCCCCCCCACACACATAAGTATTGCATTTCCTTTTAAAGAAATGTGCATTAGAAATAATTTTGGAGGCTCTGGTATGCTGCTTCTTATATTTTTAACAGTTTTGCTGCTGTGTTTCAGACATTTTTGTTAGTTTTCCTTCTTTTTGAAATGGTTACACTGCCTTGAATAAAGAACAAAACAGGGCACAGATGCCTCCAACAAGCAAGCAAGCAGGGCAAGGGATCCACCAAAGGATCTCAGTTTCATGCCCAGGCACCACTGAAAAAAGATAAGCTAGTTGGCATTTGCTGACTATTTGTTCCTACAGAATCCACCCCATGAGTCCTTCCCAACTGGCAGGACAAAAACAGCCTTCCAGGGCAGAAAGCTTCGCTTATTGTCAGAACAGAGTTCTGGCATTTTCCATTTTAGAAATGATCATGTGTCACTCCAGGTCTATTTCCTGTGAATTAACACTAAAAAGCAACACTTGTCCTGTGCTAACCCCAGGGCTGAGTCCTTCATTTCTTTGAAAGTCTCTCCCCTCTTCATTCTTCCTCCACCCAAGTTCCACAGAACTCATTCTTCATTACAGCTTGTCTTCTCTGCTATCTCTTTGTCAAGTGGTTTGTGATTCAGCCCATTTATATTTTACTAGCTTGTCCTTACCCGGCATTGGGTGGGTATTTATGTATCCCAAGCTTCTATTAGACAGGAAAAGGAATGAATTCTATCTAGTGTAAAATCAAAGTAATTTTATGTACAGGTAATTAAAAGTATAAGTACAGTATAAAAATTATAAAATCAAATCTTTTACAAATTCACTATAATATTAATTTAACTCAAAACTGGATTATAAACACCATTTTTAGTTTCACCTCCAGGAGCAAGAATAAATAAATTATTGGGTGAACCCACCCTTGAGCAAGCAACATAAAGTTGTTCGTGGAAGAAACATGGCAATCTCAAATCCACTCCACAGTACTTAATAGACTGCCCCTGTGACCTGTTGATTGTGATCAAGAATGCTAGTCTCACTGGAAATTGCAAGTGAAAAGAGAGATCTGTCAGAATGAGTGTAAATAAAAAACTGTTTTTTTAAAAAACATGGGATAAAAACTGTTCTGCCCTCTCCCTTTCTTGTCAAGATAGTCACTTCAATTACAGTACCCAGCATCTTCTTGACACAGCCTTGTGCCGTTGCAAAGTTTTGGCGGGTCCAGGTTCCATAGTAAAATAATTGGAGAGCCCACTGTAAGTAAAGTATGATGTGGTGGCAATCCAGCCGGATCAAGTGAGTTTAGGAAGTCTGATGGGAAATTGATGACCTCATAGGCATCTACTACAGTATTGATAGCCTTGTAGTCAATGACTACGCCTGGTCACATGGCAAGTATTTGATTGGAGTCCAAGACCGGGGCATAATGATTTCTAAAAATTTCCAGAAGGCTCTACAGAGTTCTATTCGACTACACTTGGGCTTAAATGTCATCGGGACTGTCACCAATCAGCTTAGCAACTCCGAAAGCTATGGATTTGACCCGAATGTCGGTCATTTTGGACATTTTATTTTTCACCCCTTCTCACCCCCCATGCTGATGGGGGCTGAACATGGACTTAAACGGCATCGGTAGTGTCACTATTCATCTCAGCGCCCCCCCAAAACTATGGATTCAACACCAATATTGGCCATTTTCGATTATTTTTACATGTCACCCTCTTCCCACCCCCACCCCTAGGGGTGCTAGCAGCAGCGGTATTCAGCCGGTATGCTGGGCGGGAGGAACAGGTGAGCGGCAGCTCACCCATAGCTTTCCGCTCCGTTTCGCTGTCGTTTTGCTCCGTTTCGCAGGGGCGGGGAAGACGGCGGAGCAGAAAGCTACGGGCGAGCTGCCGCTCACCTGTTCGTCCCGCCCAGCGTACCAGCTGAATACTGCCGCTAGGTGCTAGGGTTTTTTTTTACCCCTGCAGTATTTCTTTCCAGATAGTAAGGCATATGTGAATTAAGTTTGGTGTAAATTGCTCCAGGCGTTCCAGAGCTATGCTGGAACACACACACACACACACACACTTATATATAGATTTAATGGATATCCACCCCATACTTCCTGTCACCTCTTGCTTTTCCAGGTTAGTATTCTAGGTCAGGCTCTTCAGTTTCTCAACTCATGCAATGCAAAGGGTAAAACAAATTAAACAGCAACAGTAAAACAGTGAATAACATTGGCATATTTGAAAAACATCAGAGAGAGATCAAATAAAGGTAACACCATAAACATCTTCAGGTGGAAGAAAAAGCAAAGAGAGGCCAAGGAGAATTGCACCTTGTAGTGAACCTCCAAACAACCCCTGAAGCTTCTTCTTTCACTAAAACCCAAAATAGCAGACCTGAATGTGACTTTCCCTTTTGTTTTTCCTGCTAATTCCGTATTCAGAAAGTCTACATTTTAGGATTAGGAGTTGCTAATTCAAAATATGCCTAATAATTTGAAATCATATAAAGAAACACAAAATTCTCCAAGGAGTTCCGAATTCTGTTGCTACTGTTGTGATAGTCGTCAACAACAACAACAAACAACCTCTTTGAACAAAAAAGTTCATAAAGCGGTTTACAGAGAAAATCAGCTAAATGGCTCCCTGCTCCAAAGGGATCAAAATACTATATAATGGTATAATGCCATCATCATCATCCAATGATTATCACAATCATCAACAACAAAGACTATTTGGGCTCTGTGTTTTTTTCAGAGTTGGTGTTTCCTTGCAGTGTGTGAGGGTTATTTTCCATTATATAATATGTTTTTATTGAACCTTTGCCATGAGGAATTATACAAGTAAAATGAAAATGCAGGCAAGAGATTGCAAAACAAGCATCTAGAACAGAGACGAGAATAACACCAAGGATGCCAGACTTTTGCCAAGTGTCACCAACAATATATGTGTGTTACACTTATTATTCCAAAAAGATCTGTGATTATTTCTGCAGCATTATACCAAAAAAGTGTTCATTATATAAAAAATATAAATCGTTTTTCAATAAACCAATTTGGTTTTGAAGACACATGAGTATACATGACAAATCACTGTGACACGAAAGGAATGGAGCAGTCTTTCCATGTAGCTCAGCCGACGGTTTCATGTATAACAGAATGTTTGCAGGGCTTATGGTTGTAGAGCTGGCTTAAAAATTTGAAACCGACACAAGACAATGCAAAAGCCCTTACTAAAAATAATCAGGCAGCTGGAAGCAGCATGGAGAACCATTCCATTGAGCGAGCTTCCACCTGCAGCCTGAAATGGTACTTCCCGGATGCAAGTGTATCGCTGCAGATAAGAACAAGGCCTAAACATGAGCCTGCTCTAGGCAGATTTGCAGTGTTTAAAATCATATTAAATAAATGCAGAGCAACTGGAGAGCAGTTTGTCCTAGGCTGACACTCCATAAACATGTGGAGTGATCAGCCAAAGCGAATTGGGCAGCCACTCCATAACAACACCATTACTTGACTGTAGGAGAAAATGGCAAGATTGGCCCATGGGCGCATCATGTCAATCAGGAGTTTGCTAATTCGTGATGTCTTTCAGTATTCCAAACAGTAAAAGTTAAAATTAAGCACCAAAGCAAAGTTGTGACTTTAGTGAAAAACGCAGCATATTTCCATACCTGAATTTCCAAATAGAGCCCTAAAGCGAGAAATTCTCTGAGATCAGGAGCCCAGCCACATGTGCAAAAGCCTGACTCTTCTTGTTGTTGTTAAGGACTTCACAAGGAATAGACTGAACTATGCTTGAGAGTGCAATCCTAGGTTTTCTTTGGGCTGGCACAAGTCTCCTGTGCTGGCCCAGGAGTGTCACAAAACGTGCCGTAAAGAGTGTTTGTGATGGCTCAGGTTCACAAAGCAAGAGAATCCTCTCTGAGAAACTGCTGAGAAACTGCACAAACTAAACACCAGGGACAGCAGCACAGCGTACGTGACTGAAACTGCAGTTTTTCTGTTCATGAACCAAACTCAACTGAAATACAGTGGACTGACGCACAGGTCTGAAATGAGCCTGAAGCTTACTTAGCTCCGTGCCTATGTTACAGTAGTTTCCTTTTCACTCTGTGGACTATATTAATGACGTGAATTTGCTAGATCAGTGGTTTTCGGTCTCTGGCCAATGGATCAGGGCTAGCCCACATACTGGCAGTGGAGGACTCGTAGCTGACTCGTGACTCCGGCTCAGTGACAGGAGCACATCCCTGCTGTCTAGCAGAGTAAAGGGGGGTGCTGCACCAGTGTAAAGTAAAGAGTGCTGCACCAGTGCAATGCCAGGTTAGGATTGCACTATCAGTCTTCCACTATCCAAGACTGTTAAGGGTGTGTCCCCAGCAGCAACACCCAACCAACTTGTCTTCAGGTGAGTTTTAAAGCCAAGGAGCATTTGGCTGTTACACAGCTAGAGAGGGGCAAATGGTAAGTACTGCAGGTGCCACAATGCGCCATGTAAGCAGCCCCTCCCACTTGCCGTCACAACCATTCTCAGCAGTACTGGAAATGTGCAGGCACTTGCCAAACCAAACGGTATCTCCTGAGAGTTGCTGTTGCTGCCCTGAATGGCTTTGACCATGAGTTGGAGGGGCCCCTTACACGGCGTGTTGTGGCACCTGCAATATTTACTGTTTTGCCCCACCCCCTTTAGCAATGCTATTGACATTTTGGTTTGCATAGGTGGTCCTTCAGTCATCCATCCAACAGTGCAATCCTAGGCATGTCTATACAGAATAAGCTCCACTGAGCTCAGTGAGTGTTACTCCCAGGTAAGTGTATAATATTGCAGCCCAAGCCATCTGCCAGCAGCCTTCAAAAAACAAAACAAAAAGACTCCCTTTCACCTACCCTGTCCAGAGGAATTTACTCACAGAGGAAAATTTTCTCTTCTTCTTCTTGATGTGGTCAGTTCACCATAGCTTTATGCTACAGTATTCCTCCTTCTGGGTGCAGGTATCCATAAGGTATTTCTTTGGGCATCAGAAATACATCCATGCTTTATTCAAGTGGTTTTCAGACAGTATTCCTAGGAACTTCCATTTCTCAAAAGTTTATCAGGGGTCTTCAATGAGGAGGTCAGTAAAGACGGACTTTCCCTGAAAGGCAGCTGCCTAATGACCATCATTATTAGGAAGGCAATGCTTAATCAATTATTTGATTAGATTAATTAGTTAAAAAGACTTCAGCTAAAAAGACACTCCCAATTAGTTGGGAGGCATATTTTTAAAGTTTAAAAATTATTTTTCATGCAAGTATTTCTCAAAATTGCAGGTGGTAAGTTCCTTCTTTCAGGAGAGGCATTCTGGGAGTCAAGCAAAGAGCAGGAATGCCTCTTCTAGGATGACAGCTACTGTACTATGTGAGCATCATCAAAAAAGACTGAAATAAAATATTTTTTTCTTAGAACCATTGTTGTTCCTCATATGCAAATTCATGCAGATTTGATTAACTGATTAAGCAACTAAGAAATTTAATTGGGGAGTCAGCCCTAATCATTACCCATTTTCTTGTGAAATGCCCAGTTGTAGGAGATTGTTAAGGGACTACTGAGATTTATTTTCAGTTTGTGTGAACAATGGCCTGGCTGGTGTACAAAGTAAATCGAAAGTAAACTTTTTAACTTGAATATCTCAAATCCCTCTTACACACCAAAGCATTCTTCAAGAGATGTACACATGTTCCTCAATGTTCAAGTCAACGTGAGTTGTTCAATGTTCAAGTCTACATCTCAAGGATTCCTTGAGAGCAGAAAATTTGAAAACAACTGTATAGGTGTGCCCCGGTATCCACTGATTCAGTATCCACAGTTTCAGTTATCCATTGATACTGGGGGTACAATCCTAAACTGAGTTAAGCCACCATAGGCTAAACCAGCAAAGTTTGGCCAGCACAAGGGACAATGTAAAGTATGTTTGGTCCACTCTCGGAGTCAGACAGGCCAGCACACAGATGTGAGCCATCCTCCCTGACTCTGAGAGTAGTCTAAACACGCTTTATGGTGGCCCTTGTGCTGGCCAAACTTTGTTGGCTTAGTTTATGCCGGCCTAACTCCAGTTTAGGATTGCACTCCGGGATGCCTATTAAAAAGATATGGGAACATTAAACAAATCTCTCTTTTTTTTAACCTTGTGTTCCGCCAAATTCCCTGCCCTGCCGGGCCACCCCAAGGGCCCTAATGCCCACACTAGGCTAACTAGCTTCGCCACAGAGCAGCCTCAGAGATAGGCAAGAGGAAGTGGGTTCAGTCACCCACTGGGCCTCCTCTCTTTTAGCAGCTTTGTTTGGGATCACTGGCTGGTCAGCCTCCTCCAGACTGCCCTCATTACTGGCTTAGCTCCAAACAAACCCCACCACCAAACAATAGGCAGTCAGCTTACCCAAGCCTCAACTGCCTCTTCCACTTGGTGGCTCCAGAGGCATGGCAGACATACAACAGTTCCCCACAATGAGCTTACCTTAGCCAGTCTAGCAATCCATCTGTCTGTCCATCAGTCCTTCAGGCAGTCTGTCCAACAGGCAGGCAGTCCAGCCAGCAGTCCATCCATCCTGCATCTGACCAAGGTCCTCATCCAGCACCTTCCCAGGTCCCATCCTCCAGGTCCCATCCTCCAGTACCTATCCAGCTTCTTCCTTCCAGCACCAGCCCAGATACCTTCCTGGGACCTTCCCAGGTCCTATCCCAGACTACGTTCTCCAGCTCCTGCCTCCAGCTTTATACTGAGGCCAGCCAATCCATGTCTGTTGCTGGGCAGACACCCATCTGCACCTGTGCTGGCCTCCTGTGCTCCCGAGGCTTGCAAAACCTTCTGGGTTTAACCCTATGATCCCTGGTTTATCTAGACAAGGGGCCGTTGCTGATACCATTCCTTCACTCCTGGGGATAGCTCCTGCCTTTTCCAATACACCTTGTTGCAGCAAAACCACTGATGTTCCCTTATTTTTAAAAAAGATGTCCCCAGTATCCAAGGTTTCAGGTATCCATGATGGAGTTCAGAACAGAACCCCAGTGGATACCAGGGCGTGCCTATAATTTCATAAGACATATGGTTAAAGCTGATTTATTTTACCAGAATGAAAAGTTAGTAAAAATAAATTGTATGTATGTATGTATGTATGTATGTATGTATGTATGTATGTATGTATGTATGTATGTATGTGAGATTATTTACAAGGCCCACCACTTGATCCCCCCGACAGACATCCATTGGTATCATCACCATATTAGTGAAGGCACTGGGATCATTGCCTGAGGTGGTTAAGGAATTTCTCAAGGTGTGTCAGTCAAGATATACGTCAATGCTCTCACTTTGGCTTGGACTGAAAGGTACAGTTTCTAAATCTCTCAGTGACCCATTATCCATGGATCACTGATACCAGAGAATGCAATTGGTCCTGTCTATCATATTAATACAAGTTTGCCTTTATGCAAAGCAGTGCAGCTGTAGTCAACCTCTTGTACTATACCTGCACCATGCAAACGATAGTAGGAATCCATGTGAACTAATTTAGAGAATGTGCAATAAGCAGTTTCAGTGAAATACATTATGCAATGTTTAGGCTAGCTATTGGATAGGAAAGGTCAACAGACTGCAAGTGATGTGAAATATGTACATTATATTATTATATATAATAATTTATGACAATTATACATTTATCTCCTATACACCATCTGAAAAACTTGAGGTGGCATACAAGGAGTGGTTCTGTCATATTATCACAACCACACTGTGAAGTAGGTTAGACTATTTCTTAGAACGCAATCCTAACCTGGAATTAGGCCAGCATAGTTAGGCCAGCAAAGTTTGGCCAGCACAAGGGCCACCATAAAGCACATTTGGACCACTCTCAGAGTCAGAGAGGCCAGCACACAGACATGCACCATCCGCCCTGACTCTGAGAGTGGTCCAAACACGTGGTCCTTGTGCCAGCCAAACTTTGCCGGCCTAATTGTGCCAGTCTAACTCCAGGTTAGGATTGCACCCACAAACTGTGCGTCAGGACCAGTGATGTCATCTACAAACAAGCTACCGGAACGCTGGGCGAGACTTACGCTCTGATTGGCAGCCCGTCCGTTGCGTTCCGCCACCCGCCCGCCCGCCCGCTTGCCCGCTGCGCGGGGTGCTCGCGGTTGACGCGCCACACCGCTGCTCGCCCAGGCACCCGGCACGCACCCCCTGCCCCCCCCGGCAAGCCGGCGCCCCCTCCGAGGCCAGGGCAGCGCGGGCAGGCGGCGGAACGCGACGGACGGGCAGCCAACAGAGTGTAAGTCCCGCCCAGCGTTCCGGCAGCTTGTTCGTAGATGACATCACTGGTCGGGACCCACTAGGTAGGTCGCAAGCCAATTGCAGGTGGGTTGCATAGCACCTAGGGCAGCCATCATTGAAAATATGAGAAAGTGGGACACTGTAAAGGGGAAGGGCTGTCAGGTTATTTTGCTTGAGTCAAGGTTGTAATTAGGCTTTTTTCTTTCTGATTCATTTTGCTATTGGAAAATGGCTGAGAAAGAACACAACTTTTTGCTGCTGTCTCAAGAAAGCAGCAGGCTCTGGTGTCACAATGACGGCATTTCCGGCCATTACATCACTTCCGGTGGTCTCTGGACAAATTGTCATTCTAAAGAGCAGGTCCCAGTGCTACCTGCTATTCGCTATCCCTGAAAGCTCAGGTAAGTCAGTGTGGGCCGTGGGGGTGGAACTGGGAGGGGAGAGGAGATTGGGGTGGGGCAAGCAGAAGACAGGAGGGGATATACAATGTAATTCTATGTAGAACTGTAATGGTTTTTTATGTTTAATCCTTTAACATTTGCTTAAAACATGAAGTGGAAATGGCATCATTTAGCAGATGATGCTTTCAAGCTATATGATACTACAATCTCCAGCTTGTTGATCAAATCATACCCATTTGATACCTAGCTCCTCTGATAGCACATACAGATCTTGTTTCAACAAAATCATGCTTTGAAGGCATGCAACAGTGTGGGGAGCAGTGGCGTCTCTACAGGGAGGGCAGAGCTCTAAGTTTTGCAAGGAGCCTTACCCTGTCATGTAAATCCCTCCTCTCCTTTGCTGCTGTAGCCAGTAAGCAACGCCAAGATGTTGCTTTTCCCTGTGGGGATTGGCTAAGACGGTGCAGGAAAGGAGTGATTTCCACTGCAAGGTAAGGCTTCTTGCAAAACTTAGAGCTCTGCCCTCCCTGTAGAGACGCCACTGGTGGGGAGGACATTGGGCTGGCCAAGGCGCTTAGGATTACTATGGAGAGATTTAGAGCCCAATCCCATACCCCTTACTGCAGGCGATACACTTGCACCGCCTGGGCAACTGTCACACATGGCACAGTAAAGCACTTCCAATGCCGGCAGTAAGCCATTACTGCCGAGGTTGGGGTGGCACCCTGGCAATGCTGGCAATGCATACCCCAGAGGGAGTACCAGTCGCCGGCAAGTGCTGAGATTTCAGCTCACCACCGATTTGGCCTTTAGGGCAGTATAGGAGGGTGTTCCAGGGCGGGACTGTCTAAGTAGCCGGTGTAGAAGCGAGTAGAGCCATCACCTGTCCTGCGCTCTTACCACGTGGAAAGGGGATGAATGCTCATAGCTCCAGCCAAGCCCTTGTGAGCCTCTTCCTCCCTGGACATCCCCCCTGTGGCCTGCCAGTCAAGGCTCCTTGGCCCCCACTTTGTCCACCACTGATTCCACCAGTGTATAAATATATGAATTAAAACTCCTGCCATATTTGTCCAATGGCGTTCACATGGCAACCTTTGCCCAGATCAAGCAGAATTCCTGGGGGGGGGGGGAATGAGATACGTTGGGACCTGTGCTTTCAATGCAGTGTGTCTTGAATGAAAGGTGAGGTAGCTGAGGGCGATGCAGTCAAATGTGGTGGGTCTTATCGGTCAAGCACTTGTCTGAATGAAAGCTTGCCCCGCACTTCCATTCTGATCTTTTTACCAGTGGTTTTTCAGCCTACAACTGTGGCTCAGCTTTGATCAAATGTAGTAACGTTTAGGAAAAAACATTACTATCACTACAGCGGCTTCTTACTCATATTTCTTAAAGCACGCTCTGGGCTGGTGGGTGATAGGATTGGTGGTTTAATTAATTGGTTAGATTAATCAAGTACAAAATTTTGTTCGCCTAAAAAGACAGCAAGTTTTTTTTTTAAAAAAACTATTTTTCTCCAGGAACTTGCAAAAATTGAGGATAGCAGGCACCATCTTAAAACAGTCTTTCTTTTCTCTTGCAAAGATCAGGTACAAACCAAGGCAATGCAAAAGTTTCCGTCTCCCTTTTCTCTTTCCCTCTTTTTCTGTGTATGCTCTGTTCTGCACCCCAACTGCCTCCTCCTTGTCCTTTTCCTTCCTCATACTCAGCCTTCTGGCCACTGCAGACCCCTTCATGTCTCTCTTCTTTCAAATTGGCTTGGTAGGTGGGGCCTGGGAGAAAGAACAGACAGAAGAAAATATTTCTTTAAACAGCGTGTAATTAGTCTGTGAAACTCCTTGCCACAGGATGTGGTGATGGTGTCTGGCCTAGATGCTTTTAAAAGGGGATTGGACAGAATTATGGAGGAAAACTCCATCACAGGTTACAAGCCATGATGGGTACCGTATGTCCAACCTCCTAGTTTTAGAAGTTGGCTGCCTCAGACTGCCAGCTGCAGAACATGGCAACAGGATACGGGCAAGGATCCCTTGCTGTGGGAGTCTGGCCTGGGTACCTTTAAAAGGGGATTGGATATATTTCTGGAGGAAATGTCCATCGCAGGCTACAGGCCATGATGGAAGTACAATCTGATTTTAGAAGTAGGTTACTTCAGAATGCCAGGTGCAGGGGAGTGGCAACAGGATGCAGGTATCTAGTTGTCTTGTGTGCTCCTTGAGGCATCTAGTGAGCCACTGGAAGATGCTGGAAGCTGAACTAGATGGGCCTATGGCCAGATCCAGTGGAGTATGTTCTTCTGTTCTTAAGAATTCCTCTTTAGTTCACTCCCAGGCTCCATCCTCCCAGCAGGTTTCTTCTACTAAACACACTGGGAGGGGTGGAACCTGGGAGTGAACTAAAGAGGAAAAGAACAGCCTTGCTGGATAAGGCCAAAGGTCCAGGTAGTCCATCTTCCTGTATCTCATAGTGGGAGGAGGGGATTGTGGCAATATGGGGCCACAATGGGATGAGATTCAGTGATGTCATGCAGGGGGTACGCAGGGGTATGCGAGTACCGGTTTCTAGGATTACAGCTGGCCCCGCCCATTCGCCCACCCACTCGTCGACTCCGCCCTCTGCAACGTTTGAATTTCCTGCATGTTTGAGTTGCCTGCATGTTCTCAGAGCCAGGCAGGCAGGCAGGCAGGCAGCGAGCGGAGCCTTTCCTTTCCTTGCCACTGAAAAATGAGTTGCTCTGGGGTTTTAACATGATGCCAGGCCTCCTTAACATGTTCTGGGGGTGCTGTGGAATACTGTTGCAACTGTTGGGTCAGTTTAAAATCATCTGAGGCCTCAAAAAGGGCTTTTTTCATGTCACTTCCTGCCACGACATCACTTCTGGCTTATGACGTCACTTCCGGTGGGCGGGTCCCAACACGTGCCAATCAAAAGTGAGTACCTGTTCTTAAATCATTTAGATGACACCACTGCTTTACAGTGTCCCGTGTGCCAGCCAATTTTGCGGGCCTAACTGTGCTGGCCTAACTCCAGGTTAAGATTGTGCCCTAAATACCAATTAAACATATGAAGGAAAGAGAGAGGGACAATAGTGCAATGGTGAAACAGGCTTTCCATGCAGGAGACTCTCCAAGTTCAATTCTTGGCATCATCATTAGGAAAAGATCTCAGCTAGCCCCAAGACCAGGGTTGGACTGCTATCACCAACTGCAGTAGACCAGTGCTTCCCAAACTGCCGGGGCAGTGGTGCGGGAAAGCCCATGGATGCCTCTGCAGGTTTCCCCAAACCTGGAAATAACTAAAAATCATAACTGGAAGCCACTTCCAGTTTCCAGTTGTGAAACCAGAAGTGGCTTCTGGGTGCAATTTTTAGTTATTTCCAGGCTTGGGGAGCCCTGCAGAGGCATCCCCGGGGCTCCCCCTCCATCCCCCAGAGGCTGGTGTTGCCTTCAGGCAAGCTGGAAAAAATCTCTCTCTCTGGCAGCAGCGTGAGCCTGGGAGTCACATTGCTGCCATTGCCCTGTCCCTGCAAGGACTTAGATGGTTCCCAGCTCTCTGGGAGGAGTTTGGGAGCCACTGCAGTCGACCATAGTGAACTAGATGGGCCAATTGGTTCCAATTTTTTTTAAAGGTGCTTTAGATGTTTATACATTCATGCTGTACTCCTTGACGGTCATGTAGGAAAGAATAATGTCATTCAGCAGATGTCAGCGAAAGGAAGGTAGCTGAGGTAGACTGAACTGCTCTTTTCAAAGACTCATCGGGGATTCCAAGTTTCACAATGAATAGCTAAAAGGCACATGATAGGCAGTTCCACAGTTCTTCCAAGCGCTCTTTTAACATAAAGCTGTCAAGAGACATTGAAATCAAGAGTGGAAAATTGGCCAGGATGGATGGGAGCTGACTCTTTCCCTTCCTGACGTTGGTCTATTCAAGATTAAACCCCTTGCTGCTGCTGTTTTTTACCATGGGGAAAAGATTCATTGTCCCTATATCCTTTCTTCCTGTGGGTGGAGCAGCTGCTTAGAGTGTGTACATTGACAGTTGGCAGGGAATGGGTTAAGCAACTCCTGTGTCCTATCAGCCTTTCTGTCCTGACTTCAACCCCACTACAACTGTTTTTCTGAAAAGACAGAAGTGACAGGAGAAAAAAAATCAAATAACTGCCCATCACGTGTAGTTTCGCCCAAGGTCCCCCCCCCCCCCCGGTTAAGTTTTATTGGCTTCTTTCATATGTGGAATGTCAATTCCAGATAATCATGATACAAATAAAACATTTCCTCACTGGAGTGAAGAAAATGAGTCAACTGAGACTCAAGGCAGTCTGTCTGAAGTTATGTTGATGTACAACAGGCACAGCGGTCTTGTTTTTATTACCTGTAAAAGACTATCAGAGAAAGCATCAGTGATTCTTACACTTCTGACGTTTGGCTGCTCCTTTTGCTCTTCCAGAAAAAGCAGTTAGACTGCAATTTCTCAATCATTACTGTCTCAAAACTGCTTGGAACGTAGAGCTTCGTATGGGCTCCATCTTGCAGACACCTACATATGCAATCCACTTTGCTGATGAGGGTAATTAAATTCAAAGGAACCACTTAAAAAAAGCAACAATGGCAAGGCCCGTATTTGTTGGACCCAGGGCTGGCTTTAAGCCGATGTGACCAATGTCATCGCATTGGGACCCGCACTTTAGGGGGCCCGCACCAGCGCAGCAAACATATCGTTTGCTGCAGCAGCCAGGATTTCTATGGGTTGTTGTACGTCAGTGGGGTGAGCAGAGCAGCTTTACCTTGAGCCCTCCCACCTGCCCCTGCCTCCTAACGGTCCCAAACAGGCCTCCAGGAAGCAGTTGCCGGTGATGTCATCAGGTCACCACAAGCGCTTGTCTTGGTGAGTGAGGGGCCCCATGGGGAGGGTGGGCCCCCCCCACAGGAATGCCCCACATTGGGCCCCACTGCTGCTAGAGCCGGCCCTGGTCGGACCAGTCTGAAGGCATGGTTAGAACCTCCTCGCATATCTGAAGAGCAGGTGCTTGGGCTCCTACCAAAACCTGCGTATGCTTGAGGGCTGATGTCAGTTGAAACAAAGGAAAGCAGATTTAAAACCCAACCCTTTCCAAGTTTCCGGTGCTGATGTAGCCGCAATGCAGCCCCAAGGTAAGAGAACAAATGTCCCCTAACACTGAGGAGGCCTCTCTGACAGCCCCCCCCCATCTCAGGATGCAGCATATGCCCTGTTGACACAGCTGCATTGGTGTTTGAAACTTGGATAGGATTGGGCCCTTTGGGCAATAGATCATAATGCAAAGCACAATCATAGTATCGATCTACTAATTCACAGGCCAGGCCTAACTAACTTTCCATTGCTTCTGCAATTGCAATGCAACCCCAACGTAAGAGAACAAACATTCCCTTACCTTGAGGAGGCCTCTGTGACTGCCCCCCAATAATGCAATGTGCACCCCATTGGCACAGCTGCCTTTGTGCTGGAAAATTGATTAGGATTGGGCTGTCACTCATGTGGATTTATATTCTGCTCTGTTACTAATAGCTACGGGTGTTTTGTTTTTGGTCCCCCCTCCCCCAATTTCTTGATTAAAATAGCAAATTGCAGTTCTCTTATTATTCTACATTCTCATTCCAAGTTCTCATTTCATTAATTTTAAATGCTTTGAAAGTGTATAGGCATGCTTCGGTATCCACGGTTTCAGTTACCATGGATACTATGCATATTGTGATGTCTATTAAAAAGATAGGGGAACATTAAACAAATCTCCCTTTTTACCTTGTCGCAGTAAAACAACTGATGTTCCCCTATCTTTGAAAAGGTGTCCCCAGTACCCACAATTTCAGGCACCCACGGTGGGGTCCAGAACAGAATCCCAGTGGATACCGGGGCATGCATGTACTAGGTAGATGATATGGGTGATATAGTGACAGCAGATGCAACCACAGTATTACTTCCAATTAGAAAATTAATCTATTTTAATTCCTGGAAAATATCTTAAACCCCCAAATGGGTATTTTGTATTTTTATTCAAATATTTTAACCCCCAACAGGCAGTATTTTGTGTTTTTATTCAAATATTTTAACCCCCAACACGCGGTGTTTTGTGTTTTAATGTGGTGTTTAACAAAAACAACAACCCACAATCATCCTTACTAATAGCTCATCAGATAATATCACATTTTGTAATGATACCTACTTTCAGAACACACACACAATTAATTTTAGTATATTTCATATTCCTCCTGACTGTGACACATTTGCACAAAAGAAACTAACAACAAACTCATGCATTTATGAAACTGTGAGGAGAAAATGCTGTAAGGGCGCAATCCTAACCAACTTTCCAGCAGTGACATAGCTGTGTCGGTGGGGCACGTGATGCAGCCTACAGTTGTGGGATAGTCATGGAAGCCTACTGAAGGTCAGGGAATGTTTGTTCCCTTACCTTGGAGCTGCATTGCCCTTACCCATGCTGGAAAATAGGATTGTGCCCTAAATTAGGGCTGTTCCGTGAATTCTTGTGCATGTACTAGTGGAAAACTTTACGCAGTGCCACAATGTAGTGGGGCTGTATTACAGCATGAAAAACAGTGGACAAGGAAAATACTGGTTGTCGTGTGTAAACTGTAGTGGACCATGAACATGTCTTGAAAAGTGCTTGTGCAACTTTTCAAGTTGCAAAAAGTTGCAAAAAGTCTTGCTCCAGATCTTGCACAAACAGAAGAATTTCTCTGGATTTGGGGACACTTGTCATTCAGTGCTCCGCTTTATATCAAAAAAGCTCTTCCATGAATACGTAAGGCTTTCTAGTGGGCACATTTGAGTCTAACCAATATTTTAAACTTTTTGATATCAGTCTCCTGCACTTTCGGGGCTTGATCCTCCCTCCATTAGAAAGAAAGCCAAAACATACATACATTTTCAATGTTTTATAAATAAAGCTATGGAGTCTTTGCCTATGGTCTCAATAAGGCAGGGATTACACACAATCGGAATGTAGTTGTTTATATTTCCACACAAATATAATAGGAATGCAAGGAATGCATGGTTCCACTCATCATGCCCAATCAAAAACTAATTCTTTTTTAGCATTGTAATTGCATAATTATTCCGACCTAAAAAGATTTCCTATTTTTATCTTCTGGAAATATAGATTTATTTTCTAACCATCTGCCTCCTTTTATTAAAGTAAAGGTAAAGGTTTCCCCACGACCGAATGGTCTAGTCGTGACCGACTGTAGGGGGCGGTGCTCATCTCCGTTTCAAAGCCTGTGAGCCGGCGTTTTTGTCCGATCATGGTGGCCAGCATGATTCTACGCCGTAGCGCACGGAACGCCGTTACCTTCCCACCAAAGTGGTCCCTATTTATCTACTTGCATTTTAGGTGCTTTCGAACTGCTAGGTTGGCAGGAGCTGGGACAAGCAACGGAAGCTCACTCCGTCACGCAGTCTCGAACTCCCAACCTTGCGGTTGAAAGCCCAGCGACAGCGGATTAACTCGCTGCGCCACCACGTCCCTTTTATTAGTCCTGAGCTAAAAGACTAGCAGTAAACATGGAAAGTTCTGCAAAAGAAAGGCTATAAAAAAATTAATAGAGGGACAAAAGAGAGAGAGAGAGAGAGAGAGAGAGAGAGAGAGAGAGAGAGGATCTGAATCACTATCATTTTATTCATGGATAAAATGTAGACGCTGTTTTCTCCAGCTGTCTGAGGCAGTTTACAGCCTTATTCAATACGGATGTAATACAAATCTTCAGCTATTTGAATACAATATTAAATTGATAAGATGGATAAGTTAAAAATGGCACGGGTACTGCTGTGATGCTACAGTGGAATCACAAAGGCTAATGACTAACACTGGATACAAAGACGATAAACATATTTTTGATTAAGAATGTTAATAAATTAGGGCATAACCATTACGTTGCAAGGAAGGCACCATTGAAATGAATGCACTGCTCCCACTCTGTTCCCATTCATTCCAATGGGAATAATGGTTGAGAATTTCCCACTAGATTTGTAAGCACCTTTACTAGTGAAAAATGTCCATTAAGTTCAGTGGAACTTACTGTGGAGTCGGGTTGGCACCAGCATTTTGAAACAGTGACATTTAAAGTGCATCTCAAAGCAAAACAGCTGAACATTGTCAAATGAAAATGAGCAAACTGCTACAAAACACAAGAATTTTCTCAAGAGATTTTACACATGCCTCATTCTGAGTAAACTTGCTTAGGACTGCACTGTTAAAGTAAAAGCTAAAAATGTACAACTTGCAAAAAGTTTCAGACCTATTTTCAGATTCAGCAGTAATCACATTACGTAGTGCCTACTCGCGTTTTGCTGGCTCTTAACTCTCCCCAGCCATGCGTACATCTTCACATGCTTCTACTGATGCCTCACAGGATCTTGGGTTGGTTCTTTTTCATCATCACTGGTCCTTTGGTTCAGTTTTCCATCCTGTCCAGTTCAGCGCACAGAGAGAATTTGCCTATGTCTGGTTTTAAAAAACACTGTCTTACTTTCATTAAGCTAAGCTTCCTGCTGATGTCATTCCTGCATTACAAAAGTCTTAATTTAAACCATGACATAAATGCTTTTCATCAGTATGATTTTTTTTGTTCTTTGTGCCAAAGTTCTTGAATTTTTAAAATAAAGGGTATGTTGTATAATAATTGCTGCAGGACAGGCTGCTTTATTCTTAAATATGAAAGACAAATGGGGTGTGACGTGCATCTGTTTCAACATGCAGGACTTATTTCTCCAGAACCTGACTTTTTTCCAGTCATTTCTGCACAGAGTATTTAACTTCCTTTGAATCTGACCTAATGATAACACTGGATTTTAAGCACAATTCCCAGCAATGATTGGACCAAGAGGTGAAAAGTGTTTTGTGTTTGAGGTTCCCCACCCCCCCTTTTTTTTTCCATTCAAGCACCTGCGGAATATATTTTATAGCAGCAGTTTGAAGGAGAAGGGAATGCTCCATTACTCTCTGTTTTGGCTTTGTGTGATATACCAATAAGGATTCTGCTGCACCACCAAATGGAAGGTGCAGAATTGATGGAAACATCAGGGGTGGTTTCTTTTGCCTTGCATGTCATGGTATGCCATGTACCATAGCTGTGCACTGTAACTGGCCCCTCTTGCTTGCTGTTGGAGCCATTCTGGACACTGCCCAGAATGGCTCTGATGAAAGGTGGGGGGGGGGCGGTCAGTTACACAGTGCATTGCGGCACCTGCAATAACTTACTGCACCTCTCCCCTATAGCTATGCTACTGCTCACAGCAGCCTGATCCCTGATAATGCACATTCACACGTCACATTTTTCTTTTCACAGAATAGAACCACATTCAAAATATATATCACCACACCATATAGGTTATTCTTTGAGGTTTTCCAAAACATCCACTGGATACAAGTAATGAGCAATCCATGAATTAAGACCATGAACATTGAAATATAGTTTGAGAGGGTGCTTGGATGTGCCTACCATCCAGGACTTTTACTGATCTTTAAACCAAGGCTTATGTATTGTTTTTGAGTTAATGGATAGCAGCCGATTTAAATCTATATCACAGATAGAAATATTAAATAGATATATGTATTTCAAATTGCATGTTATCATGTTACTTATTACTTTCTGATAATCATATGTTTATCAGTCTCTTTTTTCTAAGTGTGTATGTGTGTGTAAAATCTCTCTCTCACCCTTTACATACACAAATGCACAATATGCAGTTCTCAAGTGTGCAACAAGTCCTGAATTTTGAGCCACGGGGATTCAGCATAAGCAGCACAATCAATCTCTAGCCCCGTGGTTCTCAAATCTTTTAGTCCGGGATTTACTTCTTAGAATGGCATTTGTGTTGGGACCCACTAGAAGTGATGTCATTAACCTGGACTTGATGTTATGGCCAGAAGTGACATCATCAAGCAGGAAGCACCATCATTGTGACATAATAAATTACATTCCTGGAATGCAAACTGGCCTTCTTGAACTGCAGCAATTGCACAACCATGAAACATCCCTGACCGAAAACAAGGTTAAGACAAAATATTATGTAAAAGCACTGAACTAAAAACAAAATTTAAAAAACGCACCCTCACTTGAAAATTCAAACGATTAACACTCACAAGAGGATTATAGCAAGAGTAAGGTCTGCAGCTTCCAAGATGGCTGTTCCCACCTGACATCAGGTCACAATGCAGCACGTGGCTCCCGACCCTTAGTTTGAGAAACATTGCTCTAGCCAAAACCTTACAAAATCTGGACCCGCAAAGAGGGTCTGCAATAGGTCAGTGCAGGTCATGTGGTTCATGCAGAAGCCTCCATGACAGGTCTCCTCTCTAGTTTGGATGAACAAGAAATGGGGTTGTCACTACTTGCCAAGAAGGTTAGATTGACTGGAGTCGGCATCCCTGTTGAATTGATAGGAATCGAGTGAAGCCAGGGGGCGGGCATAGCGGCCATGTTTGTGTGCCCCAAACAATCTTTATTCCAAGCATTTCAGATTGCTTTTCGCGTGATGTTTAGCACTTAATAATTTACTCCTGAAATAAAAACTTACCAAAATAAAAACGTGTGATCGTGTAGAAACATCATTGGTAACCATATTATGATTTAATATGCACTTACAAGGTTTAATTCCGCATAATTATATTACTGAACACACCGGACGAAATGCTACTTGCTGTCTATTTAAACTCGGATTACACTGTTTTGACAGACTTATTTTTTGAAATCTACACAACCAAAAATAAAGTGTGAATGGGAAGGAAAGAAAAAAAGGGGAGGGTGGGTGAAAATTAGATAAATATGTAGGAAAATTACATTAAAATCTCTTCATAACACAGGTAGTTGTCAATATGAGAGTAATTCTTTTTTTACTTCTAGGCTATTAAGAGTATTTTTTAAACTTCTACACTCATCCCCCCCATAAAACAAATTCTGTTAATGTTCAGAATTTCAAAAATATTACAGTAGAAAATGGAAGGCGGGAAAAAACGTGTAAACGGGAAGGAGGGGGAAAATATTACATACCAATGTAATGTGAATACATGAACCTTTCCGTGGAAATTAAATCCCATTTTTCGTAAAGCGATTTGCACACCCGTATGCAGAACACGCAGGCATGGTTTAAAAAGTTGATATTAACTTTTACACACGTGCAGGAAGATTTTTATTCGTGAATTCGCGGCAATCCTCATTGGCGGGAAAGATCTGAGTCAGCCATATTTGTGTGCCCCGGAAGCTTCAAGAAAATCACAACATGCCGACTCCAGTCAATCTAACCTTTTTGCTACTTGCGGGCTTTGTCACATACCTGGGCTCATGTCTCTTCTTCAATTGGCTTTGCTTATGCCCCACCTGCACCTCAGTGAACCCGGGATCTTCCCCATTACTTGACAGGAACCATGTCTAAACTGATTGAAAATTCACACCTAGTGTGTGGAAGATATTTTAGGACACTTGCTTGATCATAGAGATAAGAAGTGCTGGTTATATTATAGCGATGAACACATTTGCTGAGAGACAAATAAAAAAAAAGCTGCAGGATTCATTTATTTTTTGCTTTTGTTCTAAGCCTGAGTTAAATGCAGGCTACAGACTTCAATGCCTCCCTAGCCATAGGCTGAGCTGCTGTGTGGTCACAGAATCCTGGAGATCAAAGCTGACAGAAACTGACTTCATTCTTTGAAATGTGTTCCACTCCCGGCACCTTTGATGAACGGCTGTAGTGTTTCTTGAGTGTTCATGAATATTCTAACTGCTCAGAGATTAAGCTGTCAGCACCAAGAGGCTCGAGGCGGAATGCTACTGGTGAGACTGGGATGCAGAGATGCAAGGACATGGCGCTATTATAGGGGTGATGATCAACTGGCGTCCCTTCTCAGATAATCACTACATCTGTGAAAGAAGAGGAAAATTACTGCTAAGATCACTTTGCATCTTCCCCACCCCTCCCAATTGATCACCACAGCAACAGCGTGAAAGTATAGTGAAAGGCCAAGATAGATACCGGTACCTTCTTTTCCAGCCTAGCAGACAATCACTCTACCCCTTGGTGAGAAACCAGAGTTTGGACTCCTTCCATACGCTTCTTGGCACTCCCACAGCACCTAGCACTGCCTCTGAGACAGAGCAGGATGGGAGATACAGTTATCTACTCTAAATGGTGACTTTAATCACGTGCATATCGTATCATTGTTCAAATGAATGAATGAATGAATGAATGAATGAATGAATGAATGAATGAATGAACTTTTAGAATGGCACAATGCTAAGCTGGAGTTAGGCTGGCACAGTTAGGCCAGCAAAGTTTGGCTGGCCCAAGGGACACCAT
>JAJKFI010000143.1:1128762-1168604 GCA_029204185.1 Lerista edwardsae
AGAGAGAGAGAGAGAGAGAGAGAGAGAGAGAGAGAGAGAGAGAGAAAAGGAAAATTCTTCCTTTTACTTCAATTAATATATTTATGGATAGATATATGGATATTTTATATCCCACTTTCAATATTTCTTTAAAACCACTACAACTCCCTCCAAAAGTTTGGAGCTACTTTTGAAATGAAGTATAACAGGTTTCCCAGTAGAAATGAGAAGTAGGAAAAGAAAACATTACCATGACATGTGGAAGTGTGCTTCCACTAATAATAACAAAATAACAAAGCCTAAGATAAAGGTGGGAGGAAAACACAAAACACAAGTTCTGGAAATTCTCATGGACTCCACACCTGCAGCTGTCTTATAGCTATGAGGAAGAAGGGAAAGAGATGGAAAACCTCCATGGTTACAAGCTATGAAGGGTATGTACAGTTTGAGAATAGCTGGTCGCTCACAGGGGTATAGGTAATGAAAGTGTAGCCCAGTGCAGAGGGCAAAACGTTGCCCCAGAAGTGACGTCACAACCGGAAGTGACATCACAGTTGCATTTTTGTTTTCTCTGGGTTGTTGGCCATAACTTTTGATAGAGTAAAGGTATTATACTCTGGTTTGTTTCATTGCATTTTTGCATTAAATTACTTTTCCAATGATATACAACATGATGGTATTATTCATACATATCAAGGTTTTCATAATTTTGGCCATTAATGTCAAGATTAGCTTGTTGATCCTCTAAAGCTTGTTGCCTGGTCTAGTTGCACCCCCCTGCACTTCTTTAGCTACGCATCTGGTCGCTCATTGTAAGGGCTGGGTCAGAATTTTTTTCTATCCTCTGAATTGGCCATGGATGGCAGTTTTTCTTCTGCCTACCCCAGATGGGTGAGGGAGGGACGATATGTTCAGTAGGTTTCTGTGTGGGGTACATAGACTATCTTAGAATGCAGGGCTATGGCAGCGAGATACAAGTGTCTTGTTTTTGGGAGTGCTCCCTGAGGCATCTGGTGAACCACTAGAGATACTGGACTAGATGGGCCCTCGGCCTGATGCAGCAGAACTGTTCTGATGCTCCATACTTGAGCTCCCATTTTGTTGATTTATTTATTCCTTACATTGTTTCCATTTTAAGAAAAAATGAAGGCACTGGGAGAAGCAGACTCCATAATGGGTTGTGTTAGCTTCTACAAAGGAAGTAGCAGTACTTCTCTGGGGAAAGCTAGTGGAACTTGGTGTTGGAGAGACTGGGCTGGAAATCAGAACATTATCTGGTTTGAATCTTGCCTCTGTCATCAATTTTCTATGTAGCATTATGCAAGCACTCTCTCTCTCTCTCTCTCTCTCTCTCTCTCTCTCTCTCTCTCTCTCCCAACTACAAAAAATAGCTTTACATCAAGTAATTCATGTAATGTGCTCTGCACACTTAAAGGGGTATGCAAATACAAATTAATATTATTATTTAGTGTGAACAGGCTGAATCATTTGTAGCATTTTCTTTTAGGAAAAAAAGACAGAGCTTTATCAAATTAAGGTCTTTGGGATGCAATGATGGCCACTTGCTTCCATGGCTTGAAAACGTTTTAGACAAGCAAATGAAGGACAGGTCTATTAATCATGATAGCGAAGAACTTCCATGTTCAGAGAGTATATGTGACTACAAGACTGGGAAGATGGAAAGGGTGTTTTGTGTCTGAACCAACCAGGAAATGTCCAGAAAAGGGGAACTAAACTGCATTTTCTTGTTTGTTTGGTAACAGCTGGGAAGTTGTTTACTGTTGTCAGCAATCATGCTTTTGCTTTGCTTGCTATAAGGGTGCTGTACATTCTCTATTGTAACTAAAAACGAGCTTAAGGGAGAGTAGAGTTTCCATGAAGCTCAGAAACCACATGATTATCTGCTTTGCAAATCCACTTGAATGTTCAGGTACTAGAATGTTCTTGCTTTCCCCCTCAAAAATTCCAAGTACCCACTCATTTACCTTTACCTATGTGGAGTAGAAGTGGGTGAACAGAAGCAGGCAGTGCCTGTCCCCTACTAATCCACTCCTCATTTAGCCTCACAGATGGGTCAACTCCCCCATGTAAAACACTCCCTGCATGTAGTAAACTAGAACATCAGGGAGAATGTAGCGGCATAACCCTCTCTCCAAAGTGCCAAATAACTACATGCTGGAGCTTTTTATGTTGAGGAACAATGACAAACTCCACCAGCCACCTACAGTTGCAAGTAGTACAGTCCAACATTCTGCCCTCTCTGCCATCTCATTCTGCATAATGTGCAGAAATGGCTAATTCAGCATTTTAGCATTGGGAAAGCCAAAGAAATACAGCCGATGTAATTCTGTAGTGCAGGGGTGTCAAACTCTTTTCATGTAGTGGGCGGAACAGCATTCAGGACAGTTGCTGAGGGCTGGAATTAAGCAGGATTGGATGCCATTAAGCAGATGATGGCCAGAAATAAGCACTTTCTTCTTTCACATAGAAACTCATTAATGGCAAATGACAGAGGACCAAATGCGTAAATCTTGTTCATAATTTCAAGATATGAGAGAGCTCAGTTATCATGCTGGGTGAGCCCAGTTATAACGGGGGCCTGAGAAATTGCTTCCAGGGGCCACATCCAGCCCACAGGACTTAGGCAATGGGCACAGGGCTATAGGCAATGATGGGTTGTAACCTCCTTACATTAGTAGTAGGCTACTTCAGAGTACTGGGTGCAGGGGAGTGGCAACAGGATCCAAGCATCTTGTTGTCTCATGCCTCCCTGGGGCACCTGGTGGGGCCGCTGTGAGATACAGGAAGCTGGACTAGATGGGCCTTTGGCCTGATCCGGCAGGGCTCTTCTTATGTTCTTATGACTTATGTTTGACACCCCTGCCCTAGTGGCAACACACAGCCTCGTAACATTCAGGACTGGCAAGTAAGCTGTAATGCAGCCAAATTTTTCATTTATGTTTTGTGGTTGTCAAGAGATTTCAATTCTCACCTTTCTTATTTTGAGCAAGATCTTCGGACTTAAAAACAAAACAAAACTAAACACACATTAAATGTTATCAAAAATATTTGGCAGGCACTTTTGTCACAAGAAGAGATATGGGGAATATGTGGAGAGCCTTGACAGTTAAGTATCTTCTACGAATGTTGTCATTATACTTGAGTTCTCATGTTTCAAAGAAGTGCTAATTTTCATGGTTCCTGACAAGCCATTTTTTAAGATTCACTAATCACATCCTGATAGGAAGCTACAGGGTGTAATGTCAAAACAGAGATAATACTTCTAAGATTCTTCCTATTGTGATAGAAAAAAGGAAGAAGCTCATAAATCCAGGGACCATGCATGTACAAGCCAAAGATCTGCCATTGCCTGGATGCTTGTGAGATGCTACTGGACTAATGCAAGTGTAGGCAAGGATTTGTTCAGTTGAGGAGCATTTTTGGAAATTTATGTGTACATTCCTAAAGGGTTTCTTGGAGCTGGCAGTATCTCAAAGACAAAGGCTCTATACCGATGAAGATAATCATCAGGAATATGTTTGCATTTCCCAAGCCTGCCCAGGCTCCAGTTCAAGGGGAAAACGTTCAATAGGCCACCCTGGGAAAGAGGATTTAATGTCAAACTCTGTCCCTGAGTCCAGGAAAATCAACTCATATTAGAATTTGCAGCTCTGCCATCCAACAAGTATATCTCACCTGGAAGCCATTTACCTAGAATGTCCCTTTAAACTTCAGTTAGAGAAGGGGAAGGGCTTGAACACTCAGGAATCCTGCAATAGGACTGAAGAGCCCCCTTGGATTCCAACTAGTGCTGAAGCAACACCTGCCTTCTTTGGGAGCTCTCCTAGGTTCTGAAGAGCCTGACCTTGCCCTTCTATATGGACCAGCTCCTTGCCACCAAATGATATTGGCTTAAATGCCACCCCCCATCCAAATATTGCCTTATTATGCTAGCAATCAAGAACCTTGCCAGAATGGATGACAGGGAATGGGATAATTCTCTCTATCAGATACAACAGAACTCAAACTAGGAGACAATCAGTCCTTCCCTCAGTTTCACCAGGGCAGCAGGAAGAAAGCTCTAGGAAGAACTCTTCTAGGCATGGAGTAAGGTGATCAGTAGGAACTGATCACCTCCCATTCCCTTTTACAAGCCCCAGTGCTTCTGCTAATTTGAGAAACAGGCCTCATAGGGACTGCTCTTGGGCACTTATCACGTGTATGCTGCCTTCCTATTTATCCTGCTATTAGCTTTTATTCACTAGAATAACCTTCATTGCTATATCTGTCCCTGCCCTGCTGATGTCACTTTACAAATGTCCCAGAACTACATGATTGGGCTAGTTATAGCTAGTTATAGGTTTCTTGAACACAGCTCAAATTCTCTAAATTCTTGATCCACAATTTATTCTTGCAGGAGCAAGCACAACACTATTTCAGAGCTAGTGTAGTAGCTAAGAGATTTAGTATCAACCAGGAAGTCTTTGCCTTGACACTTCACTCTCTCAGAAATTCACTACGTCAGAGTTCTCAGACTTTGCAGTGCTGCCATCTACCTCATCCTCTATGGTGGGTTGTGATGCACCTGGGAGTGCTGAAGGCCTCTCCCGGCACAGCAACCTATACTACAGAACTCTGCAGGACTCAGAATGCTTCTGTAGCCACTTCTGAGGGCCATTCGGAGACCTGCAAAGTCCTGTAGACTTGTTCACTAGGCCAGGAGAAGCCTCCAAGAGCTTTGGTAGGTAATGGGGCTTCAAGAATGACCCCTATTTGGAGCCAAACCAGTGCAACAGAGAATGGGAAAGCCCAAATTGTGACTTACCATGGTTGGGCTCATGACCCACCAGTGGGTTGTAGACCCAGACTTTGGGAAGCGCTGCACTCGGTGGTCTTAGGCAAGATACTATTTCCCAGAGTGCAATCCTAACTTGGACTTAGGCTGACCCAGTTAGACTACCAAAGTTTGGCCGGCATAAGGGACACTGTAAATTATGTTTGGACCACTCTTGAAGTCAGAGAGGCCAGTACACAGATGTGCACCATCCCACTCTCTCTGAGTGAGAGTCAGGACCTGGACCTGAGAGTCAGGAGAACTGAGAGTGATCTAAATGAGCTTTATGGTGGCCCTTGTACCAGCCAAGCTTTGCTGGCCTTACTCAAAAGTAAGTTCTGTTGATTTCAGTGGGACTAACTTCCAGAAAAGTGTGCATAGGATTGCAGTTCACTCTCCCATCTGAACTATAATTACAACAACAGTGATCTTTTTTACAGCTTTGCAGTGAGAATTACTGAAACAGTAATGGTGGAAGTGTTGTTGTTGATGATGATGATGCTTTCAACTGCAGGCATGGAGAAAGTTATTGCTTTTTTAAAAACTATTCTGGACCAGATACATGCTTTTAAAACCTAATGACCTCTGAGACTCCTCCATTCTGCAGAAAATAATTGGCGATAATATTCTGTGATACAGATCTCTGCCTGTATTGGTGCTTCCCACACGGTTGTGCAACTGAGTGCCTGAGAAAATAAGGTACAGCACAGCATGGAATTTCATGTGCCAACATTGCTCCCTCTCCTGTGTGGACTCCGGTGAATAACTGTCTGAAACAGAACAACCAATAGTGTTCTGGGCCATGTGTGGACATGCCACAAGACATTTACTAATTGCCCCTGAGTCTCATATGCCTGGTTCTGATGCATATTAAACAGAGATGATTTTCCATATTCCAGTTCACAGTCTTATCAGATGCACACATTGTGTCTTGGAGGTGTTTGTCCCTAACATAAGACGCCATCCATACCCAAGGCAAAATAAACATTTTAAAACATGAACAGACTATACTGTGTTTAGTAAGAGTGGAATGTATCTAGTTCATACAAGGATTGTCCTCGGGCAATTCAATCATCATAATTGCAGTCTCACACCGTCTTCTGACATATTAGTCTTTGAGGAGTCCAGGATCTGCGATTATTTATTTTGAATAAATGTGGATGCCTCCTTCAGGGTCTAAATGAGCAAAAAAACCTGTCAACCACATTTCAAAGTAAACTCTCCTAGATGAAAAATGACTGCTTGCAGCACCATCGCTCCAGATCCTTCTTGAAATAAGCATTTACAAAACATGATGTTCTGCAGAAGCACTGGAGTGCAGGGGGGAGAAGCACGTGGTCTTGCAGGTATTTTATTTTAGTTGGTTTGGATGCTTCCTGTTATTGCTGAAGACGATGGGAAATTTGCCATTGCAGTTCACAGAAAGCAGCTTTGCCCCCACATCTGAGAAGGACACGAGGCAATCAGCTTGGATTGAAAATTGGTCCACAACTTTATTAAAAAGAATAATCTGCAGGGGTTTTCATCAGATATGTAAACTCCACTCCCCAAACCAGTGTAAGCTTAAATCTATGCCAGCTCTAGAATGTAGCCATCTCTTTTCCTCAGGTGAAGCCAACATCGGGTCAGAACATCGGGTCATCAATATAATGGTTCCCATTGTCCTCATGCTGGTGGAGGAGAAAGTCTTGCTAGGCATCCTTTGAAGATGTGAATGAGTAAATGCAGCCCAAAGAGCCCACTGACTACTGCCTTCTGTGCTGTATAGCTCAAGGGATGGCCACCCATTCTTCTCCTCACCCTATACAACCAACAGGGTGGTGACCAATCCTTACGTACTCCTCCCATAACTGCAGTATTTCTGCCAAGGCAAAACTAGCCATGCTTAGCATCCACCTCTCTCCACCTCCTGACTATAAAATCTTGCATAGTAGATAACCCCCCAAATATTGGCTTTTCCTTAGGGTAGGTGCACCCCATCTTCCTAAACAATACAAGAAAGGGAATACCTGATGACAGAGTGCAGAATGTAGACTCCATCCACTGCCACTACCCACCCTGCCCACACTGAAGTTGACCTGCAATGGCCTTTGCTGTCAATTGCGATGTCAACTGCTGTCAGGTTTCCAGCCTGCTGCCAAACTATCCTCTGAAGTGTGTTAGACCATAGACTGATAGGCTTAAGGACCCATGAGCACATGGTGTCCAAACTGCTGCTGGTTTGGTAGCTCAGTGAAAATATTGCGCACTGCCCCAGGGTCATCCTCTCCCAAATAAACAAGTGCAAACTGGAGGGAGCATACACCCTTCCTGGCTACTGGCAACAGCTGATTCCACAGCGTTCTTCATTTGTTCATCCAAGTGACATTGGCCAAACCTCCCAAACTCAGTCAGGTCCCCGTGCTGGAGTTCTTGAATGACTAGAAGGTCATGGCATGACCACAGACCTATACTCAGGTTGGTGTTTGGAGGCCAAAACCAGCTGTAAAGAAACAAAACTATTCACATCTGTTTAATGCAGAGAAATGACCCCCAATCTCACCTGCCAATATAACTGCATGCTGCTTGAAAGTTGCTAAATGCAACTTTCTTATTGCCCAGATCCATCTATGATGCCATGGTAGCCACACCATGCCTAAGAATAAAAACCAAATTCTGCTGGTACATGTCCTAACAGCACCCAAGAGCTGTTCACAACAGAGTGAAACTAACATTGCATAAGGGGTGTCCCATTCTCATGCTAGAACAATTATCCTCCTTCTGTATCAACCTCTTTAGTGCCCCATCAGGAACAGGTAGTATGCACCTCTCTTTGCAAAGAGACCTACAATACCATTCTACACATGCCAAAATGCACATATGTGTGAATGCCAGAAGTATTCAGGCATGACATATTCAAAAGTGAAGTGTCAATGAACACAAGATTTCCAAAATCACTTCCCTGCAGATTTTTGTTTGACCATTACAAAACTGAGTGCTCCCTGCCCAGTCTTTATTCACATTACAATTATTAAGAATATTTATGTGCCACTTTCCAACAAAAAAGTTCATAAACCCTGCTAACTGGGCAAGAGGCACTTTTTCAAGTGGTATTCCTCTTATACTTAGCAGGGGGAGAGTAACTTCACCCCTGCGCAGTATCTCTTCTAGTGGCTGTTGCTAGTGGTATTCTGCATTTTTTTTAGATTGTGAGCCCTTTTGGGACAGGGAGCCATTTAACTTTATTATTTCCCTGTAAACCGCTTTGTGAACTTTGTGTTGAAAAGTGGTATATAAATACTGTTGATCAGGGATGGCTCTAGGAGCGGCAGGGCCCAATGTGGGGCATTCCCACAGGGCCCCCACTCACCAAGAAAAGCATTTTGTAGTGCTGCACATGGTACCTTCTAATGAGGGTGAAAGAGGAAAGTGCCAAAATTGGCTTGAAGCTCAACATTAAAAAAAACTAAGATCATGGCAACCACTCCCATCACTTCCTGGCAAATAGAAGGGGAAGAAATGGAAGCAGTGACAGACTTTACTTGCCTGGGCTCCACGATCACCGCAGATGGTGACTGCAGCCATGAAATTAAAAGATGTTTACTTCTTGGGAGGAAAGCTATGGCAAACCTAGACAACTTAATAAAAAGCTGAGAAATCACCCTGCCAACAAAGGTTCGCATAGTCAAAGCTATGGTTTTCTCAGTAGCAATGTATAGATGTGAGAGCTGGACCATACGAAAGGCAGAGCGCCGAAGAATAGATGCTTTTGAATTATGGTGTTGGAGAAGACTCTTGAGAGTCCCCTAGACTGCAAGGAGATCCAATCGGTCAATCCTACAAGAAGTCAAGCCTGACTGCTCCCTGGAAGGACAAATCCTGAAGCTGAAGCTCCAATACTTTGGCCACCTCATGAGAAGAGAGGACTCTTTAGAAAAGACCCTCATGCTGGGAAAGATGGAAGGCCAAAGGAGAAGGGGATGGCAGAGGATGAGATACGTTAGAGTGTCACCGAAGGGATGAACATGAAATTGGATGAACTCCGGAAGCTAGTGGAGGACAGGGAGGCCTGGCGTGCTGTGGTCCATGGGGTCGCGAAGAGTCAGACACGACTTAGCGACTGAACAACAACAACAACATGGTACCTGGAAGTAGTTATAACATGGTGACATGATGACGTCACCACCAACTGCTTCCAGGAGGCCCATTTTGGGTTGTTCAGAGGCAGGGGCATGTGGGAGGGCCCCAGGTAAAGCTGCTCTGCTTGCTTCACTGACTTACAGTTCATAGAGATCCCAGCTGCACTTTGAGGGGTACCGGGCCCCTCAAAGTTCAGGGCCCAATGTGACGACATTGTTCACATTGACTTAAGGTCGGCCCTGCTGTTAATTGATAAAGTAGATAGTAGATTTTAGATAGTCTTCAGAGTATTCACGTTCTCTATGAGCTGAAACTCAATCAGGCAAGCACAGGGATGCCTGCTTGGAGAGAGACTCGGGAGAGATTTCACTGCACGCACGCACGCACACCAAGACGAGCCCAAGGCAAGGCTAGTTTCCCCCACAGCCAGAAGCTTTGAGGAAGTGACAATTTAACACAGAAGCCTTTTCCCTAGCCAGAAATTCCCACTGTTCCCATCCCAATTGTTAAGTTTTGCAAAGCTAGTTTACAAAGGGGCCCTAGCAAGCACAGAGGACAATATCTTTCATAAAGATAATAAATGATCACAAACTTATCACTCCAAGAAAAACGGCTAACACACAGGCTCTCACTGTTCTCTCTCTCCTACCTCACATTCTCACTAACCACATTCTTAATCTCTGCCTTTCAAGATGATGCTTCCAAGATGCTTCCAAGAAGCTTCCAAGATGGCAGCACCCAGTTTTTCAAGATGGCGGCGCCAAGCTGTCTGTGAACGCCTGAAAATTGGCTCCCGACTCCCAGGTTGGGAACCTCTGGTCTACAGTGATTGGCAGCAGCTCTGAGCCAGCATTTCTGAGCATCAGGGCGCAATTCTAACCTGCGCTGGAGCAGGCAGGCCAGCTGACCTGAGCTGCATCTTAGTGCAGGCTGGGAGGCAGCTGCAGCTCAAGATATCCCCTTGTCCCGGGCTAAGCTCCAGACATCTCTATATGGCTGCTTGAATCTGCGCCAGCAAAAGCACTGGCGTACACGCAGCCAGAAGCAGGAGGTTGGGGCTGCCCAGCCTGGGGGCAGGGGTTAGTATACAGCCAATGGCCATATCCTGACTCCACCTACTTCTCCCCCCCCAGAGTTGCCCTCCCTCCATCCCAATATGCCTTCAGCACACCCTCAACATGGACCTGCACTGGCAGAGTTAAGCTGGCACACAAGCAGCGCAGCTGATGGATGCTGTGGCACCCATGAGTTGGCATAGCTGCCTGTGCCAGCGCAGCAACCAAACTGCAGTGAAGACATGCTTTACACTATGTTTGCAACAGTACTGGGCCAGCGCAAGAGCATTGCTCTGACACAATGCCAGGTTAGGATTGCATTGTTAGTTGGATTGCCAGAGATTGATCTGGGAAGCTCTGCATGAGAAGCCTTGGCTGAACCCTGAGCTACATCCCCATCCCAACTGTGCCTGTCCTGATGTCAAAATGGACATGCCTGGGTTTATGTGCCTAACTGCAAACCCAGCCCTTTGAGTAGCAATAACTAGTTGTCAAAAGTCAAAAGGTGAATAGAAGACATGCTAGAACTGTGAGTAAAGGAAATATTGTATGCAACAGGAATGTGATTCTGGACACATATAATCTGAGGTGGAAAGGATTCCTGGAACACTATAAAAAGAAAAACCGGCATGTCCCAATGCAAACTTGTAGTCTGGAGTCATGGAATTGTGTGGCTGGTTCTGTACACCCCGGGGAGCTTCAAACTTAAGTTTCTCCAAGTGTAGTTCTCCATGCCACATGGCAAACCTCTCTGGAAACTGTGGTGAGTTTTAAATCAGGCTTGGGAGTCTGCCAGCCAAAGGAAAAAGTCTGAAGTTCCACTGGGCATGTCCTAACAACGATGACAACAACAAATAGCGAGTGCTGTCTGTAAAGAGATTGATAAAACAGCGGACCATCTAAGTAGTTGCTGTAAGAAGATAGCACAAACAGACTACAAACAAAGGCATGACAAGGTACCAACAATGATACACTGGAACATCTGTAAAAAATACAACCTACCTACAGTCAAAAACTGGTGGGACCACAAAATTGAAAAAGTGGTTGAAGATGCAAAAATATGTGATTTTCGTCTACAAATAGACAAATACCTACCACATAACACATCGGACATAACTATAGTTGTGAAGAAAGAAAGGCAGGTCAAAATAATTGATATAGCAATACCAGGCAATAGTCGAGTAGAAGGCAAAGAACTGGAAAAAAAATAACAAAATACAAAAATTTGCAAATAGAAATTGAAAGGTTGTGGCAGAAGGAGACCTATAGTGACTGGCTGTATTGGAAAAGGCAGGAGATACCCCAAGGAGATAGGGAATGGTATCAGCAATGGCCCCTTGTCCTAGATAAGCCAGGGATTATAGGGTTAACCCCCCAAGGTTTTTGCAAGCCTGGGAGCACAGCTGTAGGCTGATGAGGCCCCTGGCTACGAAGGGAGGTTAGCACAGGTGCAGATGGATATGGCTGATGCTAGAGCCTGCCTAGAAACAGACACCAATTGGCTGGCCTCAGTATAAAGCTGGAGGCAGGAGCTGGAGAACTGGGTTGGTAGTGGAAGGGAGGACCTTGGTAGGTGCTGGAGGATGGCACCAGGTTGGTGCTGGATGGATGGATGGATGGATCTGATGGAGTGAGTGCTGGCTGGACTGACTGAAGGACTGTTGGACGGACGGATGGACGGACTGGTTGGATGGATGGATGGACTGACTGACTGGCTAAAGGAAGGTAAGCTTATTGTGGGAAATTATTGGGAATTGTTGTATGGCTGCCATGCCCTTGGAGCCACCAAGTGGAGGAGGCAGTTGTGGCTTAGGAAAGCTGACTGCCTATTGTTTGGTGGTGTGGTTTGGTGGTGCTAGACTAAGGGTAGTTTGGAGCTAAGCCAGTGATGAGGGCAGTCTGGAGGAGGCTGGCCAGCCGGTGGTTCCAAACAAAACTGCTGGAAGAGAAGAGGCCCGGTGGGTAAAGGAACCCCCTCCCTCTTGCCTATCTCTGAGGTCGCTCTGGAGAGGAAACTAGTTAGCCTAGTGTGGGCATTAGGGCCCTTGGGGAGGCCCAGCAGGGAATTTGGCAGAACACTGGCGCCCTCAGTAAAATTCCTTGAAGAGCATCTTAGCGGCAGAGGAGCCACAGAAATCAGCATCAATCAACTGCAAAATGCAGCTTTACTGGGAACCGTGCACATTTTGCAACGTTATTTATAACAAAATAGGACAAAAGCTGGCATCCCAGGTCCTTGGGAAGGATTTGATGTCTAGATAAAACAAACCAGCCAATAAGATCAATCTGAATCTGAATAAGAATAATTCCAACACCTGCATAGCCTCCATTGCATCCTGCAGGCAGCTAAAGCTCCCACAGTTTCAGTAAAAAATTGCAGTTGCCACAGGCTCAGAAAAGTGTGAATTTGCCCTGAAAATATATGCCTATATAAGTAATCAATGCCATATCCTGGACTAGATAAGGGACAAACAGGGACAAGCTTGGCAGTGTTGATAAACTGCTAGCTGTGCCCCTGCAATGTCTATTAACTGCAATTACAGATTGTAGATATGTAATCTTTTCAATCTCTGCTTCTCATTTGCCTTTTTTCCCCTTCAAAGGGAGTTACCTGGCACAAAGCTTGCATACATATTCTCAGCATAAAAATCTTGTGGGTGGATGGATCTATTCCCCTTGTTATTCTGGGCAAACAGATGAATAACTGCTAAGACATCTTGGTTTAAAAGGGAAACCGAATCAAGTGCCTTAAGGTGCAAAGGATCTGGATATTGATGTTGTGTTTCAGATTTTGCCAGTGAGGTCTCGGATGACAGTGAAGGTGAAAGAATGATAGTTATAAGTAGGGTTACCAGATACAAACAGGGATAGGGCCTATACCTTTAACCAGTGATTCTCAAACTTTTAAAGACCGGGGCCCACTTTTTAGAATGGCACTCTAAACCCATTGGAAGTGATGTCATTAACCTGGAAGTGATGTCATAGCCGGAAGGGCCATTGTCAAGTAGACAGTGCTGTCAGTGTGTCATAATCAAATGACACTCCTAGAATGCAAACTGGCATTCTTGGACTGAAGCAAATGCACAACCATGAAACAAAATACAGGGTGATTCAAAATGAATGGGACAAAAAGAAAGCACTGCTGTAATGGGTTTGTAATGTGACTGCTGTAATGGGTTTATTTTTGAAATACAAATTTAATGTGAAACTATAACTATACAAGTTTCTAAAGCTGTTCGATGTGGGCCCCTCCCGTGACACGGCAAATGTCTATGCGGTAATCCAATTCCTGCCACACTTTTGCTAGCATATCTGGTGTTATTGAGTCCAACACATCACTTATCCGCTGCTTTAGTTGCTGTAAGTCCTGAGGAAGTGGGGGCATGAACACTTTGTCCTTCACATACCCCCAAAGGAAAAAATCGCATGGCGTTAGATCTGGGGATCAGGGCGGCCAAAAAAGTAATGGCACATCTTTTGACCCAGCACGGCCAATCCGATGAAGTTTTTGCGTATTCTAACACACAGTAAGCTTTCTCTTGCGGGGATGTTGCCATTTTGAATAAAAGCGCCTCTACTGACAATTTCGATAATAGCAGACTTTTCGTTGTTGCCAGATAAAACTTGTATAGCTGTACTTTCACGCTATATTTTTTATTTTCAAATGAAATCCATTACAGCAACTTAACGTTGCTTGCTTTTTTGTCCCATTCATTTTGAATCACCTGTATTATGTAGAAGCACTGAACTAAAAACGAAATTTAAAAAAAACCCTCACTAGAAAATTCAAAATGTTAACATTCACAAAAGGAATATGGTAAGAGTAAGGTTTGCAGTTTCCAGTTTCAGGTGGGTTGCGAAGTACCTAGGGCAGCCATGTTGAAAATATGGGAAGAAGAGAGAAGGGGAGGGCTGTGTAGTTGTTTTGCTTGTGTCAAGGTTGTAAATAGGCTTTTTTCCCCTTCCTGATTCACTTTGCTATTGGTAAATGCCTGAGAAATAACCCAATTGATTGCTGCAGTCTCAGAAAAGCAGCAGGCTCTGACGTCACAATCATGGCACTTCCAGCCATGACATCATGTCCCGTGAGTCCCAGACAGATTGTCATTCTAAAAAGTGGGTCCTGGTACTAAAAAGTTTGAGAACTCCTGCTATAGAACATTTTTCTTTTCTTACAAACAAAAACTGTCCTATTTGTTTCCTACCAATGTTAATGAAACTATGAAAGTTCAGCACCGGCTGCAGGATCTATAGACTACAAAAGGATCTGTTGCCACATGCACTCTTGGTAATGACCCCCCCTTTTTAAAACTCATATGCATTTCCCTACTCCTTGCCTAGGAAATTGTCCAGGAGAACAAGGAAAGCAGAGTGCAACAAAATTATACATACGGTACTCTCCTTTTTCCTTCTTCCTCTCTATTTTAAATGTGTTCATCTGCCTTGCCTCCTCCCACTTGCTCGTCTGGCCATATTCAGACAAACTGGCTGGGCAGCGCATGTTGGAAGCAGAAGAGAACTCCAGCCAAGAGCGAGGAGGAGGCGGCACCAGACAGACCTATAGGTAAGAAAAAAAAAATGGGGATGGCTTCTTCCCCCTTCTTGTCCACCTGGAAATAAAGCTAGGCAGGAAAGGAGGAGGGCAGGAGGCACAATCCTGTTTGATTGCTCCTGGAAGGGTCACTCTCTCGGATGCTTTTTTTTTTTTTTACTGTAAAGATGATACTTAACAGTAAAGTATCCTTCCTCCTCCATCCCTGATACTTCTGCAGTTTCTGGAGTTACTAATATTAAAATAATAAGACTCGGAGAGCAATCCTAACCTGGAGTTTGGCCGGCACAGTTAGGCCAGCAAGGTTTGGCTGCCACCAGGGTCACTGTAAAGCACATTTGGACTACTCTCAGAGTCAGGGGGGGATGGCACACGTCTGTGTGCTGGCCTCTGACTCCAAGCATGATCCAAAAATACTTTACGATGGCCCTTGTGCCAGCCAAACTTTGCTGGCCTAACTGGGCTGGCCTAACTTCAGGTTAGGAATGCGCCCTCAAGGTCCAAACCTGTCAAACTTTCCAGAGCCAATGCAGTCTCAATGCAGCACTTCGGGAGGCCTCAAGTGTGACTGCCCCACCACTACAGGATGCAGTGCGTATCCCATTGGCATGGCTGCAGTGGCGCAGGAAAGTTGGATAGGATTGAACCAGTAGTGACAGCCTACCGGTACGCTGGGCGTGTCTTCCGGGTGAGCGGCAGCGTGATAGCTGCGTTCTGTTGCGTAACGGTGAAAGCCCGCCTGCTGCAGCCATTACGCAACAGAACGCAGCAATCACGCTGCCGCTCACCCGGAAGACACGCCCAGCGTACCGGTAGGCTGACACTACTGGATTGAACCCTAACTCTCCAATTCGGGGACAGAGAGAAAGAGAGGGGGGAGTTGGGATTGTATCTCCCCTCCCAAGCAGCAGAATTTTATGCCCCCCCCAGTAGCCGAAGCTTCCAGTTCATCTGGAAAAGCTTGCATTTTCCAGGTCTAGGGTTTAATTGCGCATTTTGACCAGTCTCTGTTTCTTTGTCCTGATCCGTTGGACAGGAACAGTAATATGCCTGTGCTCGGTAGGTGGGCTCTGAGTGAGGGTGATTCTATGAAGTAAGCAAAGCGTGTTCCCAAGATACGCTGTTAAGCATGGCGTAAGTTAACTAAACGTTGGATCTGCCTTTTATCATTATTTTTCTAAATGCAAATAACATTGGCAAGGAAACAAAGAGAGTGGGCGGGAAGGGCGACTTGCTTCTCACAAAGCAGAGAAGCTCTTGAGTTTGAACTGTGTGTGCTGCAATTTCTCTCTCTCATCCCTTAATTCAGCCAGCCTCTCAAACTCAAGTGCAGTCATTCTATACCTGTATTTACACTTCTCAAGTATTCTTTGCCCTTTGCTTTCCCCCCCACTTTACAACATTATTTAGGACATCAGAGTGAGTATTTATTTCTCTTATTAGGGAAGTACATCATACTCATGTGTTCCAGGCATAATTGTAAGCCTGTTATCAATCATAAGCCCTCACTGATATCCTCCTTGTTAGCCTTCCATGGCTCCATTTCCCTTTTGTGGGTTTGTCACGTTAATGCTTCCTTCTCTGTCTGAAAGCTAAATAAAGTCTATTTACTCTTCTAACTTAATGGAGTTATTTCTTCCATTTATGCTACATGACAGCATTGTTGACAGTTGTGAATGCATTCCAGCCCGCCCCCCACAAACCTGTCCGTCAAATGTAATATTGAAAAATGATCTTGTGTTCCAAGGGAAACACCCATATCAACACCATTAATCTATAGCTAATGCACTCAGAATATTACACCAATGTTATATGTTTAATCTGCATGTGTTTTGATTAAGCAGCGGCTGCAAACAGAATACAAACTTGGTATGTTGCTCCTCCTGCTGCATAAGTTGTGGAAACCAGACTTAGAATTTGACTCTGTTGAAAAGTGTTGGGTGCCATGTGCAGTCTAAAGGTCAGTGGTGTAGCTATGTAAGTGCAGCAGGTAGCCATTGCACCAGGCTACATGCTGCTGGTGGGGGGTAACAGTCTGGGACTACTTTGGGGATGAATCTTGCTGTGTGAATCAGAAGGAGCTACAGAAGGGGCTATGTTGTTGTGGGGGCTACAAAATCTTCTTTGCACCGTGTAGCAAATGGCCTAGCTATGCCACTGCTAGGGGTAAGCCATTGCACCATACTTGATTATCATCTTTGCATTAAAAAAAGGCACCATGGTGGACATCTAGGCACCATTTCTGATGATCACGTAGAAGCTGCTTACAGCTGTGAGGCTTGGAAAGGCTTCAAGGTAGCAGAGCTCCAGCAAGGAATCACTCAGACAACAGAGATTAGGGTAGCAAGAACTTCTGTATTCTCAGAAGAAGGCTTCTTGCAGCAAAGAACAGCTAACAGGTACAGCAAAGCTCCTCCAACAGCAACACTTAAATCTCCAGCAACTAACCACAGGTGTTTCTGGTCTTGATTAAATAGTCCCCAGCATCCAATCAGAGATCAGATGATCTCATCCCCAGGTTGAAGCTGAGTCAGAATGACTCAGCACTTTACTGCTGGTCTGCTAGGCCTGAATGACTCAGCACTTTATCCCCCTGAGTCGGCCTAGTGTTAGGCCTTTCCCCATTCAGGCCTGTAAATTTCTAGGGACTTACTTCAGTATCCCAACCATTTTCCTCTTGTGCCAAAACGTTCTGCAGCATGTTAGGCTATGCTTGGCAATCAAAGGCCATAGCTGTCCTATTCAAAGCAGAGGAAAGAATTTTAAATGAGCCTATCACAGAGTATAGTAAAAGCACATCCCCCTATCCAGAAATGTTCTTCTATTATTATGCCAACACCTCCTCACTTATGTTCAGGAATCAGCGAATCATAATGCCATAGCCCTATGCTTCTTTACACTGCAATCCTATGCATCCATAAATATTTACTCAGAACATTCTATTGAAAAGTTACGTATAATTTTTTAAAAATTAAGTCCCACTATATCCAACAAGGCTTATTCCTGGGTGTGTATAGGATTGTGATTTCAGTGGTTTGGTTAGATGACAGAAAAAGTAAAATCAGACTGAAATAGTTGGTGCAGTATTGCAAAACACTGTCATATGCTTTACTAGCCTCACTTTTCTGTTTATGAAAAGCAACAAAATAATTGGCCCAGATTTGCCCAGTTGCTGAGTTTAGGTGAAAAGGAGCTATACCTTGTCTGGAGAACTGTGTTTTAATAATCTCTTGGGATAGAAGTTTGCAGGAGAAATATAATCCCAGGCCACTGTTGAGATTTGGCTTTTGGTCTCAATCAATCAGCATCGTGATACATGTTACAGTTACTAAGATGGAGAGAGGATTCTTTCATAATCTATTTCCTGCCCTGGTTATGACATGGATCAACCTGGATTGGAGAAAGAGGCATTTAAGATAAAGTACAGACTTTCCCTGTGGGATTCCTTCTCCAAGGAAGTCTGCCTTAACCCTCCTTATATTTTTGTTTTGATACTAGGTGAATACGTTTGCATTTGTCTGGACTATCTACAATTGTTTTATTCAGAAATTTGATATGATTGTGTCTGTTCCTAATATTTTATTGGTAACTTTGGTCTTTGGAGGACAACATTCAAAGAAGGAATTTATCGTTAGCACTATTGCCACTCCCGCTGACCAAATGCAATTTTACTTTAAAAACACGCTTCTCTTTTAATTCCATTAAGAAGTTACTAAAACAGAGCTTAAGCACATCTATGCTTGTCATCAAGAACAAAACACTAAATAACGGAGCAATCCTAAAACAAACTGTACAATGTTGTCACCTCATTGTAAGCCCACATTTGCACAACATTGTTTCTGGCATACTTGGCAAATATAGTCAAAGACTTTTTTAGGAAGAATATGCTGCTTAAAAATAGATTCTAGATAAACCCAGCCCATGGAGAAGTGCTGACAGAAGAGGAGAATATACTCAAAAAAGTCACAGATGAAGCGGCATTAAAGGGTTCAGTTTGATTGGTTGACAAGTACAAATAAATATCACCTACCATCTCATTACACTGCTTAGTAGTCAAGGTCCAACAACCTTACTCTTTTGGGAAAAAATGTTATCGTCGTTTAGATCTTCACTAGAACATTCACCAGTCAATCATAAAGCGATAGTGTTCCAGCCAAATATTTTTACCATTACGTAACATTACAGTACATATGATGCTATGTTAAAATACCACGGGCTCCTGTGTTAGAACACATTTTCTACCACAAACTGTGTCAATGGTCCCATGTGAGTTGAGTCAGCCTGCCTCCCCAAAGCTTCTATTAGTTTGCCAACTCCCCATGTTTATCTAGGGAGGCTCTGTTGTAGGTGCAGTCAACATTGGAAGTGTAATTGAATGAGACCACAATAAGATCAGGTTCTCTCTCATCAATATCCTTGTGCTGGTCGTATGGTACAAGGAACGTAAGAAGAACCCTGCTCGATCAGGCCAAAGGCCCATCTATTTCAGTTTCCTGTATCCCACAGTGGCTGACCAGATGCCCCAGGGAGCACAGGAGACAACAAGATGCTTGAATCCGGCAGCCACTCCCTTGCACCTGGAATTCTGAAGTAGCCTACTACTAACATAAGGAGCTTGCACATACACATCATGGCTTGTAACTTTCTTCCAGAAATCTGCCCAATCCCCTTTTAAGTGCATCTAGGCCAGACACCATCACCATGCTTAAACTGAGAAATGATATTTAATAAGTAAAAATGTCAAGCATTTTATGTTGCTGCGGGCCAAATAAAATATTGTGGCAAGTTGGATTTGGCCCCCATGCCATAGTTTGCCTTAGATCATGCCCTCTTTCCTCCTACCCCATAGTTCATATTTATGGCATAAAAAGTAGATTGCTTAAAATGCTTACAAGAACAAGTCAGGCAGCAGTTTAACCTTTGACAAAGGCAGCATTTTTAGATTTAACTGAAAGCACTTAGTTAAGAAAAATCTGTTTCCACTTTGCTGATGAGATACTTTTAAACAAATGGCAGATTGCAGCTACATATGGTGAAACTATGACTTTAAACCAAGGGCCAGAGGTATACAGGATGCTGCCTTACATTGAATCAAACCATCAAGTCAGCTATAGCTGAGCATGCCCTCAGCACAACAGAGATCCATTAGTATCATCATAGGAACATAGTAAGGAAGAGGCTTTTAGCCACAGCCATGCTTGAACCACTGTGTTCAAAAGCACCAGCATTTTAAGGTTTAATGGAAAGCAGGGAGGACCAGTGCCTTTAAGAAGAATGGAACTGGACAACATGTGGATGAAACAGGTGGTTGATGAGCTAATTGGAGGGAGGAGGGAAGCAATCAGGGAGCTGATTAGCTCAGACTTCCTGGAAGCCTCTGGTTAGAAATACCTTCCTTTCTTCTCTGCATTCAGATGAGAGTGGGTTTTTGTGAAAGCCAGAGTTTAACTTAAATTACCCAGGCGTAGGGTCTGAGTAAATTTTGGTTGAGAAAATCTGTGTTTTAGTCGTCACTATCTGTACTTTAGTGGAGCTTGCTCCTCGTGGTTTTAGCAATTTTGGTGGTCTTCTAGTCCTTCAACAATGCCCTTCATAGATAAAGGTGAAACATTAGGGACCATTACGGTTGAGGAATGTGGTTTTAAGGCCCATAGGAAGGCCCTTGTATCTTGTGAAGCACAAATCCCCAAAGGGTTGCTGTCTGAATTGGAAATGAATGACAGGAGTTGGGCCAATGGACAGGGATTTTTACGGATGGATTAGATGCAGGTAGTTAAATGAAACTACCTCATATCATGTTAATTTGGAATTCTGGTTCTGTAATGCAGATGAGTGGAAACCAGAATCCAAAAAAGCCATTAGGAGCCGGAGACTGCATGGAGAGAGAGAAGGCCTGAGGAAGACTGGTCAAGATGGTGACCAAAGAGGGAAGGAATGTGACAGAGCTCAGAACATGAGGGGGCAGCCTGAAGAGGACAGATAGGGAGAAGCAGCAAAGGAATGGAGAAGGGAACATGAGCAGGGCTCTGAGGGAGAAGAAGTGGGGAGATCCAGGAGGAAAAGTGTGGGCTAAGGAAGAAAGAGAGAGGGCCTTTATTGCCTGGTTATGGCTCACCCCTTGACCAGGGCTAGAAGGCTATGGCTCCTAAACTGTGCGTTGGGACCCACCAGTTGGTTGCAAGCCAATTTTATGTGGGTCTCAAAGCACCTAGAGCAGCCATTTTGAAAAGATGGGATGCTGGAAAGGGAGAGGGCTGTGTGGTTGTTTTTCTTGTGTCAAGGTTGAAAGTAGGCTTTTTTTCTTTCTGATTCACTTTGCTATTGGAAATGGCTGAGAAATAACCCCAATTATTGCTGCATTTTCAGGAAAGCAGCAGGCTCTGGTGTCCCAATGACAGCACCTCTTGTCATGGCATCAGTTCTGGTGGGTCCCGGACAAATTGTCATTCCCAGTGGGTCCCAGTGCCAAACGTTTGAGAACCACTGCTGCCAGGAGTCCCACTCAGCCCCCTGGCCTCTGAGACTCTGAAGGGCATCTATAGGTCATCAGGTATGATCCAGGCAAAAAAGAGGCCTTGGGGTAAATAGCCACAAGCACACAAGAGAGACATTGGATGAAAGGGAACACCTGAACTTGGGGAGTTACCCCAAGGGCATGGAGGGCAAGCTACATGGAGTAGCTGTTTCTCATTGGAGAACACTGCATGTAGGGCATGCTACACGGAGTAGATGTTTCTTATTGGAGAACATAATTACCAGTCTACATCCTCTAGGAAGCTTTATTATTTGCTTTATTATTTAGCTTTATTTGCTGATTATATACATTTATCTTTATTGACTTTTGCCTACCTTTTCCATACTTCTAGGGTTTCAAGCAAAGAGGGAATTCATGCATGCACGTGTTCTCTCTTTGCATGAGAGCGTGGAAGTGCACATCTTCTTTCCATACTTTCATGGCATCTGGATTTTACAAGTAAGATCTTCGTAGGAGACTTGCTTCCTCACGTCATCTTCCTGTAAATAACACTTAGATTTTGAATTCCAGTGCGACGGTTCTTACTTGCATTGCATTCCACTGGCAAATACGACGGCTACAGAGGAAAAACATTACATCAGAATCCATCCTAAGCTGTTGATTCCCTCTGAAAGATATCGTTTTTGTCTCCATTTGCACATGCAACATAAGCAGCTGTGAACACATCTTAACAGGGAGATGTTTCAAGTAATGCTGGGAGTGGAATGGGAAAGAAATCACAGTTACTGTCATGCTAAGTTGGAGTGTGCAGTGATCCCATCCTCCTTGCCTTTTGGGATTCAGAACAGGCAGAGCCAGCTGTTTAGAAGTGGGATATAGACTTTTTGAGTGTTGACTGCTAAAGGCTTAAACTGTAGTCACAATCAACAAGTTACTGTGTTAAAAAAAAACCGCCTAAAATCCCAACCGACAATAGTTATATACTGCTTTTCAACAAGAAGTTCACAAAGTGGTTTACAGGCAAAAAATAAGAACTCTTTCTCTCTACTGGCATATAACAAACAGAATCTAAGAACACATTAAGAGTGCACTCCTAACCTGGAGTTAGGCTAGCAAAGTTTGACTGGCGCAAGAGCCACCGTAAAGCATGTTTGGACCATTCTTGGAATCAGGGAGGATGGTGCATGTCTGTGTGCTGGCCTCTCTGACTCCAAGTGGTCCAAACATGCTTTACGGTGGCTCTTGCGCCAGTCAAACTTTGCTAGCCTAACTCCAGGTTAGGATTGCGCCCTAAATCAGCCAGCTTTCTTGATTGCACAGCTCAGGCAACTGATACAGGAAGGTTGCCACCTTTTCAGTTTTCAACAGAGGAGTCAGTAAAGAAGTAACATACTTTTGCCACATCAGAAAGTCCCTGTCTTGTTCTCAGAATTGGGTCCAGGTATTTTTGACAGATCTCAGCATAAAAGGAGCAATGAAGAATGGGCGATTGTCTGTTCCAACCAACAATATTTATATACTGCTTTTACAACCAACAATATTTGTATACAGCTTTTCAACAAAAGGTTCACAAAGCGGTTTACACGCAAAAAATAAGAATAAGGTTAAATGGCTCCCTGCCCCAAGAGGGCTCACAGTCTAAAAGATGCAGAACACCACCAGCAGCAGGCACTAGAACAGACACTGTGCTGGGGTGAAGAGGAACAGTTACTCAAATAAAAAGTGAGGAAGAGAGTGAAGAAGTTTAGGGACCGAGCATACTGCTTTTATGTCATCAAGCAAAACTGTCCTACAGCCCAATCCTATTGAGATTGGAGGAGTGAGTGTCCTGCCAGCATAGACTGCCTTATGACAGTTGTAAAAGATGTTCTGCTAGTGTGTGAAGTCGCACACTCCAGGAGTATTGGCAGAGAGGCCGGAGTTGCCTTTCATGTCCCAGCAGTTTGTCTTGGGACCACCAATAAAGATAGGCTGGGGTCTGAAGGCGGGGGAGGCCAGAATGGGGCAGTAAAAGGGGTGATGGAAGGGCAGATCGGCTCCGGGAAGTGGGTGAGTTCAGCAGCAGCAGCAGCAGCAGCAGCAGTGACGGCCAAATCCTAGCCCCCTACCTGGACCCAATTCAGGAGCATGAGTTCACATGGACCTGTGTCAGCTGTTTCACTAGCACAGGTCTGAGTAGACCCCTCCACGCCATGGAAGCTTATTCCTGTTATTACAAATGTTCCCTTACCCAGAGGAGACCTCCATGACTGCCCCTCACAACACTCTGGCAGGAGAAAAGGGTGAGATTGGACTGATGGTTAACTCTTATGGAATGCTTATTGTAAGAGATAACACAAACTGGAACAGAATAGCAGTTAATTTTTATCTGCTAGCAGGTGTATATAGGATTGAGGAGTTGGTTAAATGTGCTTAAGAATGTGCCTTAAACTATATTTATACAACACTGTACTGAACTGGATGATACAACCAGTGAGGCCAACCAAATCAGTTAACAGAGTACTTTTTCCTTACGCAAACAGTCCTTGGCCACGCACGTGTACGTGGTCACGTGGAGAAATGTGTGATCCAGGAGAAACTGGATGTAGCCACTGCCAGCAGCTATTTTCAGAACTGCGGCATTAATTTTTCCCCAGCTGCAGTGATCACAAGGAATGCTACCAGCTCGCTCTAAGCATGTAGAACACAACATCTAGCCCAAAGATGGCAAGATATGGTCATAAGTGGGGAAAAAGCTCCTCTGTGCACATCTTCTTAGATAATGGAATTTCTTTCATTTCATTAGTAACATACTCTACTTTTGCTGACTTGAAATGGCAATGTTTGGCTTAAGATGGGCATGTGCTGATGCTTACATACTGACTAGAGCATTCTTTTTTCCGTTCTACCACAGATCTGATGCAATTCCAGCATCAGGTAATGCAAAAGCAGCAAATAATTAATATAAATATTCCAAGCATTAAGACATTGACCAATGCCCCCTGGTTTCCACAAACAGGATTTAAAACAAAACTAGAATATATTCTATAATCAGAAACTTCAAATCCAAAACAGAAGCAATGAAAACAAGCAGACATCTTGTTCGCTACCAGGGTTAAACTAGAGCAATTCCCCAGCTGCTGCCGTTGCATTGTATAGGGGTATTTTTGGAGTTTGTTTTGTATGGGGACTGAGGATTTACAGCCAGATTTCCTGGCAGCACGCTGTGCAGGTTGCACGTGGAATCTGATTGAGGTGAGTGAATTAATGTGGTGGCTGTTTGGAATGTCGTCCAGCTGCCAGTTAGAATTATGTTTGTTTGCCTTTGGCACAAGTGTGAAAGGAGCAGCCATACACTGCAGACGTGTGAGCGTACAATTTTATATCTCACACTAATGAATACATTTTTTTGTATCCTTCTCGCTTGGGAAAATGCATGTTGTTTACCACTTGTGTGGTGGTGGTGGGGATCTGGCCTCAGATTTAATGTGACAAATACAAAATGGGATAGATGAACAAACTTAACGCAATAATGTTTGCAATTAAAACTAAACTGCGGTCCAAGGACTTTGATACTTTAACAAATTTTGGAAGACCGAAAAGACATACTGTATTATGAGAATAATTCTTGAGACACAACATTAATGACATTGCATACTTGTTTGCGTGAAACTATATTTTCTCCAGATGTTTTTTTTAAGCCACCAGTTTCACAGTCACTCCCTACTTGTCATCTTCATGCATGACCTCCTCTTTTATCAGCAAGCTGATGGTAATGCAGTTTACAATGTGTTTTTGATGTGAACAGTACTATATAAAATTGAATTGCTTTTGGTGCTGATACGACCAGAATTTTTCTCAACCAGAGCTGTCAATAACTGACACTAAACCAATAAGGTACAAAGTACATTTGAAGAGTGTCAGACATCATTGGCTTCTCTGTTTTCCCTAGATAAACCTTTTTCTAGGTAGTTAATTTGATTTAGCTTCCTCTAAATGGTCGTTCGTCTTTCTTAAGTCTGAAAAAAGGAAGGATGAATTTTATGTACAACACATTTTTAAACTTTTAATTTGTACATTTCCCTGTTCTGTTTCTTTTTTTTTTGGTGACATGGCTTAACTAGAAAAAAGGCAGATGTATGTGTTTGGATGAAACACAAGTATGGGATTTTAGATTTGATACTGCCTCTCATAAAAGCCGACAGCTAAAATATGTAACAGTCGTTACACCTGTAAATTAACTTGCTAACTCTATGTATAGTTTTTAATCTAAGCAATTATCTGCACAGTTTAATTGTTTTTAGTTAAGTATGTCACCAATGTACAGATTTAATAATTGCTTAGATTAAGAACTATACATAGAGTTAGCAAGTTAATTTCCAGGTGTATGACTGTTACATATTTTAGCATGTAGCAGATAATAGATGTAGCATCAGTTGTGAAGGGCACATGCTTGCTTAAACCACCTGGGGTGACCAGCCAAAGATCAGGGTCTTACCTCCTTATTTCTTAAAAGATACAACAAAGTACAGTTCTAAACGAAAGGGCAAAAGTGCCCTTTCGATACTCAGAAGTCTGTACTAGACTACAAAACGTAACAGGAGAACTCACATTTACAATTCTGCAGTGTGAATGCTTTTAAGACCGAGATGAAAGGTGTCAGGGAAAGAATGGTGCTGCAAACATTAAAATAAAAATTGAAAGGGAAAATAGCTAACTATAGACATAAATATCAGCAAACATGATGGGTAAATATTGTACAAAACAAGTTCAGTACTTCATAAAGCGATTTACATACCTAAACAAATCAATAAATGGTTCCCTGTCCCCAAAGGGCTCACAATCTAAAAAAAAGATACAGAATACACACCAGCAACAGCCATTGGAAAAGATGCCATGCTGGGGTGAGGAAGGACAGTTGTTCTCCCCCTGCTGAATATAAGAGGGCACCGCTTTAATAGGTGCCTCTTTGTCTAGCTGGCAGAGGAATGAGACTGCTCTCTCTATAATGAGTAGAATCCAAGGTGCAGATATGAAAATAAAGTTCATAATCAGCATCTGTCACTTCTCAGAATTCAAACATTTAGATTTAATTTTTCAAATGCAGGATTTATGGATTTGGATGTATCCTTGTAATTTCAACAGCTCTACATTTGCAGTATATTGCATAGGCATAGAAATGCTTCCTGTTTTCTTCCCTGCCGCCTTTTCAATTTCCCCCCCCATACTTCCTTGTTTTCTCAAAATGGCTGCATTTGCCAACAGCAAAACCTCAGTAGAATTTTTGGCTGACTTGTGCTCCCTCTACTGGCTGGCATCTAGCTTTGCAGCAGCACAGCAAACAAATTAATAGTGGTACCGTACCTAAAACTTGTATCTTGTGTGTGTAGGTCAGGGGCCATGAGAGGGAGCTACAGAGGGTAACTGGTATTTGGGGCCAGGGTCAAAAAGGGGGCCCCAGGAGCCAAAGAAGGGGGCCCAGAAATTTCCTGGGATCTTGCATTTTCCAGTTTCACCCAGACACGCTGCCCATGTGGGATACTGGGGATGCTACTGTGGGTGTGCAGCTCCTGCAGCAAAACATATGCACAGGCTGAGGAATGCATGATACTCCTTAACACAGTGTCACCTTTGGGAGGAAACAGGCCTGCCACAGTTGGCTTGTGGTTCTGCTGAACACAGCTGCTGCAGAGGTATGTTGTGCCATGCAGTGTGTCAGGGCTGGCCTTAAGCCAATGTGACCAATGTGATCACATTGGACCCTGTACTTCAGGGGGGGCCCCACATCAGCACAGTGAACATATCACCTGCTGCAGCAGCTGGGATCTCTGTGGGCTAAAAGTCAATGGGGCAAGCAGAGCAGCTTCACCTTGGGCCCTCCCACCTGTCCCTGCCTCCAAATGGCCCAAAGTGGGCCTCCTGGAAGCAGTTGGCAATGCCATCATCGTGTCACCACCAAATATTTCCAGGTGCCATGGTTTACATACAGCACCACAAGCACTCTTCTTGGTGAGTGGGGGGCCCCTGAGGGGAGGGTGGGGGCCCCCACAGGAATTCCTGATGTTGGGCCCCACCATTCCCGGAGCCGGCCCTGCAGTGTGTAACACAGCCATAACAGAAGCAAAGCAGGTGAGGTAGCAATGAAATAGTAGCAGCACAGGAGTACTGTAGCGTGGGAGATGATTGCCACAGTTCCTTAGAACTTCTGTCCAGGCAGTGGACCTGCATATTCTTATTCCTTTTCTTTCTTTGTATTATATTTTCCATTAAAGAGCTTATTAGGAACAAAGATATTGTGCTGACCTGGCCTCTGGGATTCTAGCACTGGTTTATTAATTGGCCATCTGAGAACAGTCTGCCTACCTTTAGCTACTGTATTTAAGATAGTATCTACCATTGTTTGCTCTTTGGGGAAAAGACCTTCCTCTAAAGGAAGTGTGCTTGTTCTGGATAAAGGGAAGCACTGCACACTAACCAAAACTATCAAATTTGCAGCCTTCTGAAATTTCTGACTCAGGGTAAAAGGCATGTTTCTAGATAGGACAGGGCAAGAAACAGATCCCCGAGGTTTGGAGACAGCTTATCCCCCCACCCCTGACTGAACACCTTTTAAGGGCATGAATCATTCTCAAGTATGATAGCTATACCCTTGAAATAATCGCCAAGTTACAAAAAACTGTACTGGTAGATTATCCCTCATCTGGACATCCAAAATCCGGATTATTCTGAAATCCAAAAACGAAAGACATTTTTGTCCAAGACTTTTTTCCAGCTTTCTGTTGTGTGAAAACTAGATGGTCTTGTGCTCATTCCCATGTGCAGTGCAGGTACCGGCTGTAAATTCTATTCTCTACTCTGTGGTATATCCCTGACATTGTTGAAAAATGTCACAGAGGCCAGCAGACACCCATACAATCTTGTCCCACCTCTTTAGCTGGGGCTTCCATCATTTGTTTTTAGTAAAATAAGCATTCTAACCTTTTAGATTCTAGGCATTCTTCACCATCTGACAGCCCAATTCTTTCCTCCCCCCCCCCAATGCAGCCGCGCCAAAAAGGCTTGCACTGCATCCTGTGGAAGGGGGGGATCAGGAGGCTTGAAATTGGAAAGTGAACATATTTCACTTTACCTCCTGATAAGCCTCCCTTTTGCCTATGGGTCTTCTCAGACCTGTCCCAACTCTTTAGCTGGCTTGAGTCCAAGTAGAAAAAAGAAGATATGTCAGGAGACAAGGAAGGGGATAAGATCTGGTACTCCCATCTCCACATTGTAGTGGTTTTTACAACTGCTGTGTAAGGCAGGCACCTCTGCTGGGACACTAGTTCCAGCAATGGAGAAGCCCAATAGGATTGGTCTGAAAAACAAAACACTGTCATGAGCAGAGTCCAATTGAACAAATGGAAACATGTAATAACAGTACTATTATTCTTGATAGTATTATGATTATGATGAATTGAATCTGTCCAATGTTTTCCAGACTCTAAAGAAGCAGATTTTTAGACAAGCTTTAGTGGCATGATTCCTTTTACAAAAATCCCAATGTGCATTTTCCTCCCCAGAAAGCAACAGAATCATCCCCTCTGTGGCTTTTAAAATTGAGTTTGAAGTACTTTTTTCAGATATTTATATTGCAGTAGAATAGGAGGAGGTGCCTGCCCTGATTAGAAAAGAGTAGGAGGAGAGCAGATCATCGGGATGTCAAGTCCATCAAAAAAAGGACACATCTGTTCTCTATTCTCCCTTCTCCCAGTGTCTGGAAACACACAGATCTAATTTCTTGTTGCAGCTGGCCACAGGGAGGTCAATTTGAGTGTATCCCTATTCTCTGAAGATGATCTCTAGAATGTTTTGGTTTCAATCCCAATCTCTAGCTGCCTTCTGCTTTCAGGCTGGCTTCCAGACTGAATGTTGCTTGAACACATTTTGCTGCAGCTCATGTGTGATTCTTGAATACGCTCTAAAGCTGACCGCAGAGAGGAATTTAGTTCCCCCTTGTTGGTTCGCATGTGGCTGTTGCTTTGTAAAAGGATTGCCTTTAAGTTTTGGTCCCATGTGACTCTTCGTGAGTCACTACCCACTTGCTCGTAATTTCCTCTGCTTCATATTTAGATTTTCATCATTTGCTTTGGAATGTTATAAGGGCTTATCTGGGCTCTTGAAAAGGCTATTGACCGGATATTTTGGTTGTTATTGACTTTGGTCAATGGGTTGCATTTCTGAATCAGGGATAAAAAAATACCATTTACTATCGGCGGTGGTGAAGCATGAACCAACTAAGGGCCCAATCCTATCCAACTTTTCAGCGTCGGTGCAGCCCCAAGGAAAGGGAACATATGTTCCCTTAGCTGGAGGAGGCCTCTGTGACTTCCCCCTACCACAGGATATAACATATGCCCTGTTGGCATGGCTACACCAGGACTGGGAAGTTGGATAGGATTGGGCCCAAAGTCAACCTTGGGGTTGGGACCCCAATGGGGTTGCAAAGCCTCACTTGTTGGGTCGCAATAGCTTACAGGAATGAAAAGGGTTGAAGACCACTGGACTAGGGGACCACCTGAAAAAGAGGGGGGCATCTGGTATACCCCTTCAGGTACTCAGAGATGGTGTTCCAATCCTTCTCAGGTTCTTAGGAATTGTACTAAATAGCTTTCACTAGGGCCAGGCTTCATGGTAACCTTTTTCTGCTCTCTCTAATAAGAATATTTCGTTACAGTGAGCAGCGCTGGGAGGACGTAATGGCGATGGGAAATGAGCAGATAAGGTCCCGGAAGGAGGACAGGGGTGACGGTGGGTCCTATACTTAATTTATTTATTGGGATCATGGCATGAAAATGGTTGAAGACCACTGAATTAAGTAATGGCCCAAAGCTCCACTTGTTGAAGGTCTGGCAGTGGATGGAGGGCCCAATCCTATCCAACCTTCCAGCACTGACACAGCCATGCCAACAGGTTGTGTGGTGCATTCCACGGTGAAGGGGCAGTCACAGAGGCTTCCTCAAGGCTGGGAAAAGTTTGTTCCCTTGCCTTGGGTCTGCACTGGGGCCTCAATAATCTTAATCTGCATGTGCAGGCTCAGATCCTAGTTAGCTCTTTTGGCCTCATATCATGCATAGACAATGAAGATAAATGAAACATTGGAAGGATGGCATGGAGGAACATTTGCTTGTAGATACTTGTTGGAATTCTGAAAACCCAATTGTTCTTCTCAGAGCTATCGTGCCTCCAAATTCAGCTCACTCATATTCCAACAGTCGCTGAACTGACAGGTCCACTATCTCATGCATATTAATACCTTTCTGCCCTTAGGATGCATACTTGATATGCCTATTTCCTGAAAGAACCCACTTTGGGAAAATTCCAAAGGGGGAAAAGGTACAGGCAGCCTGAAGTTAGTCTATTTACTTCTCCACTAATTTAACAGATTTATATCCTGCCTATCCACCATATGTGAATGAAGTTGTTTACAGTCCCAGGGCTTCAGTAAGCCCTGAAGGTGGGCTTCCAGATGTGGATCTCCCACACTAGAACAAAATAACAGATTCCTTTGCCCTGTGCTTGGTATCTGCTCCTCATAGCCCCACTAGTGGGCCAAACCCCTCTGACATTGCCTTCCAGCAATATCATTACTATTATGGTTCTCATGCACAACCCACTAGATGTTGGTGGCTGGATCTGACTTGTTGAATATTGGGTTCTTTCCAAGGACTCAGGATATCCACAGTTATTTTTATAATATTATTATATTTTACTTCAAAAGTGTATGCTGGGCTCATTATATCCTGCAATTCAGGATCTAGCCAATATCCTGGGAATCAAAGAGCTGACAGAATATTTATATATCGCTTACAGTGCAATCCTAACCTGGCATTAGGCCAACACTGTTAGGCCAGCAAAGTTTGGCTGGCACAAAGGGACACCGTAAAGTATGTTTGGACCACTCTTGGAGTCAGAGAAGCCAGCACACGGATATGCACCGTCCCCCCTGACTCCGAGAGTGGTCCAAATATGCTTTACCGTGGACCTTGTGCCAGTCAAACTTTCCTTGGCCTAACTGTGCCAGCCTAACTCCAGGTTAGGATTGCACACTTAAATATTTAAGAATATTTATATACCACTTTTCAACAGTTCACAAAGTGATTTACAGGGGAAAAAAATCAAATAACTAAGGGCCCAATCCAAAAGGCCCTTATCACCGGCGAAAATGTTGTGAACATGCCATGAAGCATGTCAGCGACACTCATGCTGGGATGGTGCTCATTCAGTGCCAGGCCCCAATGTGAGCAAAGGGGCGGCCAGCGTTCTGGAAGCACCGGCCACCGGTAAGCCCGTTTAGGGCAGAGGGAGGCAGGGAGGAACCAGGCAGGGGGAGGGAAGGAGCCGGCCACGAGGGGGTAGGACACAGTGGTGCCTTCTACCATGGAATGTTATCCCCAGCAGTAGCTCAGGCAACCCGACATGGGGTTGCTTTATTTACCATTGGCAAAATAGCCGGCGGTGAGCTGAGTAGCCCCATTGTGGGTGGCAGGGCTTTCCCTGGGGAAAGGGGAACAACATCCCCTTCTCCTAGGGAGATCCCAGTGGCTGCCGCTGAATGCAGTGGCAGTTCAGGATTAGGCAGTTCAGGATTAGGCTCGAAATGTTCTCTGTCCCAAAAGGGCTTTCACTCCTCTTTGTTCCTCAGCTAGTTGCCAGACCTGCACAAGAGTACAGCACATGTCTAGCCAAGATGTGCACTTCTTTCAGTGATAACAGGTATTTCAGCATATCAAAGCAGACCTTATGGAGAGTGCAAGTAAAAGCTAACCACTGCCCACATATCTTCTTGGGATATTTCTGTGTATTTAATTTACACTGTGGCTGATCACTTGAATAGGAAATGGGGAAAATAATATGTTCATGTGGGGAATCTTCTGGAAGCAATCTTTTCTAATGGCTTGGCATTAGGGTGAAACAATAAGAGCTCATACACCCTTACTGTGGGGACGTAGATTTAAATTCTTTTTGGGTATCAGTTTATGATACTGTCAGGCAGTTCTTAGTTTTTGGTTCAGGAGAGGAAATGGACTTCAGTCAACTTTAAAGATCTCAGATTTGAAAAAATCAGCAGTTCCTTCATGTTTGCTGCTAGAAAGCCTGGGTTCCTTAGAGTTTTAACTGCCTGCCAGATTAGTAAAACAACCTTTCACTCTCTTTCTCTAAAGATGGCAGAAAGTGTTTGGTTTCTGCAAGAAGGAAATTTGGACGCTGACCCTATGCATTTGAAGTATTTTTCTCTCCTCTTGAGACACAAACTTGTATGTGAGCAAGATTTATGCGGCATTCTGGGGGGAATAGCCAAGCAAAAGTAGCATTTTTTGAATAAACACAAATTACAGTACTTGAATTCACCTCATATGTAGTATTTCAACAAGAACCTACTATTTCCTACATTCATTCAATACTCTGTAGAAAAGAAACAAATGGGTGTATAGAAAGAAGCTGTCATTCATGCTTCGCTCTGCAATATCATTAAGTTTTCAGAACAGAAAGAATGTGTAATACTAGTACAAATGTTACCTTCAGCATGTCAATTTCCATTTGGGAATAATATTCACTTATTGTAGTTCCCATTGTCCTCAAGTGTCTAAATTCCAGGACCTAAATGATCAAAAGCAGGGTGAAACTCCTTTTGCAAGTTCATAGATTTTCTTTCTTGAAAGACCAAGGGCATAAATCTGCAGAAAATAAATCATGGAGCATTTCTTAAAAAATGTTTTAAGCTATTTATCATACTTAGATATCATGTACTGCAATCAGGAATAGAGATGTTTTGGCAGATGCTACTTGGCTTCGGAAATATTCACTCATGAAGTGTTCAAATGAAAAATGTCTCATGGAAAGAATAATCAAACATAAAACAGAATGGAAAATGGCCAAATGTCTTCATACGAGCAGGAATCTTAGTACTTAATTCTTTGGTCACAAATGTGGTAGAAAGGTTGAAAGCTACTGTACATGTTCTTAACAATCCATTTTGTGTTATTTTTCCAACTGCAGATAATATCATTCCCAGCATACCAATTTTTTTTAAAAAAAGGTTCAAATTGTTTTACTGCTAGTAAGATATGTGCTATCCTAACAATATTTCTTACAAGGGAGCTAGCCCAACCCCATCTTAGGACACCCCCCCCCACACACACACAATCCCTTAAAACCCACTCCTAAGAACCAGGCTGCCCTCTGGAGTAAGAGATGTGGCTTAGGGGCTGCCGAGAGAGAAGGATTCATGAAAAATCCTGCTCCTGTCTAGTCCTGTTGCAATGCAGTGCAGTAGCAAGTGTCTTCTGTCAGAGCAGTGGTCTTCAACCTTTCATGATCCCGAAAAATAACTGGATGAATAAAAGTATGAGACTGGGGATTGACCACCGATCCCCCCTACCTGGGACCAGGTCCGGTTCTAGGAGTGGTGGGACCCAATGCAGGGCAATCCCGTGGGGCCCCCTCTCACCAAGAAAAGCGCTTGTGGTGCTGTGCACGGCACCTAGAAATAGTTGGTGATGATATGACGACATCATTGCAACTGCTTCCAGGAGGCCCATTTTGGGCAGTTTAGAGGCAGGGAGGGCCTAAGGTAAAACTGCTCCACTCACCCCACTGACTTACATTCTATAGAGATCCTGGCTGCAGCAGCAGGCAATATGCTCTCTGCCCTGATGTGGGAGCTTCCACAAAGTGTGGGGCCCAATGTGATGACATTGGTCACATTGGCTTAAGGCTGGCCCTTGGTTGGGGCTTGTGAGTTTTTTCTTCTGCTTGTTTGCAGCCTTCTCTTGTAAATTCTGTACTTCTGAACTGTCTTTTAAGTTTTGGATTCAGATTTCTGACATCCTAGCGTTTTCTATGTTGTTGTAAGGTGCCTCGGTCTCCTTTCAAGAGAAGCAAGAACAATAATTTTATTTTTTTAATCAGTTCTTGCTTCCACTTATGAAATATGAAATTCCACTTTTGGGACATAGTTTCACTCTCCATATCTAATCTTATGATAAAGTCACTGATGTGAATTATGCACTAAAAATGCAAAACGCACACCAAAAAGAGACAATTTTAGCTCCCCCCCAACATCTGTTGATTCTCCTCAAATGCTCACCACTCCCCATACCATGCTTAGAGCCACAATCTTGAGCAGACCTTCCTCAAAGTGCGGCTCTCACTGTAGCTCAATAAGGGCCCGATCCTATCCAATTTTTCAGCACTGATGTAGCCACGCCAACGAGACGTGTGCTGCATCTCATAGTGGGGGGTGCAGACATAGAGGCCTCCTCAAAGTAGGGGAACATTTATTCCCAGGGGAATAGCTAAAGAAGTGCAGGGGGTGCAATTGCACTAGGCAACAAGCTTTAGGAGGGCATCAAGCTGAACTTGACATTAATGGCCAAAATTGTGAAAACCTTGGTCTGTATGAATAATACCATCTTATTATATATAATTGGAAATGCAATTTAATACAGAATGCAATGACCAATCAGAAAGTGATATCTTTACTCTATCAAATGTTATGACCAAAGAAACAGAGAAGATGAAAATGCAACTCTGATATCACTTCCTGTTATGACATCACTCCCGGGGCAATATTTTGCCCTCTGCACTGGGCTACACTTTCATTAGCTATGCCCCTGTTTGTTCCCTTACCATGGGGCTGCATTTTGGCTGAATCAATCAATCAACAGTATTTATATAACCCTTTTCAACAGAAAGTGGTTTACAGGCAAACAATAACACTAAAGTTAGATGGATCCCTGTCCCAAAAGGGCTCACCATCTAAAAAAATACAGACCACCACCAGCAACAGTCACTAGACAAGACAGTGTGTTGGGGTAAATAGGGACAATTACTCTTCCCCTCCTAAATATAAGAGGGGCACCACTTGTAAAAGTGCCTCTACTCTTGCTTGCCCCGTTAGCAGCGGTTAGCAGTGCTAGAAGGTTGTCTACGATTGTACTCTAAGTTAGACAGCAGTAGCAAGATACGTCTCCAATCCAGCGTGGAGCCGGTGTGCTACTCGCATTCCTCAGCATGGAGATTAGGAACAGGAGACAAAACACCCGGGACGTTTGAAAGTGGCAGGAACGAGGCTGCAACCTCGGATACGTCCCTAACGCAACCCCAGCAGCCTTCTTACTTTCTCCGCCCTCGAGCTCCACACAGACGCGGCTGCCACGACCGCCACGCGCAGCATCGCAGCCGACAGCTTCACGCCCACCCCTCGACCCCGCCCACAAGCCGTCGGCCCCGCCTCTTTCCCTCTCTCCGAAGCCTTCCGCCGGATGGTGTCACAATCAAATATGTTCGACGCGGACTGGAGGCGGCTTTAGGCGGAGACACCAGCCCTGCTGCAACCCGGAACCGCCTTCGCAGCTGTTCCCTCGCAGCTCCCTTGACCGTCGGCGACGCTTTTTGGCTCGCTGAGGGATGACGGGCCAGGATGTGGACAGGGTGAGCCGCGGTCAATGAAGCGCCAGAACGAGACCGAGACCCTCCGGGCGTTACAGCTGGGAGAAGCCCCATGAGAGAGGGGGCGCCGCCGCCGCTATAGGTGAGAGCAGCCTCAGGGGAAGGGGCAACCGGGGTGGAAGAGGTTGGCAGGGGGTTCGGGCTCAACGCAGGTGGAGGAACTGAGGCAGTGGCAGGCTTTGCATACATGGTGGAGGCCGGGCTCGGGAGGGAGCCGTGCGGGTCAAAGCGCGGGAGGGAAGGCGCTTGATGGTAAAAGTAACCAGAGGGCTGTTGTCGCCCATGAGATAGGGAAGAAGTTAAGAAATACGTGCAGAAAAGGCTGGGCTCTTTTGTTTGTGTATTCTCGCTGCAAAGTAAACTAAGTCATCCTGCTTAGATGGAAGACGGTGTTGAACGACCGTCAAGTCCACCTGTCTCATTGACATTGAGTGATGCCTTCTGGTTTTTGTCATGGCTTTTAGTTTTTGGTGGACGTTGCTGTGCATTCTCCAAAGATGGTTGCGATAAAGTGCGTTAAGGCGGCTTTGACGTTAAAACAGCTGCCAAATCCGTAGCTTGCAGCAGTCACATGGCTCCTGTATGGGAGCGCAGCATGGCTTTGACTCATGTTGTGCTTGCCGTTGAGAATGTTTGGGATGCAAGTGTCATGCTCAAGAATGAACATTCTGGAATGTATTAATCCAAATTGCTCTGCTCTGCTACTATGTACTGATAGGTGATGTTTCAAGTTGCTAGGCTAGGTGTATTATTGTATGTGTCGTGCACATATTATTATTGGGTTTTAGTAAATAGGTATAAATAGGTATAAATGCCTTATAAATAGGTAATAGGCTAGTAAATAGGTATAAATGCTGATCTATGCAAGGTTTTGATTTGATTTAATAGCTCATGTGAGTGTCTTTAGATTGCTGCCTTATGGGAGCCAATTGATAGCATGAATAGAGGCTGCTATGAGGGAAATAAGGGCGAACAACTGAGATGTGATCTGAATAAGACAGGGGCTGTGTTAGTTAGGACTTGGTCAGCGGTATGAGACCCCAGCTGGATAATGTGCTTGCCCTGAAGGATCAAGTTTACAGTTTGGGTGTTCTTTCTGGGTGCCCAGGTGACAGCTATGGCAAGTATAGCTCGCCTTTGTCTGGTATGCCAGCTTCAGCCCAACCTGGAAAGAGCTGATCTGGCTTAAGTGATCTATGGTTTTGTTGCATCCATGGCAGATTATTGTAGAAATGATAATAATGTTCTTTCAGCGGGGTTGCCTTTGAATACAGGCGTGCCCCAGAATCCACTGATTTGGCATCCATGGATACCATGGATACTGGGAAGCCTATTAAAAAGGGGAACATTAAACAAATCTTTTTTTTACCTTATGCAGCAAAACCACTAATGTTTCAGGTATCCACAGAGATATCTGGATGGTCTGGAACAGAACACAAGTGGATCCCAGGGTATACCAGTACAGTCTGGAAGCTTCACTAGAATACTGTCAGGAGCTGACAGGCTGGCCCATAGAACATTTGTTTTGTAGGAATTGCATTGCCTGTTTGCTTCTGGTGTCAATTCAAAGTGCTCATCTTGGCCTTTCGAGCCCTGAAAGATTATCCTGCTGGTCTTATATGAACCTGCCTGAACTTCAGTCTCAGCTGTTGAGGCCTTGCGTCTGGGACCACATTTAGGAATGATCTCTAATTGGTGGGTACTTGGACAGGGCAGTGGTGGTACCATAGCTGTGGAACTCCTTCCCTAGAGAAGTTTAGTCGGCTCGCCCTTTACCCATTCTTAAAGGAGATTAAAGCCCTGTGTATTCCATTTGGCTTTTTAGAATGTTTTTCACCAGCCTGTCAATTTGACTTCTTAATGTTTTCCCATAACAAGTATTTTATATGCTGTATTTTTGATATTGTTTTGTATTTGTATTATTTCATGAGTTGTCTAGCAGAAACATTGCTGGGAAAGGCAAGATATACATTTGTATACTAAATTTTAAAAAAAGCAAGAACCTTCTCTGGAAACTAGTTAAATGAGAGTACCAAGTTGATAAAAGTTGTTGTATATTATATTGTTGTTGTTAAGAAGATATAACATAACTTTTCATTTTCTTTAAAGGTTATACCAACTAAGGCACAATGCTGGAGTCATATGTGACACCTATCCTAATGAGCTATGTGAATCGCTACATTAAGAATTTGAAGCCCTCTGATCTACAGCTGTCACTCTGGGGAGGAGATGTAGTTCTTAGCAAACTTGAACTAAAACTTGATGTACTTGAACAGGTATGTAGTTATTGTTGGAAGTATTTTTTGTTCAAGTAAATTAAGGGTGCATAAATTTAAGTTTTCATAAAGTCATATGGGCAAATAATATCCATGTATTGTTGTTGAAACAAATATATTAGGCTTCCATATTTTTTTCACAGAATAATTGTAATAATGTTGTGTATGTTTAGGATGCAAAAGGGACCATATTTTACCTGGCATAAACTTGAACATTAATTCATCGAACTGTTGTATGTATCTGTGTAGTTAGTGAAACTTTGCTTCCGTTTCTGACTCAAGACCATTCAGAACTTTGTCAGACTGCTGAGAATACTAACTACTAACTGCTAACTTTGGAGTGGGGGAATTCCTTTCTGTGTTTATTTCAAATTTCTATGTAATTAAAGTGATAATTGAGATTACACAATAAACAGGCAATTTTGATGTTAGTGAAACTTTGCTTCCATTTCTGACTCAAGACCATTCAGAACTTTGTCAGACTGCTGAGAATACTAACTACAGACTGCTAACTTTGGAGTGGGGGAATTCCTTTCTGTGTTTGTTTCAAATTTCTATGTAATTAAAGTGATAATTGAGATTACACAATAAACAGGCAATTTTGAAACAAATAACTTGTCAATATATATGCTAGTTTAACAGTACAGTCCTATGTAGGTCTTCTCAGAAGTAAATCCCACTGTGTTCAGTGGTGCTTACTTATAGGTACGAATAGAACTGCAGCTCATCCTAACCAATTTTCAGGCACCAATGGAGCCCCGAGGTAAGGAAATAAATGTTTTCTTATCTTGGGGAGATCTCCGTGACTGTTCCTCCCCACAGAATGCAGTGTGCACCCCATTGGCCCGACTGCATTGGTGCTGGAAAGTTGCTTAGGATTGCACTGTAAATTGACCTAAAGACAGAGTAGCAACTAAAGAGTGCAAAATATTAAGCTACAAGAAAAGCAACAAAAGGCTAAATAAAACAGAAACGTACCTATCTAAATGGCGGTAGCAGGGAAACCAGATTAGCCTTAAGGGCAGGGAATTCCATAGCTGTTGAAAAGGCCCTATTACATGTTCCTACTAACATCTATAGTTCGATCAGCAGTTTCTCTTTATGTCATGTGTACTCTGAGAAGACTCCAGAATGGGAGTGCCCCAGCAAATGCTATGCCCCAGCTGGTTGGTGCTTGGGGTGGTCCTTATATTTTGAGTAGATGGGATATTACAACTTTAGGACCAACTTAAACTTGATTTCCTGCATTTCAGTGTTTTCCAAGGCAGACTCCATCATATTCACATCATTTATGAAGATTATTACTGCAAAATACTACAGACCCGTTGAAGTGGAATTGTTTGCACTCCAGTTAGGTGCATGAAAAGGCACATTTCATTCTTCCTACATATTTTCAGCTAGTTGAAATGTGTTAATTTAAGCCAGTTCTGTGTTAATCAATTTCTACTATTCTGCTATTTTAACTTTTGTTGACTTTTGTTGACTTTAAGCTGTGTTGGGAGTCAGTAACAGAGAAACAGAGGATAACATTTATTCTTAAAATTTTTTGTCTAGCAACTTAAATTGTGATTTAAATCACACACAAAGCTGGATAGTACATACTCTCATTATTTGTTTTGCTGCAGCAATTGTTGTGCTGAATAAACAGGCTTGCCTCTTTGGATTGCACCAAAACCAAGAAATGGAAGATTTCCAGAGATGTCTGCATGTGTATTTCTCCTACTCTGTGTGCATATTGTCTCACTAAAGTCCTAGTTCAGTGGCAGAGCACATAATTTGCATGCAGGAGACCCCAGGTTCAGTCACTGGCATTTTTTTCTTCACTGAGAAAGAACCTGCTTTACAATTCTTTGCTGCCGGTTAACATTCTTTTTACCTTCTCCAGTTCGTTCTTTAATGTTTCTCTTCCCCTTTCATGTCTTCTCATTTCCTGCCTATTGCTTGCTAAGATTGCAGCCTTGTGCACACTTAATCTGGGAGTAAGTGCAGAGAACTATTTCTGGGTAGGCAGGTTGTAAGGAATCCTGTATATATTCTCTCTCTCTCTCTCTCTCTCTCTCTCTCTCTCTCTCTCTCTCTCTCT
>JAJKFI010000143.1:1168614-1238792 GCA_029204185.1 Lerista edwardsae
TCTCTCTCTCTCTCTCTCTCTCTCTCTCTCTCTCTCTCTCTCTCTCTGTGTGTGTGTGTGTGTGTGTGTGTGTGTGTGTGTGTGTGTGTGTGTAAATTTGTTTGAGATACACCTCCCATTTCTATATCCTTATGCTGTTACCCTATATTGTATATGTGTCTGCTGTAGTCCAGGTGGTTAATATGTGAAGAAGATTTTTAATTTCACATGAAAGTAAAGGATTAATGGCTAAACATGATCTGCCACTTGGTTGCTCAGTGTTCATGATTATGAGGCTTATAGTCACCACAACTATATTTGAACCACAATCCCAAGAGCTACATTAGGTTCATGCAAGGGCTTGTGTTCTTGCCTTTTCATCCTTGAGAAGCAGACTAGCATGTCTTACCACAAATTGACTTTGAACTATCTCCTCTTTTCAAAAGTTGCTTGCCATATGGCATGGGAAGGAGGCAGCTGCTTTGTGAGGAACATGTCCTGGATTCTAGCCTCAATGTTTTAAAAATAACATAAGAAGAATAAATATTCAGAAATCCAAAAATGTTTGGGTTAGCTGAAACATGATCACAAAGACCGAAACAGTAATAAAGTCAATATGTTCTATCTGTTTTAATATGTTTGTTATTAAAAGGAATGCATGTACACATTGGTTTAGTGCAATACCCATCAACGTGCTTTATAAAGGCAAAGTCTGGGAGTATGATGATGTGTTTGAGACCCGGATTCAGATCCTCACTTACAGCCCAATCCTACTAAGGCTGCCCACAGTGCAATATAGCAATGCAGAAACAGCCACTGCTGTATCCTGCATGGGCAGAAAGGCAGCTGGAGATAAGGTAAAGGAACATTTGTTCCCTTACCCCATGATGAATCCTGCCAGCCGCTTTGGGTCTGCTTTGATCTGTGACAACTAAATTGCTGGTGCAGAACTTAGTAGCCCCATGTAGGGCTTTCAGGTGTAGGATGGGGGAATAGGAGGCCTTCGCCACATACTTCACCATCCCTGCCTACCCTGAGCCTGAACCACCCTCCTCCCCACTCCCTTTCTGGGATAGGTATTGTGCTTATCCCAGTTGGCAGGTGCATGTATTCTTATCCTGTACTTCTTGGGTGGGGTGGGATGATCGCAGCAAAGATTCTGGAATTAAATCTTGGCTATCTCAACCTAACCTATGTTGTATGCCCATTTGTACTTGCTTGACTATCTTGGTTGAAAATCAATACACTGTACATTTTACTGCTTTGGAGAAAAGTAAATCTTGCTTATTTATTTCTCAAAATACTTTGAAAGCTGACATTGCTTTCTAATCTTGTAAAGGTATCTGGTAGCATATGTTTTGTACCCACTCTCTATTCACATCTTATATATGTTCTCTTCGTGTAAACATAAAAAAGGAAACTACAAAATGGATATTTTATTTGAATGGTGTTGTCAGCTTTGTTATTTTGACTTGGACTCTATATGTTGACACCTTCCTTTCACTTGTACATTATTTGAAAAGAAACAGGCTTCTGTATTTATAAAACAAAGACCCAGTCAGGTATCTGTCTTAAATGGCAAACTTGTTTTGTTTAAACTTTCTGTCACTTTTTGTATTTTTCTTCAATGCTGTTCTCGGTCCTGAAGGAGGCTGAACTCCTGTAATTCCTCCTGAGGTTTTGGGAGTGGAAACAAATCATTTTCCTGTTATAGTCCTCTAAAAAGTCCCCTGTAATATGCAATAGCTGTAATTCTTTGAATGCTAGATACCTGTTTTCCTGGTGTGTACCTACTGTATGCTGGTGTTAGACAGGCATGCGTTCTAAACTGGCATGTGTGAATCTGTGCATACAGGTAGCTTCTGAATAGCCTCTGCAAAGTGCCCTTTTGTGTGTCAAATGCGAACAGCAAGGGCTTTATTTTCGAACTATAAAATTCCTCTGAAGAGCTTTGAACCTTCCTCTGAAGAGAATTAAGCCAGAATTTTCATAGGCAGTGATGAGAAGGTAATTGGATTCACTGTACAGTATATAACAGTGGTTCTCAAACTCTCTGGGAGAGTTTGAACCACTGCAAGTGCTTGCGGGGGCAGGGCGAAGGCAACAATGTGATCCCCAGGATTGTGTCGCTGCCTGGGTCAAAAGGGGCTGCAATTGCCTTACCTGTCACCTTGCTGGGCTCCGGGAGGGCTCCCCCTCTGCAGGGCTCCCCCATGTTGTGATATTGAAAAAAGGTATTGTGACCCATTTCCGTGTGAGTGAAATACCGTGAGGTATTGCGAGCACAAAACTGGTAGTTTTGCTTTTTGTGATTGCTTTTTTTTCAGTATTACAATGTTGGGAGAGCCCAGCAAGGCAATAGGTAAGCCAATTGCAGCTCCTGTTGCCCCAGGCAGCGACGTGATCCTAGGGATCGCTTTGCTGCCTTGCCCCTGCCCCTGCCCTTTCAAGGCCAAAAGGCAGAGGCTTTCAGGCTGGGGCGTCGCAATGCCCGAGTTTGAGAACCCCTTGGATAATGTTGTTTGTACTTCTTCCGCCACAGAGCAGGTTATAACATCCAAATAATGTCATCTATTTTTATGTACATATATATTAACATTTACATATTCATATTTGTTATCTTCCTGAGACCGCAATGGGGGCTTGCTTCTGTGCTTGAGATTCAGCCTTAGAAATAACTACTCAAAAGGTGGTTACTTGCTTCTTGGTCTGTTTGCAGGAATCTGCCTAACCCTCCCCACCCCAGTTTCTCCTGCTGGTCCTCCCACGACCTCCCTGTCCTCACCAAGCCTTGGTAGTGGACATGGAGCTGCATTCGCAGCCAATAGTTGTGCCAGCTGTTTAACACAGAGTGGCAGTATAGATTCTACATATATGACTTGCTTAGTTTTCCTCTAGCCTAAGAGCTAGTGTGTGTGATATATATATTAAGGTTTGGTGACTTCTTATGCCTTTGCAGTGTTAGTGGTAGCATTATTTTTATACAGCAACAAAGAAAAAAAATCACCCTGGAGATGGCTCACATTGCCTTGAAGGAATTGTAATTTAGCACTTATCTCATTGACTCTAGTAACAAATCAGCTGCATATACTGTAGATTGTTGAATCTTGGACTATATAGGATCCAGATGTTTAAAGTGGAAAACTTCAATTATGTAGGAAACTGTTGAAATGCACCAATAATTACGTCCTTAATTATGTCCTAATAATTCTTAGCAGAAAAAAATTATGTTATCTATTCATTGTAGATAATTGCACTGCACTTTCTCCAAACGCTTATTTTCTTTTATGGGAAATTTGATATAATTTTTTTTTGTTTTCAAGGAGCTGAAATTACCATTTACATTTTTGAGTGGACACATTCATGAGCTGCGTATCCATGTACCATGGACAAAGCTTGGTTCAGAACCTGTTGTGATTACAATCAATACAATGGAATGTATCTTGAAATTGAAAGATGGTGTTCAGGTAAGAGCCATGTACATCTGAAATAATAGAAGTGGTGAACTGAATTGATTTTTATAGGAATCTTGATATATGCGCATAGTATTGTCTGGATGTGTTGGTGATGTCCTCGTATAATGTTTGTGGATCCCTTTTCAGCTTGTGTATCCTAAGGATATAGACAATAGTCTTTGAAGAAGTGAGGCCTTTCATATTCATTCTTGACCTATACTCTTCCTAGCTTATTGGATTAAGTCTAAATGATTGGGCAATACTGGTCAATTAATTAATATTTATATACTGCCTTTCTTCCAAGGAGCTCAGGGTGGTGTGAGGATAAGTGGAGGAAGTGGAGCCATGTACAACAACCTTGGGAGATATTCACTGGGGAGAGAGTGACTGTAAAAGATAAAAGATGCTAAAAAATGTCATGGTAGCCTAATACCACAGTTTCCTGGTTAAGTGTACTTATTTAGATATCATGTTCAGTCAGTTTCTAAACCGGTTTTGGTACTTAAGTATCTTTGGTTGCTGTATTAATAACCTGTGCCAGGCAATGAATGCAACAGGAGTGAGACCCTGTTGATTCTCCTGGATCTCTAACTGGAGTTTAAATACCATTTTCTGTGGTAACCTTTTGGAATGCCTTGGTGGAACGGGGCTGGTAGGTGCTAGAATGGCTCCAGTCATTCATGTAGATCCACTGGAAGTGTTGTCATTAACCTGGAAGAGACGTCATCATGCAGGATGTGCTGTCATTGTGATACAATCAAATGACACTCCTGGAATGCATTCTTAGACTGCAGCAATTGCACAATCATGAAACATCTCTGTCAGAAAGGTGGTGGTGGTTGTTGTTCTTGTTCTTGTTGTTGTTGTTCAGTTGCTAAGTCGTGTCAGACTCTTCGCAACGCCATGGACCATAGCATGCCAGGCCTCCCTGTCCTTCACTAGCTTCTGGAGTTCGCCCAATTTCATGTTCATCGCTTCGGTGACACTATCTAACCATCTCATCCTCTGGTCAGAAAGCTAGATTAGGACAAAATATTATGTAAAAGCACTGAACTAAAACAAAATTAAAAATAAACCCGCACTTGAAAATTCAAACTGTTAACACACTCACAAAAGAAGCTATGACAAAACCATTGCTACTAATTTTATAGTACAAGGAATCTGCAATAAATGATCACAGATTCCAATGTCTTCACACACACACACATGAGAAAAAGATCTCAAACTTCAGGAACTTGAAAGGTAAATGTTAAGTCCTTGACTATGGACCAGAAACAAGCTGTCATGTACCTCTGGGTTGAAACCCAACTGCCCCCCCCCCCTCAAAAAAAGGACCAATTTCAGATTTGGCTCCCATTTAGTCTTGGTAGTTAATGCGTGGGATTGCAAATGATCATTTGAGGGAAGGTGTCTCTATTCCCTTGATGAACTATGAACTTTGTGTAAGATTACAGTTTGCCTTTCCATCAAAATAACATTGTCTCAGTCTGTGGGCAGGATTTGGACAAAGCAAATTAGGCAATTAAAAGAGAAGAATAGTTTTCTAAACGATTAAACAGTTATAGTTTTATGCGTTGTATCATTTATGTATTTTAACTGGTTGTTAGCCTTCTTGAGTGCCCTTTGGGGAGAAAGGCGGAATACAAATCTAATAAATAATAGTTATGCTTGGACAGAGATTTCTACTATATAGACATTTTGAAGGAAAGTAATAATTCCATAGGAGATAAGTAGAATGGAGTGGTTCAGTAAATAGTACGTTACTGTTAGACTCCATTTTTATCTGTATTTTGCAAATGACTGACACAGCATCTATTTGTAAGCTACAGTGGTGTTTTATTAAGCTTGTGTTCTTCTCAATGAGGGAATCTAAATTCCAGGTCTAATTCTGTGTGCATGCCCTTTCAATAGTCCTTCATGTTACATTTGGATTCTTCTATGCAATTCACAAGAGACTCAAGCCACTATATGTTGTGTCATAATCTCCTTAATGGACTTGTGTTCACTTTAGCCTTCAGAAATTTAACTACCCTTGAGACACTTTTTGCATATACTTGTATTCGTAATATTTCAATATGTTATAATGAGAATCAATGTGTTTTAAAATGTCTGGTCCTAGTTATGCCACCCATGCAGTTCTTTATATTAACAAAAAAATCCAGAACACTAAGTGTTTTTTTTTTTCAGTGCTAAGGTACAGGTTTCAAGGCCAGATGTCCCATAAGAAACACATTTTAGAAGCAGCAAATTACGACTAATTATAGAACCTGCAGAAACAGATTTGTAACACATGACTTTGTGCAACCCAGAACTAATATTTGATATTAGACCATGCAGATGGCTACTGCTGGAATGATCAGATTTCCTGCTTGCATGGTATTTGAAACTTGAATTTTGTGGTGCATACAGCAAAAGGTCAAATGTCACAAATGTAAAGCACTCTCAAAACAAGTATTTGTTACAGATGTTTAAGAATCTGTAGCAAGAAAGGAGTTTTGAAAATTACAACTGACATTTGGACAAATTATTCCATGGTATGTACACCCTTGGAGAATAACATTTGGATTTGTGCCAATGATAGAATTTATCTTTGTAATAATAAGAATGTAAATGAAAGCACTCTCTTTTCTTTTCTGAGCATCTATTTAGGAAGTTATAAATTCAGTTCATTTCATGACAAATAACTCCTCCTAGAATACTGGTTCCCAAGGCTTTCTTATGCAGCTGCCCTTAAAGAATTTCAGGTACCATCTTAAGCACCTTCTTCAAATTTTATAGTTCAATATTTTACATTTAAAATGTTTTTGGAAAAGTTGATTTATGCATATTGCTTTCTTGTAGCCCTTTGCCCTGAAAAGACGTGTAATATGACCAAATCAGCTTTCATATTATTTATTGCCTTTCCCAGAGAGAGTATAAATCTGATTAGTTTATAGGTTTAAACTTTCCAACCAATCATTTTTAATATTTGATTGACTATACAGCCATCTTTGCTTGTTTTATTTTGTGGCAAAGCAAGTAGTACTGTGCCTGGGACCTTATGGAAAATAATACTAAATAGTTAAGTGATATGAAGAAAAATTAGCAAAATACTGTACAAGTCAATATGTACTAACTACTGACTTGGTTCTGCATTTTCTACTAATTGGAGAGAAGCTTGTTTTGCATAGTAACACAACAGTAAATATAATTGAGAGGTTGTGGGACTGTACTTTAAGCCAGAGGTCAGCAATCTTACGCATAGCTATCAGACATTGGGTCTGTCAATAGTAAGAATACATGTGCGAACCTCCTGATTAGTCCATAGAGCTCAGAAAAAAAAGATGAGCATGCCTCGACAGATAACGATGCTCAAAGGAAACCTCTGCTCTTGATCTGTTCACACTGTAAGTCTTACAGGGATAGAAATACAAACTTGAATACAGGCATGCCCCAGTATCCGCTGGGGTTTAGTTTTGGACCCCACGGTGGTTACCTGGAACCGTGGATACTGGGGATGCATTTTTAAAGACAGGGTAACATCTTTCTTTTTTTCTTATTTCAGGAAAACCAATGATATTCCTCTATCTTTTTAATAAGTTTCCCAGTGTCCATGATATCCGTGGATGACGGAAACCATGGATACTGGTGCATGCCTGTACTTTTTTAGGGCCACTGCAGGTCAGGTGGATATATCTTTTTGGTACTACAGCTGGATGATTTTGGGTGTTGGGCTGGATCAGTCCTACTGGCTGAAGATTGACTACTTTTTGTTATATAGACAGTGAAATTAGTCTAGTGGAATAATATTAAAGACCGCAATGTCTTTCCTTCCTGCTTTTGGGATAATACTCATAATACTAATATTATAATCATAATACTAACACTTTTGGGATAATACTCATCCCACTCCAGTACAATTTATTTAGATGTAGAACAATAAAGTAGATATGGAACAATAATTATAGGATCCAGATTTGCCCCAATAACTGTAAAAGGCTGAAAGTTCACTCTTTTGATTTTAATGAAGAAAATTTTTTAATGATCACTTGCCAGGAAGGGAAGGCAAACTAAGTCTAGGCTGCCCCACCATTCTGATTTCTTGTGGCAATGTTTTTACCTTGTTCTTTGCCCTCCCTTTGTTTTCCTCTACATTTCATATCGTTTCCTTGCTTTTCCATTACTTTTCATTTTCTGACTAGTATTCTTGTTTATTCTCCCCTATTCTTTCTCTGACCTACTTTAGGGTCAAGTTGAGGTTTAGCCTGTTCGCTCCTTTCTTTTGACTTCGCTGCAAACATCTGTTATGTGTCCTCTAACTCGTCTTCCTCAAACTGTGGGTCTTGGCCCTAGGCCAGGTAGATTGCGTGTTGGGCCCACTTGCCTGCTCATGCTTTTGTCTGGCTCCAAATTGGAGCCAAATGGCCAAAACTGAAGGCCCCTTCTTGGTTGACACACACCTCCAGAATCTACTCCCGCGTTGCACCAGGCCTAGGACTGGAAGCCTTTGTGGACCAAAAGCCTCTGGAAGTGAATTCTTCCTCACTGCCGGTTTTGTGACCGCAATGTCTGGTTGCGTCCTGAGTTCTGTTTCGGATTATGATGGCAGTGCCGGAAGCCAAAGTGGGTCACGGCTCTAGTAAGTTTGAGAACTGCTGCTCTAACTTATTCTGTCCTCTCAAGCTATTGCTGCTGCCTCTGTACCTTCCTGTATTCTTTCTGGCTCCCTTTAAATTTCCATAATGCCTGGTATTTCTTTTTTTTTTTTTTAAGGAAGCATTTAATTGCTGACATGATGGGCTGGCATTTTAACTGGTATTTTACTTGTATTTTAACTTGTATTTTTAATCTGCAATTTTACTGATTGGATTGTCCATTGTGGTCTGTTGCTTTTTAATTATGTTTTTTCTAAAACAATTTATTCTGTATTTTTTATTGTAAGCTGCCTTGGGTGCCCTGACATAGGAGCAGAAAGGCAGGGTATAAATTCATTAAATAAATATTCTTTCTCAACTTACCTTGCCTATACAGCTCCTCTTATCACTAGAGTCACTAGTTTTAGGGACAAAGCATATACAATGTGATGAACTTGTGATGATTTTTATATAACACTAGCTTTTCCGTACCTGGTGTTGCCCGGGTATTTATTTATCCCAAGCTTCTATTAGACACGAAAAGGAATGAATTCTGCCAATCAGCTTAGTGATCCCGAAAACTATGGATTCGACACTGATGTCGGCCGTTTTGACCATTTTCACACGGGGCCCCCTGACCACCCCCACCCCGGGGGTGTTAGGGGGGGTCTAACCCCCACAGTATTAGTCGCCAGACCGCAAGGCATACGCGTGCTGAGTCTGGCACCAATCGCTCCAGGCGTTGTAGGAGGGCATGGTGGACGTTTTGTTTTGCACCCCTTCTCACCCCCCCACGCAGAGTGGGGGCCGAACCCAGACTCCAACGGCATCGGGAGCGTCGCCGCTTGTCTCGGCGACCCCGGAAACTATGGATTTGACGCCGATTACGGCCGTTTTCGACCGTTTTCATGGGGGGGGGGCCTGCGTACTCCCACCCCAGGGTCCTAGCGGGGGCCTGACCCCCGCAGTGTTTGTCACCAGTCTGCAAGGCATGCGCGTGCCAAGTTTGGTGTGCGTCGTTCCAGGCGTTGCGGAGCCTATGCAGAACGAACGCACGCACGCACACACGCGCGCACACACGCATTTTTTCCTTCAGTGCATTCAAGGTGGTACACAGCCCCACTCCCTTACCTCAGGGGTTCTTAGCAGGTACTGCTGCATAGCACCTGCCCGCAACGGAAGTTTTGCTCCATCAGGGGTTCAGTATATACTCGTATGTAAGTTTTACATATGTATATACATTTATATACTCATGTATAAGTTGATCTTGTGGATAAGTTGAGGGCAAGTTTTAAGCCGAAAAATCATGGAATTTGCTATGATCCGTGGATAAGTAGAGGGTAAAACATAGGGACTTATGCAATTCTTTGAATTAGGTAATTTTGTCTGATTTTTGCCCGGCTCCAGATCCTGACAAATGACCTACCAGTAATTGTTAAGAGAAGTTAAAAAATGAAATAAGGTGCATTTTCATTTAACACAGAATACTAAAACAAGCCTGTGAACCAGAAAGTGCCTTTCTTGTTGCTATAACTTGAGAGATATTTAAAGTGGCTGTAAACGTCTTCTGGAAATCCTTCAGAGTCTGATTCTTTCTCAGTGACTCCAATAAATGGTGGGCAAAAGATGAGATGATGTATGAGACTAGCTCTCCCCACCCCCTGCTTTGCTTGCTGGAACATTTTTTTCAAAGTGCTCCCAGGAATGGGCAGGAGACTATGAGGTGCTGGGATGGGAGGCTAGCTCTTCCCTCCCTGCTTGGTCTAGTGTGCCTGCTGTCTGCACTAAGCCCGACTTCTCACTAGCAAGTAAACAATGCCAGTCCCTACCTTTTGCAGGCAGTATCCTATTTTTCCTCCACCTTCTTCTTAGCCCAATTCCCCCCACCGCATCTATGCAGCTTCTGTTTGAAACTAAGGAGGCCTTACCAGCTCTGTCAATGCAGAGCTTTATGGAGATGTTCAGCAGCCCCCGCTTGTAGCCTCCCCCAAAGACCTGTTTGGAGTAGTTTTTCCTGGTAGTATAGGGCAAAGCAGCACCCTAAATACAACATGTGGGGTGAGGGGCTTACAGTCCAGCCAGTGGCTTCATTAGAGCCACAAGCTCCTTTGGTACATGACAGTAAAACTAGCTCTAAAGCTAAACAGGAAGTAGTAGTTAACCCCTTCTTTTTAGCATCAAAGCTACTTTAATCAAGTGCAAGTTGCCAGGAGCCTGATTTTATCCTATTGTAAGTTTAACTGCTAACTGGGCAAGAGGCACTTTTTCAAGTGATCATCCTCTTATATTTAGCAGGGGGAGAGTAATTGTCCCTATTCATCCCTGCACAATGTCTTTTCTAGTGGCTGTTGCTAGTGGTGTTCTCCATTTTTCTTTTTTAAGATTGTGAGCCCTTTTGGGACAGGGAGCCAGTTAACTTTATTATATTATTATTAGCCTGTAAATTGCTTTGTGAACCTTGTGTTGAAAAGCGGCATATACAGTAAATACTGTTGGTTGATCAACTGCTTACAGTGACGCATTAAATGAAGATACACATACTGTTAATGTGTGCCGTGGGATGGATGATGGAGGCCATTATCAATACAGGCACCCTCATATCAGTGGTTTCCTTTTCCACGTTGGGGGAGAAATGGCTGTGGAACGGATCCCCTGTGAATATGGGGGCACACCTATTGTGTGCCTTTAAACACAAAACATGCAAGAACTGAAGAAAGTGCAGCTTCATTCTCCTGTTCTAGGTTCACTCCAGGGCATAAAAAGAATAAATGGAATGCCAGGCACAATTACCCTGCACTATATTGTTTTTCTCCTTTTTTTTGGGGGGGGGGGGAAGGAAGGAATAATACTTGGATTCATGCAGGTTTATTCTTAGTAAGATGCAGGCCAAGTGTTCTATCTTCAGTATTTCTTCCTGGTGTTCACAAGGACATAGCTTCGTTACCCTGGCTCATTATTTATACTGCTATTGTGCTTATACATGTCAAGATATCCGATAACCTATTCAGTTGCTCTCATATAATGATTGTAAAACTTCCAAAGTGGATTCATTCCCAGCCTTTAATAGCAAGGGGGAAACGATGTCAAGTTCTTGTGTACTATCAATATAGTCATTATGTGATGTTCAGACCAATGGAATTTTTGATTTTTCTTGAGAAAATGTGATACTTCTCCATAGCAATGGTCTGCATATTTCTGTTAAGAGTTAGATACAATCTTCAAGGCATTGCAGAATTCATAACCCAGATTAAACATTTGAGAGAGCTCTTTTCTAGCATGCTATTATACATGAAAGTAGGAAGGTGTTTCAGAGGAAAAGACAGCTCCATCAGAGGTTCAAAGGGTGTATACAAGAAAAAGCACTTCCTTCTCTACACTAATAAAAGAAAGAAGATTGCCTCTGACAAAGTCCTAAATTTACAGTGGATAACTTTAAAAGCAATACTCAATATGATCCAAGAGAAGAATAACAAACAAAATCAGCATCAGAAAATGAACAAAATTAAGGAAGAAGGAGGGGAACAATTCAAAGTATAATTACATGCTTAAGTCTTTACAAACAAACAAAATGTGAAACACATGTGAGAAATTTGGAAGTATTTGGCAAAAAGAATGAGGGAATTGTGTATCTTAGAAGCAATGTGACAGAGATAAAGGAGGACTCTTAGGACTGTATCTTCTAAGTAAATCATTGAAGTACTTCGGGCATTTAGCAAGTTATTCTTAGTCTACATTTTCATATTAAAAGTTAAATACAATATAGTTGAACTGATATTTAGGCAGAAGATTTAGTCGAGAGGGTTAATGCCTCCGTTTGCCTGAAGATAAGAGCTGAAGATCTGAGGGTTGCCAGTTCGGGACAGCCGGAAGTCTCTGTGAGCGGCAGACCTCGTTAATTGCGGCTGATTAACAGCTGAGCTTTGGCTGCCTTGTGAGAGGGGGAGTTGTGCCGAGACAGCCGCTTCTCTGGTGGGAGCAGGGAAGCCGCTTATCAGCCAGCAGAAGACAGACGGGTGGTCAGAAAGAAGGACTAAATCCAGAAAGATCCATCTGTATGTGTGTAGTTCTTGGAAGATGGAACATTTCTGTATAAATTGTAAAAACCTTCGGGTTTCTGAATAAAGTCTTCCCATGTAAACCGCCTTGAGTTATAGTCATTAGAGAAATCTGGTGACCTAAGAAAGGCGGTATATAAATCCAAGTATTATTATTATATTATTATATTTTAATCATGCGCATATACAACTTCTTTTATCATATTTTTTAGGGTGGAGGAGCAAAATTTGGGTAACTCTCCTTTTATAGAGCTCTCATATATACATTTTGGGGCAGCTTTTTGTCCTTTACAGACAAAACATTTAGCATTTACAGATGCTAAAAGCAAATAAAATCCAACGAACACTAATACAAATATTAATGCTGTAAGAATATTGTCACAGAACAATTAAATGGACTAATGGCATATAAAAATATGCTGATAAAAAAGAGCAGGAGCTACCACTCAAACTGAAGGCCTCACAAAGTGAAATACATAACACTGGGTCAGCCTATAGTGTGGGAGCTACTTAGTTCTACCCCTTGGATACCACTGCTGAAAAAGGCTTGTTCCATGTGGCTGCCAACTGCATTTCTGATGGTGGCAGGATATGAAGTAAGATTGACTCATGACCTCAATGGGGTCGGTAGGTTCTATGGGAGTAGGTAGCCATTAAATAGCAAAGACATAACATGGTCTATGCCATGGGTACCTGAAAGCAGTCTCATCATAACATTTTGTACTAGTTCCTGAACACTTTTTGGAGGCACCTTTAGTGTTGATGTTTTAGAAGTAATTGAATTGTGTTCAAGGGAGATGTGACAGTGGCCAGATTTGCTTTCATCTGAAGTTATGCAGAAGCCCCCCCCCCACAGCCATTACCAGGGTATCCAGAAGTAAAATTGGGTCATGAGCACTCCCAGGCTCTTGAGTCTTCAGGGGAAGTTCAACTTTACCCAAAATAGCTGAATGCCCATCCCTTTCATATTTACTAAAAACACTTTTTTGTGGGGGTGGTGCAATAGCTCCCTTAGAATGCCAGATGCAGGGGAGTGGCAGTGAGATACAAGTATCTGGTTATCTTGCGTGCTCCCTGAGGCAACTGGTGGGCTACTGTGAGATACAGGAAGCTGGATTAGATGGGCCCTTGCCCTGATCCAGCAAGGTTTTTCTTTTGTTCTTATGTTGACCTCTGTTGTCTGAATGTTGTGTCATATTTTAGCTGGCTTCTAGACCATTGCAGATTCCAGGCAATAGTTCAAAACCTCTACAGTTTCTCCAAACCCATGAGTGTTGGGTGTCATCCATGTACTGATGACAACCCAGCTAAAACTCTGGATGACCTCTTCAAGCATTTTTAAATAGATGTTAACTCAAGGGACCCTGCAAGTTAATAACCACAGGTTGAACAGTTCTAGAACCACCCTGCTTTCTCAGTAGGACTGAAACCAGAGCAACACAGAGTTGATCAGGCTGCCCTGAAGGATACCGTGCTTAATGTTGTTTAAAAGCTGATGAACACAAACAAGGGTATACATACTTGTCCAGCTCCTGGCATAAGCTGGAGTGACTCAGGCAGTTTTGGTCACAAAATCTACAAACTGTAGAGCCATGTTTAAGTGAAATAAGATGACAGTTCAAATGTATGATTATGAACACGATTATGTAATAAAGTTCACTTAAAGTGGGTTAGAAACCATATCCTATATTTTGGCAGGAGGAACTGGCAGAGACACAGCATGGCTGATTGCGTGATGGTTGTTCTTATTCTTAATATTTGTGTATTATGCTTTTCAACAAAAAGTATCTTATAAAGTTGTTTGTGTAACTAAATAACACAATCCAACAACGTTTTACCATGTAGCAATGGACCATACCCTCAGGAAAGTATGCTCAGGAATTGGATTTCTGTCCCCAAAGGGCACATAATTTCTAAAAATATGCAGAAGAGACAGCAGCAACAACTACTGAAAAGATGCCATGCTGGGGTGGAGGGGAACAATTTGCTGTCTCCCTGCAAAATACAAGACAACACCACTTTAAAAGGTGCCTCTTTTGCCTTGTTACTAGTTCATGTCTAAGCTATAGCTAGAGAAACAGACTCTGGATTCTTCTGTGTGTGGAACAGTGATTCCACCCCAGTTCACAAGTATTGATCATGGTAGTGAGCAAGAAGACTACAGAAAATAATGGCCCTGTGAGGTGGAGGAGCAGAAAAGGAAGGGGGAAAGATCCATGGTTGCCATATCCAATTGCTGCTTCCTCCTTAAGCATGGTCTGTACTCTCCCCTGCAGTGGCTACAGAAACACCTACAGGCCTGTGAGACAGTGGAGGAGAATTATGTTTTTAAACATTTTTAGTTGATTTGATCTCTTTTGGATTGCAATCTTGTATACCAGTGGTTTTCAAACTGGTGGGTTGCAACCGGGGGAATAGAAAATAGTGATTCCTCTTTAAAAGGAATGGCCCAGAAATCACCAGCAGCACCATCTCCATGATTGTGCTGCTGCTGAGCAGAGAAGCATTTTTTAAAACTTACCTGGGGATTATGTCTTTCGCGAGGGTTGGGGAGCCCACTGTCCCTCTGCCGGCCTCCTGGCAGCTTGAAAAGCTGATAAAGGAGAAAAAAAACTGGTTTCACGATGAAAAACAGAAGTGGGTTACGATGGGTATTTTGGGCTTTTTTTTTTTTAAAACGTTTTTAGAGGCCTGCTCCTTTACACCCTTATCTCAGTTCTCAAACTCCTCCAGACTTTGAAAACTATGGCTATACATGCTTACCTGGGAATAAGTTCTATTTTACTCAGAAGTAAATCCTACTGAGTACACAGGTGTAGGATTAAGCTATAACAGAAATTTAAAGCTAGGTCAATTTTCTCAATTTGCCACTTGCTTATCTCTAATTTTGTGTAGGTTTGTCCAAGAAAATGATTTTGCCATTTCCTCCAATACTTGTGCAATTCATTCTTTTAATTGACTTCAGGAAGCTGCTCTTGGGAAAGAATGTATAGAATCTTTTTTTGAAATTTGAAATTCTCCTGCAGGAGAAAATTTTATCAAAGAGGAGGATTGTGCCATATGTCTTAAAGTTCCTTGAATTCCAAGTGTTTGAGGTCCTAGGGGAGCACATTCTGTAGCTAGATCCTCTCAACCGATAATGCTTTAGCTCCGGATCTCATGCATTTGTCAGGAATTCGTAAATGTCATTGTCCCACAAGACTGCAGCTGTCTTGGTGGGTCATGGGGCTGTAGTAGCAGATGTATTTGAGTCCTAATTAGTGTGATAATTTGTATAGCAGTAGGAAATCACTGAATGGATTACATCACAATCTGTTCGTGATTATCTGATTAGTTTATAACATGAATGATGTGAAGGATTGTAAAATTAATGTTGGTTTTAGCAGTTGGAGGCTGCAGTCATATACATACTTTATGTACATACTTAACTGGAAGTAAGTCCTGTTAGAGTCAATAACACTTCTGAGTAAATGTGCTTGGGAGTGTGTGGTTAGTACTCACTGGAGGGCAGTGGTTTTTTTAAAGCATTTTATATAAGTAGCTGATCTATGATAAACAGCATAAAATGAATCTTTGAAGATGGTTAAATATCAGCAGCCTCCAATTGTTCATGTTCTTAAACATTTTAGCTGCTGTTACTAAAATAATCCCATTTGAAGTCTTTACAGTACAAATTAAGCATCCCAAACTATGAGTGATGCCCCAGTATGCTGGGTACTTCTAATGATGTAGTTTTTAAAATGGCTCAATCCTATCCAGTGCAGCTGTTGTGGTGCTAACACCCACGGCTGCATCCTGTGCTGGAATTGAGCAGGCTGGCGGTCTCCTCAGAGTAAGGGACATTCATCCTTTACCCTGAGTAAAGCCCCAGCCTGTTTAATGCGGCTTCTCGAGTCTGGCAGCAACTTTGCTGGTGCAAACTTGAGAAGCTCCATATTAGGCTTTTGAGCCCAACATAACATAGGGATAGGATTAGATGGAGAAGACCTCCTCTGGTCCCACCCACCCCCCGACCTGGACCTCTCTCCGCCCTTCCCCATGCCCAGGAATGCATCCCCAACTTGTTGTGTATTTGTGTAAATAGTAGCAGAGTTGGGGGCTTGGAGACCCATTCCAGCGCCTTGCCTTAGCGCTCCGAAGCGAAGGATTGAAGCAATCGCCACATTTCCATAACAAAGTCTCTTTATTGTAGCGAAAGTAAGAAAGGTACAAAGGTTCAATCTGCCGGCTATGAAGCCGGTGAAGTCTGGGCCGCTCGCAGGCGGCGTTTCAGTGCAGCTTTACATCTTAAGCACACACAGTGAAAAACTCCTTCTAACAACAGAACAAAGGGATGCAGCCAGAGTATATCTGGTAGGTGGATACCTGAAGACCCCTTGTGCCCCATCTTACCCAATGGGGTGACCCTTAGAGCACTATGAGCTCATGGGAATGTGCAGTGTTTCCAGCCAGGGCTTCCCGTGTGAAACTGCCTGCTTATTCTACACTATCAGAAAGGGAGTACAACTACTATCCCTAACAAGCTGGGAAGCTGCCTGCTGAAGGACACACAGGTGTTCTATCTGATCTTGAGACGGAGAGACGGAATGCCAGTTTCAGCCAGTTCTGGACTGTGAGATGTGAAACTGCAACACAACTCCCTTCAGCCACCCCCCTAAAACTCTGTGCAGGTCAATCCTCACCTGCACTCCACTGGTAGCCGGGACTCTTACCACAATGTCGATGGTATGCTGCAGGCCTCCCTGCTGGTGCCGCTTGCTCTGGAGGGGACCAAACATGCCTTATATCACATTTGAGACACCTCTGGCACTGTGATTGCAGCGCTGGTGGTAGGGCTGTCGCTCATAACTGATGGAACTTAAAAATGTATTGATATCTCATTGTTAATGTTTCTACTGTAAACAAAGCTCCACAAGATCAATTTTTTTAACCTGAAGCACATAGCAGATTGGAATGAGATTACAATAAATATTCTAAAACTAGAAAAATATTCTTGCCTGACAATTTCAAACGTTTAGATTTTTTTCTTTTAAATTTGAAGGTGAAGTTTAGAAAGATCTTTTAAATTCAAAAAGAATTGGATAAACTAAAAGGAAAGGTTTATAAGTTGAAATAAGTACATTTTTCCACCAACGGTGCTTTAAATAAAAATATTGATTTAATGAGAGAGTGCCTTTTTTATTGCTGACATAATATACAATTCAGTTTGTTAATAATTAATATATGTTTCTTGAGCGTCATCAGTATATGTTGATGAGCAATGTTCAGGGTCATGGGAGGGGTCATGGGAGGCCATCAGGGTCATGGGAGGGGGGTCATGTCTCAAACTTTATATAGTAGAGTCATGGCATGAAAAAAAGGTTGAAGACCACTGGTCCAGAGTAGAGGTGTCAACACATTTCATACAGCAGGTTGAATAGCATTCATGGTGCATGCTGGAAGTTGGACTATTAAGAAGGAAGTAATGACATCAAGCAGATGATGGCCAGAAATAAATACTTTTTCTCACCTATGAGCTCATTAGCTACAATTGAGAGAAGAGAAAATGTGCGAATCTTGATATTTTCAAGGTATGGGAGAGCTCGCCACTGTTTCTCTCAAGGTGTCATTCCGCAGCTCAGCAGCTGAGATGTGGGCTACAAAGTGATGCCTTGGTAGAAGTGGTGCTGCAGCAGGAGTGGCTTGCGTAATGGGCTCTTCCAGTACTGTCTCCCACTCTCACCATTCTTGGTCTGCCCCTTCTCCTGTAACATTCCATTCCTTCTGAGGCCTCCTTCCATCTCTCCCTTCCAGTATCTCTGCAGAAGTAGCAGTGCTGGGAAGCCCGATCATGCCATGGGCTGGATAAAGAGCTTCTGCAGGCCATGTCCAGCCCTTGGGGCTTCTGTTTGACACCCCTGGTCTAAACTCTAGAGCAGTGGTTCCCAAACTGGTGGGTCGTGACCCACCAGGGAAACTGGGAATGGGTATTCCCCTTTAAGGGGAATGGCCCAGAAATCATCATAGCATGATCTCTACGATTGTGCTGCTGCTGAGGAAGGAAGGGATTTTTAAGCTTACCTGGGGGTTGCTATGGCTCTCTGGAGGGTCCAGGGAGCCTGTGACCCCCTCTGCAGTCCTCCTGGCAGTTCCGAAGTGCTAGAAAAAAGAGAAACCACTTCCGGTTTTGTCGCAAAACAGGAAGTGGTTTCCTTCTTTTTTTCCATCGTCGAAGCCGTAGTGGCCCCCAGGTAAGCTTAAAAATCCCTTCCTTGCTCAGCAGCAGCACAATCGTGGAGATTGTGTTGTTGCCCTCCCGCCTGCCCATGCAAAACACTGCTCCCAACTCTCTTGTAGGAGTTTGGGAAGCATTGCTCTAGAAAGTAACGTAAGTAAAAGACAGATCTCTGCTGTCATCCAAATTTCTGTAGTTAAGATGCATGGAATACGAAGATGTTTCATATTTCATTTGTCCCTTACTTTTGAATGAAAGGTTGACAAGACATGTCTGGTGCATCTACTCATATGAACATATTATTTGTACGCTACTGTGACCGATATGAGCTAGGATTTGCAGAAAGGGTGATGTGGCACCACATTCCTTTGACTTCATAGAGCACTATGTTTTGACCATCTATCTATATATATAATTTGATGTGTGTGTGTATGTTCCAGCATAGCTCTCAAAAACGGCTGATATTGGTGTCGAATCAATAGTTTTTGGGGTTGCTGAGATGAACGGCAACGCTCCTGATGCCGTTTAAGTTCACATTCAGCCCCCATCAGCATGCGGGGTGAGAAGGGGTGCAAAATAAAGTGTCCAAAATGACCGACATTCGTGTCAAATCGATAGCTTTCGGGGTCACTAAGCTGATTGGTGACAGTCCCGATGAAATTTAAGCCCAAGTGTAGTCGAATAGAATGAATAGAACTCTGTAGAACCTACTGGAAATTTTTAGAAATCATTATGCCCCGGTCTTGGACTCCAATCAAATACTTGCCACGTGACCAGGCGTGGTGACTGAATAAAAATCTATCGATACAGTCATAAATGCCTATGAGGTCGTCAATTTCCCATCAGACTTCCTAAACTCACTTGATCTGGCTGGATTGCCACCACATCGTACTTTAATTACAGTGGGATCTCCAGTTATTTTACTATGGAACCTCGACCTGCCAAAACTTTGCAATGGCACAAGGCTGTGTGTTAAGACGATGCTGGGTCATGTCATTGAAGTGACTATCTTAACAAGAAAGGGAGAGGGTGAAACAGTTTTTATCCCATGGATACCACTCATTCCAATGGATCTCCCTTTTCACTTTAAGAGATTGCAATTTCCAGTGAGACTTGCATTCTCAATCACAATCAACAAGTCACAGGGGTAGTCTATTAAGTACTGTGGAGTGGATTTGAGATCGCCATGTTTCTCCCACGGACAACTTTATGTTGCTTGCTCAAGGGTGGATTCACCCAAGAATTTATTTATTCTTGCTCCTGGAGGTGAAACTAAAAATGTTGTTTATAATCCAGTTCTGAGTTATATTAATATTATAGTAAATTTGTAAAAGATTTTACTTTATAATTTTTATACTGTACTTATACTCTTCATTTCCTGTACATAAAATTACTTCGATTTTACACTATAGATGGAATTCATTCCTTTTCCTGTCTAATAAAAGCTTGGGATACATAAATACTCGGCAACACCGGGTAAGGACAAGCTAGTAGACAAATAAAACTTGCCATAAAGCATTAAGCCAGCATTTAAAGTAGGTGTTCCTGTATTTCCCTGAGCATTATTTTATAGTATCTTGCCAATTTATTTTGCCATTAAAGCAACCAAATATTTGTGCTTACTCAGTGTACATGAAGAACAAATACATGCTCATATAGTATAGTCCTCAGTACTTAGAGATGTGGTACTGTGGTTACATTCACAATTGGTATTGGAATTAAAAGCTGTAAATTAACATTTGTATCTTTCAAAAAGATAAATACTTCAGTAAAAACGTTCATACTTTTCTAAAATTATAGTATCTGAAATGAGAGCTGGATTCTGTTCTGGCTGAATATAATCTATGTAGTTTTATTTCCAAAACAAACATTTTTTTTGCTGGTCTAACCTTACAGTTGGATAAGATAAGACTGGGTACGGGGGGGGGGGGGAGAAAAGTAAGTAGTAAATGTAGAAAATCCATTTGGATTTTCTTACCCATTTTTCACTCCAAAAAGGCATAAACTACAGTCTGTGTCTTGCTCTCTCTTTTGGGCCCTTGCCATCCATCTCTGTTGATTCTCTCCTTCATTTTATTGGATTATAGAACTTAGAAGAGCTGGAGGATGGTAGTTTGACTAGTTGCTTTTCATACTACTCCGGATGCCAGCTGCTACTTAAGATGCAGGACTTCTGAGGATTGCATCAGTAATGTAACTTTGGAACTTGCTACGGTTGTCTTGTCCTTTTGAATGATAGTGAAGCTTAAAATCATGGCAAGGAAAGAAATTAATGGTCTTGTTTCCAAGCAGCTTGAGTTGAGAAACTCCCTTTTGGCATGTTTTCAGATTGATGCCTGTTATCACAGCATGTATCTAGAATATCTTCAGGTATTCTGGAGATTTATTTTGGAATTATTCCAGATTTACACTAGATCTAGAACAGATCACATTTTGGCCCTTGGTGTCCCATTATGTTTCATGAAGGGTTAGAGTTAGTGCAGTTTAACAAGAAGATGAGGTAATGCATTTAAAGTTTTACCTCTGAGAGGAAGTGTTTTTTTTCCCTCATATGATGACAGATTAAAACAGTTACATTTCTTGGAATGTATTTTTAACACTTCACTATAGCAGAAGTTATTGTATGTTGGACATAATCGCAGATTTCGTAGTGGAAAATTTGTCATATGTCTTGGTTTAAAGGCTTTCTTAGTTGTTTTTGTTTTAAATGCCGTTTATAGCTTGTGTTACAGATTTTCTCATGAACTATAATAAAGGAAGTAATGGCTCATTGTGACTGCAAGATAGTAGCTCCTTTGCCTTCTGCATATATCATCTTTTAAGAAATCAGGATAGAAATCTTTTTGCTATAGTTCTGATATCAGAGTGGTGAATGCTCTTCTTTAATTATCCAGCAGACCCATTTAAGGTTGCAGTAGTTAGTATGCTTGCATTTCTCCTATTGAGAAATATAACTAGTACAGTGGAAAAATATTACTTCATTTGCTGGCAACTGTTTGGTAGGGTTTGATCATTCATGAATATGGAGTAAATTCAGATTTAATGCCACTTGTCCCACTTGTGTTAAGCATACATTGAAAGGATAAGAGGAAAGGTCTTCCCTTTCTCACTCTTCAGCCATGTTGACTATGAGTACAAAAGGATCATTGGTGTGTGTTGTGGGCTAATAATGTGTTATGATGTTTAACATTATAGACATTAATGGCGACAGGGCAAAGACTGAGAAAAGATTGGTTGAATGAGGTTTACCTGGGTAGCAGACGGAGCAGAAAAAGTGAGGGTGTTGTGATTTTGCAGAGATGGATTTCAGGAGGACTTTGAGGAGAGGAAATTATGCTTGTTTAAAGTAAGCAAAACTCTAGCTCAGGAGCAAAGTTCATAGTGAAGAAGGCAAGATGAAGAGATGCTGGTAGTGAGAATTGGGATCAAAGTGGTGAAATCTTAAATGTAGGAAAACCTGAAATGAAGTCTGGTGGCAGGAGTGAGTAGAGTTCTCTATTTGAATATAGCAATGGGGAAGTGAGAGAGATTTTTTATCAAACACCTTGTGAATTGTCCTAATCAAGAGAGTTGGCAGTAGCATCACTAGAGTTTGTGTCACCCGGTGTGGGAGGTCAGTGCATCACCCCGCCCCCCATGATGGATCTCCTCCCCCCACACCATATAGAATAAATTACAATACCATATGTACAACCTAAATGCAGTGTTATCACTAGGGTTGATAATCCCCATCAACTTTATTTATTTATTTAACTGTAGTACAGTTCACGCAGCAAATTAGTAACTAACAAAAAACCCATGGCCAATTTAATGACATACAATTAAATAAGAGTTCTAATATTAGCTCCGATACAGGGAAATGAGAACTGACTCATGCTAATTATTTTTTAAAAATTGTGACACCTCTGCAGGGCTCCCCAAGCCTCAGAAAATGAAAATAAAACATCTTGATGCACATCTGGTTTTGCAATCGCAGAAGTGTGATTGGAAGTACGTCGCAATATTTTGTTCTCATTTTCCAAGGCTTGGAGTCTTGCAGAGGTGTCCGGAGGGCTCTCCGAACCCCCAGGAGGCCAGAGTTTCACCAGGTAAGCTGATCAAAGCCCCTGGTGCTCCAGGCAGCAGTATCAACCTGTAGATTGCGCTGCTGCCTTCTCTCCTCCCTGCACCTTAAGGGGACAGGGCCAGAGGTTCTCTGGCTGGGATGTCATGACACCCCAGTTTGAGAAACTCTGGTTTAGGGGCACAGTTTCCAGGGCAGCTCTAGCCATGATACCTCTTACTCTGGAAATTAACTGATTTCCCGAGAGAACAATTTCTGGTCCCTAGTGTGTACTACTTGCTGTGAAAATGTATTCTCACATATTCCCATGGTGAAATCTGAGAGCTAGAGTGGTAGAGGCATGTTAGGGGGTTGACTCCAGATGTAAACCAATAGCAAAATACTTGTGAGGATGTTCTCTTTCTAAACTGGTTTGGGCAGCCAAGGCATTTCAGAATGAATGCAGGTTGATGCACATGTAGACCTACAAATGAAAGAAAAAGTTGGAATGTGCCTTGGGATTAAATATGCTGTATTTTGCTCTTTTGGAAAATGTTTCAGCAAATTTAGTATTATGGAATCCATCACATTTTCATGGGGCTAATAAAGTGTAGTTTTATTTGCCACACAGAAATTATTGTAACAACTGCTTTGTCCTCAATAAATGAAAAGCAATGCCTTCTTTTTGAGGCTGTGGTAACTAACAAAGACCCACATCACCACACATAACATTCTAATGGTATAATTGAAACCAACTTTTGAGAATGAGAGAGAAATGTATGCTCAGTGAGCTATTTTGGGACAATAAATAGAATGACTTCATGATTTGCTGCCTTAGAAAATGAATTCTTTCTCACTAGTAGTGTCAGGATTCAATTAATATATTGCAGCAGTAGGTCTTGTGGTGTTTGTAGAACCATATGATTTGTTTTAAATTCCGTACTTTAGTTGAATATCTCTAGTTTTAGATGCATGGATTTCATCTCTGATGAAAACAGAAGATGCTTAACATTTTTGTGATCTCTTATTTTGCTTATATATAGCTTTGGATGACTAGGATACACTCTTGTAGTTCAGAGTGGTTCTTCCAGGGGTTGAAGTGGCACCAAGGATTGTTGTCGCAAAGAACTGCGAGCCAAGCTAGTTGAGATGCATTATTGTTTCTTTTATGATAAGGTCTCTTAAATTGTGGGGTTTGCAATGAGCCAAGAAGCAGGATATATGTTTTAAAATGAATCTGAAGCAATTTCAAGTTTTGCTGTGTTTGATTAAAAAAGATATATAACCATAAGTGGTCTTACTATCAGAAGGCTGCTCTAAATGTTAACTATTATCCTTGAGTGAAAGCTTTGGCAGATGATTTTTGTTGTACAGGCATGCTCTGGTATCCACTGATTCATTATTATATCCCCAGTTTCAATTATCCATGGATACCATGGATATTGGGACGCCTATTAAAGAAAAGGGAATATTAAACAGCTTTCTTTTTTACCTTGTTTCAGTAGAACCACTTATGTTCCCTTATCTTTAAAAAGGTGTCCCCAGTAGCCACCGTTTCAGGTATCCACAGGCGGTATGGAATGGGACTCCAGTGGATACCGGGGCATGCCTGATTAGTATTTTTTCACAAGACAATCTTTGTTGCTGATGCTTATCAGCCAAAATTGTCTTAATACCTTTAATTTCTGTACAAGAATAAGAAGTTAAATATGCACTGTACTAGAGTCTGGGATGTGTGTGGAGAAACTGACATCTTTCATTCAGTAATTAGTGGCTCAGTCTCAAGACTTACTGTATCAGCACATTCATTTTTAGAATAGGAGTACAAACTGTAGTGTTATACCAACATTACAGGGATGTTCAGGAGCAAGTTGCATTGGTGTTGTGCTTAGATGAACTAAGCTTTAGAAAATTAGTGTTCCACTTCTAAACAATTTCTCTCTGATATTTTACAATTGCTGTACAATAATTGCTCAGGCTGTTGGAAAACATATTTAGGAGCAAAAATGACCTTTTCACACTTTTCTGAAAGCTTGTGGTATGGTTTCTAATTCTGTTTAAAGCTGTTCCTGAATAATTTTTCCCCAACATAAATTAAAGGCCATGATACTAAATATAGTATAAGGAAGTAAGTCCCTTTCAATGTCGTGCACTTTTGAATGAAATGCACTTTTGCACTGTCAACATAACATTTTTTTCCTTAAGGCTTCCAGAATGAAAACATTGCTGATCCATGAGATATAGCTCATGGTAGGCATTGCCTTGGAAAAATGTATGCCATAGCACCAGTAAAAAAGCAGGGGCAAGATTTTGTAGCATAATGCGATGCAGGTGTTTTCTTGCATTGCAGCTTCAAGGTGATGTTGGTTCTTCCTCCAGTTCTCGAACTGACTGCCCTGGAAACAGATGAGACTTGAAACTGAGTACCAGGAGTGAGAATCAGGCACTGAGAGACTTGAAAGTCACCTAGATGAATCTCATTTGGTCCTTGGGAGAGTTTTGCTGGTTACAGAAGACTCCAGAAGAATCCTGGAGGGTTGGCAACCTTAGTCTGTAAACCTTTTTCTTGCTAAGCATTATGTTGCATAGCACACTATTCTGCGCTTGTGGTCACAAACAAAGACTCTTTGTAGCATGAATGCTAAATGGTGTGCTAAGCAACATAATGCTTAGCAAGAAAAAGGCCTGTGGATAGCATCTGCCTACATCCCATGGATAAACACTGCGTGGGGATGAGCTATGAAGCATGTTGGAGATGGGGCTTGCTTACACTGCCTCCACTGTGTTCCTATATGTTCTTGACATAACATCTACATGTGACTCTAGAGACTGCACAAGGTGATACGGGAGCTCTCCAAGGTTCTACATTTTGGGCTCAGACTGGGAGAGGTGCTGCTTGAGGTAAAGCTATCTCAAAGCATGTGTATACAATAACTTTGTCCTCTAGAAAAGTGTTACTGCACAGTCTAACTGAAGAGGTTAAGGTGTCAACATTTCTAAAACTGAGAAACTGTTTAAAGAAAGCAGATAGAATTAGTCATGTGGAGTTAATTTTTGAAGAGCTTGAATATAATGTATTTGTCCTGATCCAAACTCCATTGTCTGTCAATGGCTCTCCATATTCCTAGCTGCATTCTTAAACATATCCCCTGAATATCTGTAATATATACAGTTGGGGTGAGGAATCAAGCCAGATAAACAATTATAGATTTTTAGAAGAGTTTATAATATACTGGTGATAGCTATGATTAATCGTTTAGGAGAATAAATCACTTAGTTTTGTTCTTGCCTTCGAATCAAGATTGCCAGTAAAGCTATTTGATTCTGGCAACTCTCAGTGATAGAGTTGAGTCTTATAGTGTTGTATAGTTGACTGAAATGTTGCCATGAGATTCCTGTGGGAGTTCTTTTCATACTCGTTGGTTTGGATGTCACTCAGAAAGCTGCTTTCAAAAGCTGCTTCAAAACTATTTTGGTAAACTTGCAGATCATATGATTAATGAGTCACATTGTAAAATTGAGTGCCCTGTAACTCTTCAGGCACATAGTTCCTTGTATTCAGAGGATCATGTTGGAGCTTCAGCAAAAATAGTTTGTGAAGCTCAAAAAATATTTATATTTATATTTGCTCTTTAATTTATTGTCTTCATTACACTTTTGTTTTTGATATTTTGTAAAACTGCTCTTTTAATAGAACACTTTAAAAAACATTGATATCTAGTTTCTCTTGTTTGGTTTTTGTTTGAACTTCTTTAGCATACCTAGTTCATTTCGTGAAGAACAAGATACCTCCCAATGCAATCCTGTGCCAACGTTGCACTGATATTACTGTTACATCAGTGCATTCTCTGTCATATCCTAAGCCCATCCACCATCTGCAACACATGTTCTCTTGACTCAGATGCATTCTCCGTGTTTGTGGAGGAGAGCGGTGCCGTTTGAGTGCATATGCAGTGGTATTCTGAGGGTCATCATGTCTTGGAGCATTACCTTTACCCACTGGAACACTGTGAGAAATTACTGTTCTGACCAATGAGGCAATAGTGCACTCCTGAAAACCATAAAGACTTCAGATAAATGTTTTGCCAGCAGTGGTTGGAGTACCGGGCATTCCCCAAGACAGACACTTGCTGCTTTTAGCTGTTGCTAAGGATGGGATGGTTAGGCAATATAGTTCATAGCATAGACATATTTGACAATATTAAAAGGTCAATATCTGAGGGGTGGGGGAGATATGCAACAGATATGCTAGAGCAGCGTGTGGCTGCATCGGATTCTTTCCCCTTTATCACTTACATGTGGGTTGTGCTTTGTCCTTGCTCCCCAAGTTGTGGAGTAGAGATTCCACTTGGGTGTTTGTGCATGTGTCTTTATGGACAGAGTCCCTGCAATAAGAATTCTGAGAAGACAGATGTTAACTTACTGTCTTGCCATACATGCTGCGAGGGGCAACAGGTTGCTTGTGAACAGTGCTCCCTTTGTTTGCAGGGTGCCTTTTCTCCATAGTTCATTTCACCAGAGTTCCTACACATGTGATCTTAAGTGTGGAATACTAGAGAGGTATAGCTCCCTATCATTTGCATTCTGGTCTTCCTAGCAGGCCTTACTAGAGCTGGAATGCTGTGATTGACCGTGACGTGTGGTCTGTATCTTATGCTTTATCGTAGGAAAGTGGGAGAGTTGGAAGAGGTAGTGGGCGATGCGTTCTGGCAGTACTTTTGCTAGTGTTCAGGGTGTGTGGTGTAGCATTGTTCTGGCATCAGTGGTATGTCCATCAGTGGAACTGGAGCTATGATTGTGGGACAGTCATTGCACTGGTATCCTCGGACATATGCCATAGCTTATGTTGCTCAGATTGGCATTTCTGAAGTATAGGAATGGGCTATTGGTGTCCAGTGCAAAGTGTTGCTAAGGCCATTGTGTAATTAAATAAAAAAGGTGGATGACTAGAAATATCTGGATATAGAAACACCCAAACATTACATTGTGAATATGTTTAGCTCTTTAAATATTCAAGTTTTTCTACAGTACCATGATTATATTTAACAAATAAATGTTTAACAATAGCTTTCAGTACATCTGTTTGTTATATACTGCTGTCAAATTAGTTCACAGCTGAAAAATACCAAACAAAATTCTTACAGAGCATATACAACATATCAAATATTAAGAGCAATGCTGGCATATATTCGTACTGTTTCATTGATATAATACAATGTGTACTGTTTAAGTAGCTGTCAGAGCTTTCCTCTACAATTTTTTAATGACTTGGCATAAATGAGTTTTAAACCAATATCCAGATTCATACGTGTTACTATATGGATCTGTTATCTTCACATAAATTCAAGTACTTATGTTCAATCTGCCATTTCATGTAAATAGTATTACTGTAATTCATAATGCTTTAATCCAAGATTATTCTCAAAAGTCATTTTTCTTACACATTTTCACCACTTAATATTGCGATATCTAGCAGAATATTTCCTTCTTTGTTGGAAAGGTGTGATATTTGGTACTTACCATTCATTTGCAGGTTTTTCACCCCTATCTATTCTGGAAAAATTCAGCTTCCTCATAAGGGTGATGATGGTATAATGTCGGCATAATGTCATTCAGCATGAAAGATAGGCATGCCTACATCAACCTGGAAATAAAAAATCCTCACTGCTGAGCCAGAATTGTTTATTCATACGCACTTCAGTATGAATTGATCTACACCACTATTGAGGATGATTCATTATTTAATGTACAGGTGTACCCCGTATCCGCAGGGGTTCCATTCTGGATTCCCCCTCTGTGAATCCGCAGATACCAGGGGTACACTTTAAAAAGGTAAGGAATGTAAAGAATAAAGGGAAAATAGCTCTGTCTATTATGCACAGCAAAATCACTGCAGTGCATTCTGGCGTGTGAATGTATGTTCCTGCTAACTGGGCAAGAGGCACTTTTTCAAGTGATGTTCCTCTTATATTTTGCAGGGATAGAGTAACTGTCCCTCTTCATACCAGCACAGTGTCTTTCTAGTGGCTGTTGCTGGTGGTGTTCTGCATTTTTTTTTTTAAGATTGTGAGCCCTTTTGGGACAGGGAGTGGTATATAAATACTAGTGATTGATTGATGTTGGGAGGAGCCTTGCATGACCAGGAAGAGGCTGCAGGCAGCTTGGAAAACTGCCTGCAGTCCTCAAAACACAATGGTTTCACTGTGCGAAGGTAGGCAGTTTTTGGCTTTCTTCTTTACTTCTTAAAAGTGCATTCCTGGTATCTGCAGAATAGCAGATAACTGAAACAGTTGATGCTGAATTCATGGATATCGGGCTACGCTTGTATATTTTTTTCAGTGCTAGTTAACTTCTTGATATTTCTTTCAAATTTAAAATCAGTTTGCCATGGGAGGCTGCTAGTAAACTGTGTTGCCATTCAAGGCATATCATTAGTGAATGCTGGATGTGTCTTATTTCTATAAATTATGTGGTTGCCGTAAGGACCTCTCAAACTCATTCTATGTTGCTGTTCCCTGTTTGCAGCTTGATATACTTGTATACTGAAATAAACTATTAATCTGATCATCAACCTTTGATGCTTGATTGGCATGAAGAACTCTTTGAATGTGGGCTGTACTTGGCTTTCTGCTAAGGCTTTGAGTGTATCCTACTACACAAATAATGAAACACATATTGTTTCGCTGTGGGAGCCACCAAATCAGGCAGCTTTCATACCCTTGATTGGTTAGTGTGAGATGTGTAAAATTCCATCTTTTTCAGCAAGACCACAGAATGTTTGTGGTGTGCAGACAAACATTTGGGTGCAAGGAGCATTTATGCAAAAGAAAATTTAGCAGTATAATGTGAAGTTGAATGAAAACAAGTTAATACATATGGGAATAGATTAATTCTCCAGTAGTTAAGATCTTACAGAGCAATCCTGTGCCTGTCTACTCAGAGGTAATTCCATTGTGTTCAATAGGACTTACTCCAAGGAAAACGTGTATAGGATTACAGCCTTTGTTTACCTTTACCATGAACTATTGCTAAAATACCTTACAATGTAATAATGTTGCAGAGATTATTCTGTGGTTTGCAATAATTTGAAATGAGTTGCATTCTTTTCTCTTCAGACACTGAATATTCCCTGAGCTATTTCTCTTTGGCAATATGTAAGAAAATTAGTAGATGTTTCCAAAATTTTCACTTTCCCACACTCCTCTCCTTTTCCCAAGTTAGCTATAAATCTTATTTTCTCCATTCTATTGACTTTATTTTCTACATGTTGGGTGAACCTAGTTGAATACTAGAAAGTAACTTTTCTCTCAAAGAAAATGTGTAGAGTTCAGTTTTGTTTGTTGCCAATGCTTGCTTACTGTCTTTTTTCTTTTCATTGGATATTAAGAGATGACCAGAAAAACCAGCCAAAGGTGTTGCCAATAGACAATTACCCAATGTGTTCTAAGTATAAAAAACAAGATTTCTGTATATATTCCTTTTAATTTTCCAGTTTTTCACTGAATGGTTACTATGCAGGCATCTCCCTGTATCTGCAAGAGGCATGTTTCAAGTCTCTCTCAGTAATTTTTCACTTGCATTAGAGCCTATGATAAAGTTATTTTCACAATAGCACTTCAGTAACATGGCAACAAATGTGGACAGTGAGAGCTCTAGAGGCTAGCTTAGGGGTGTCAAACTCATTTCATACAGTGCGCTGAATAATATTTGAGGTATCTGCTGAGAGCTGGAAGTGACATAATTAAGCAGGAAGTGATGTCATTAAATAGATGGCAAGAAAGTTCTCACTTAGCAACTCATTAGCTGCAAATGATAGAAGAGAAAATGTGAAAATCATGATAATGTTTTCAAGATATTGGAGAACCTATTTTCACGTGGTCCACCCTTCAGCAGTTCTGCTTTTGGCGCAGTGTCATTTCACAGCTCAGAAGCTGACAGGTGGTCTGCAAAGTGACACCTTGGCAGAATTGCACTATTGAAAGAATGGCCTGTGTAATAATTGGGCTGTCTCAGCTCCTCAGTAGTATATCTTTCTCTTACTCCTCTTGGTCTGCCCTTTCCCTCATAGTGTTCCTTTCTTTCTGAGGCCTCTTTCCATCTCTCCCTCTCAGAGCCTCAACAGAAGTGGTACTGCTTAAAAGGTACTGCTGAAATAGGCACAGCCCAATTATCATGGGAGCCAGATGAAGGGGCCACATATGGGCTGCTGACCTTATGTTTGACACCACTCTGCTAACTAGACACAAGTAAAGTAGACCAGTTTGAGAACAAAGAGAAATGTGTCATGAGCACGATGGGGCAGGAAGGTGAATCGTTACTCAGAATTGCATGCAATTTGAATTTTTTGAAATTTTCCATTTAATAATCTTGGGCCAAGGTAAATAGCAGATAACTGAATCAGAGTCCAAGGATACTGTGTGTGTATCTGTATCCTAAAAATGTATCCTAATTTTGAAATTTTGAAAATTAAATATAGAATTATCTAGCTTGTATATTATCAAAGCAACAAAAAAATTAAATCCTGTTTCTTTACAAATACACAATTGTTAACACGTCACCTTCCATCAAATAAACAAAACTAACAAGCACAGAAGTGTGTGCATATGTGAGATTCTATAAAGAAGTATGCAACATGCTCTCCAAGAATAAGAACAGCAAAATTCTTACATTTTTTTTCTCATTGTTAATTATTTCATAGAAATATTTTTTTAAATGTTATCATCCAAATCAATTTATTGAATGTCTGGAGGTTCTATCATGTAGATTCCAAAGATTATACTTTATGTTCATACCTGTATAACTCCTGTCTTTGAATATATTTTTTAAGTTGGTGATGTGACTTGTCACCAATTGGGGAATATAGTTTTTCATATAGTGTCCAGAATATGAGGCATCTATGCAAATCATGCTCCAATTGTAATGAAGTGGAAACAGATTAGTGGGGGTGAGTCAGTGCAGTGAAAATTAAGAACATAAGAAAAAGCCCTGCTGGATCAGGCCAAAGGCCCATCTAGTCCAGCCTCCTGCATCTCACAGTGGCCCATCAGATGCCTCAGGGAGCACGCAAGACAACCAAATACTTGTGTCCTGCTGTGTCCCCTGCATCTGGCATTTTAAAGTAGACTATTACCCTTACATCACCCCCAAGGAAGACACCAGACTGAGGTTGGGGTTTAACTTTATTAAGCACAATGTAAATCATGTAACCCTGCTGAACACCCATCCCTCCATCCCCACCCTATCCTTTAGTTAAGGATAAAATTAAATCCTTTATATTGCAAAACCAAGAAATTTGTAACTTGAAATTAGAAATTGCGCCAATTGAACATTTGGAAGCAGAGCATAAGAAAATGAGTGAGCAAATAATCCTAAACAACTATTAGAATTAAAAGGAATCATTGTGTTGTAACAGTTTTCTAACTTTGTGCAGCAGAATTAACTTGAATTGCTGTAAGCCATGGAATCTATTATCTGGGATAATAACATCAGTGCATAAAAAGAAGCTGATAGCATCACTTAAATGTGGAGACAGGAAGGTGGTACTGCACTTGAGATTATGTATCAATTTTTGCCATGTTAAAAATTAAAAAGCTCCTAGGACCCAGCACTAGAGAATATTCAAGCCTTTTTTACCAGCAGTTCTTGTCAGGACCCAGGTTCTTAAGATAACTCTGGAGGATATAGGCAGGCTAGAGGCATCTGTAGCTGAAACAGAAACTGGAAATGTCATTCAATTTTAAGAACAAGGCTCCTGGCCTGGCATGTGTGGCCTTCTGGCAAAACTTAACAAAAAATTCCAGGAGTAATAAAACCATTATGTCAGGGTATAAATGAATGTTTGTTTTGTGAGAGGATGCCAGAATCCTGGCAAAGTTCAAAAATAACACTAATATTCAAGCTAGGGGTAGATCTCGAACTCCAAGTCATACAGGCATATCACCCAGTGAAATTGGGGCTTTTAAGGGTCTATACTATTAACTAGGAGAATGGCTAAAACAATCTCTAAAAATATTGAGGATAATAAAATGGTTTTTATACCTGGACGCACACTATCCTCGGTGGCAGACCTGCAGGGGGCAAAGGAGGTGAAAGCCCCAAGTGTTGGGCTGTGCCAGGCTTGGGGTGGTGGTGCTGTGGTACACGCCTCCTACTTGCATGGTGTTCGGTGGCTTTTTTAAGGGGAGCAAAGGGATGGGAGAAGAGAGTGGTGAGTGCTGGAGACAGTGTATGCTCTGCGTGTGCTCTACGGAGGAGGGAGAGGCGCATTGCTCCAGCTAGCTGTCCGCCCTTGAAAGCCAGCTTCGGCTTTGTTTGGGCTCGTGTGCGCATGTGGGCAGAGCTGCTCCAGCCACCTGCCTCTTATATACGATTGCAGTCATTTGTGCTCACTCCAGCACAAGGGACCCACTTTTTAGTCACTCCAGCCAGCCGCCCACCCCTTAAATGCGAGCAGCTTTGCTGTATTTACGGGGCAGGTGACTAGAGCAGCTCCACCTGCCCAACCCCACGAATCATGGGGCTGGGCGAGCCGAGCCGCTCTAGCCAGCTGCCTACCACGTAAATGTGAATGATTAAATGCGTAAAATTTTGTCTCTGGATTTGGCTGTCTGTTTTGTAGTCTCCAGGGCAAATTGATTGACTGAGGGTGCCGCCTGTTGCCTACTGTTGTCCCATATTGCCAAGCCATCTTGACTCTGGTGTGGGGGAGGAGGGAGAAATGACCTGGAGGATGGGAGGAGGCACAGATCAAATATGCTTAAATGCCTTTTTCTTCATTTATAACTTTTTCTCTCCCCCACTCCATTGTGGTCCACTAGCTAATTTTTGGACCCTCTGGACTGATCTTCTATAATAAAACCCAGCAATACCTAATGGCTAGAGGTATTTAAAAATGGTGTTATTTACTTGGAAGTAAGCCCATTTTGATTTGTAAAACTTAGACAGTAATCCTATTTTACTCACCAGAAACAAACATCTCTACTGATGGTAGATTAGGGATGGTGGTAGTATGTTGACTACGGATCCAGTCTTGGAGTGGGAGGGATCAATTCTGGAGGTGGCAGTGGTGGGAGAAGATTATTTTATGTTTAGAAAATGGGAGCTAGGGGAGGGGGAATATGAATTGTCCAAATACCTATAGCCTAATGCAGTGGTTCTCAAACATTTTAGCACCGGGACCCACTTTTTAGAAGGACAATCTGTCTGGGACTTACCAGAAGTGATGTCATGGCTGGAAGTGTTGTCATTGTGACACCAGAGCCTGCTGCTTTCCTGAGAATGCAGCAATAAATTGAGTTATTTGTCAGCCATTTTCCAACATCAAAGAGAATCCGGAAAAAAGCCTATTTACAACTCTGACACAAGCAAAACAACCACACAGCTCTCCCCCTTTCCAGCATCCCTTCTTATTTTCAATATGGCTGCTCTAGGTGCTTCGTGACCCACCTGAAATTGGCTCTTGACCCACTGGTGTGTCCCAACCCACAGTTTGGGAACCACTGGCCTAATGGTTAAGTTGAAAATGCTCTGTTTATATATAGTTTAAAGCTTATCTATTTTGAAAAACTGTTGCATTATGATGGAATGGTTGTTATAAGGAAACTGGGCAACAGATAAGTAGATTATGAAACAATTCTAAAACTTTAGAATAAAAATAATTTTAAAACTGAAGTAAAAAAACTTCAGGGTTCTGACAGATGGTTACTTAATTGATTTTTAAAACTCATTCCTACAGTTACTGAAATTTTCTTCTGTTATATGATCTTCAATTAGAAGAACTAATTAAATGTTTTTTGAGATGGAAAACTATCATTTGCATTTTTAAAAAATGTTTGTCATATGGTGTGACCTAGATTTATTAGACTGTAGTAGTTTTTTAGTGCATTTTGGCTGGGAAGTTTGTCATGACATCAGTGTAATCTCTATGCAGTATGTGATTTCAGTTGGTTCTAGTGTTAAATATTTTTATAATTATGCTAGTTTTGGCAGTTATATTGGAATCTTTTCACATCACTTTAATGAACATGTTTTATTTCTGGGCTTGTGAGGCAGCCACATATGTTTCAGAAATTAATTGTGTGTTTTCAGAGTTAACATTGAACAGAAAAATGTATGACTACAGATTTCTTTGACATAAAAAAGTTCTAAATAGCAACATAGTTCTTGTAAGGTCATGGCCACCTGAAATGCCTTCTAGTAACTTAGTCTGAATTTTGTTTTCCAAACCAAAAATGTTAGTAGCTCTTGTGCAGTTCTTAAAACAAGATATTTTGAGAACGTTGGGGTAATCTTTCATACATTATTTAATCTTTCATGCATGACTACCCAGAAGTAAGCCGCCTTGAATTTAATGGGGGTTGCTCCCCAGTGAGTGAGATTAGGATTGCAGCTTTGGGGAATTGATGGTGCAATCCCATGCATGTCTATTTCTAAGTCCCATTGTAGTCAGTTGAGCTTGCTTCCGAAAAGGCACATATAGGATTTCAGCCTATTTTTTGTAATTGTATTGCTAATTAATGTATTATTATAGTATTCGTATCTTTTCAGTTTTGCAAAAAATGACTGTTCAGGAAGATGTGAAAAATATTATATTGTTTATTACATTATTTAAGGAAAAAAGTCTTTTTTCCAAAGAGAAAGTAGGGTATAATGGAGCTAAGGCTGTATAGGTATAGGACCGCATCTTGTTGTGAACAAGTACAGAATGTAGTCAAGATGTCCTGGGAGGGTTAGGGTTGGACAAACATACTTGGGTGTGCTGAATTGGCTTTGTGGTTGTGTGGATCTAATGTTTTGTCCACTAACTCAATTAGTATAGATGAATAAAATTAGAGTTTTATTGTCAAATTGTTTTTACTTCTTTTCTTATGCTGACTTAAAATTAACATTATGATTACAGGAGGACCATGAAAGCTGTGGTTCCAGTTCAACGAATCGTAGCACCACAGAGAGTGCAAAAACAGCAGTAAAACCAAGACGAATTCAACAGGCTACTCCTGATCCTGATTTACCACCAGGTATTTTTGTGGTTTGTTTTTTTTTTAATTGCAATAAAAATGGGATGTAATAGTTTCTAGTTGGGGATGGGGAATTGTATCTCTTTTCAAATGCTACCATTTTCAAAATGGCCATTTTGGGATCAAACATGTACCTTTCATGCCTCACTCATGATCTGGAGTAATGACTGGCTCTCAGAAAGAGAGTAGAGTATTGTCAGTTCTGGACCATTGCTTGCAGTTTGGTTAGCCATAATGGCTTACCCTTTGTGTTTGGCATTTACATGTGAATAATATTACATTTAGGATATTTAATTATACTATATAGCAAACATAGCACCACATTTGTGCAAATGTTTTTGTTTAAGAATTTATAAGACCAGCTTACAAACTAATATAAAGCAATAAAACACAATACAAAAAGCAACAATAAAACAGTGCAAGAAATAGCAACACATAAAAACAGCATTAAAACAATTTAGTATCTTCATTCATTTCAGTCTGACTTCTGATGTGGATGTAGAACAGAAACTACGTCAGTCGCCTTGGTTGATGATCTATGTAGGGCGCTAGACAAGGGGAATGCATTCCCATTAGTTCTGCTGCACCTCTCAGCAGCACTGGATATCATCAACCATGGTAGTTTTCTGTACCATGTCTTGGGATTGGAATTGGGGGTCATGATCTGGTTCTGGTCCTTTCTAGAGTGGAGGTTGCAGAATAATTGCTTGATTTCATGCATGCAGTTTTTTTTTTGGGGGGGGGTGTCCTTTACTGTTCTGTCTTATCCCCTGTGCAGGTTTAAACTGCTGGAGCAGGTTGTCATGGAATTTGGGCTGAGGTGTCTCCAATATGTGGATGATACTCCACCTCTGGGTCCAATTCAAGTTGCTGGTTGTTACCTTTTGAACACTACGTAGTTAGGGTTCTTGATACTTTAAGGATAACCTTCTGTTAAGATTGAGCAGAAGAAGTGAGGTACAGGAGTTTCCCCATTGATTAATATGTTGTCTTGAGACTTGTTCTGACCTCCTGTTATCTTTTAATGTTAGATCTCAGGTTGAACCTTTTCGTTTTACTCTGTGTCCTGAGATTTGGACTCCTGGCTTTTCAGGAGATAATTGGGTTAAAGATGGAGCAATCAGCCTTTTCCTTAACAAAAAGGGTTTGGGTACTGTCCTTGCTCATGGCAAAGGCAGAGCAAATTTTACAAAAATTTGGTGGTAGGCCATTGGTTTGATTGCTAGGGCATTGGTAGGGCACTGGTAGGGCATTGGTTTGATTCCACTTGGATATAGTTTTTTCCCCACTTTAAAAGTTGGTCAGGCACTTCAGATGAGCTCTGGAAATTAAAATCTTTTGGGCAAATTAGCACCCTGGCTACTGTTCACATTTTTGACTCCTAATAACATGAAGGCGGGGGAAATATTAGAGACAATAAGGAAAAAAAAATACAGTTTGAATCTGGCTCACAGGATTCACTTGGCCCTGATTGTGACCAAACATACAGCTAGAACCATGCCCTCCTTGTAACATATGAAACTGCCTTTTGTGGAGTCAGATCATTGGTCCTTCTAGGTCAGTGTTGGCCATCACTGACTGGCCATGTTGCTCCTTTCTTCCTGCCCAATCTGGAGATATCAGAAACCTTGGACTTCCTGTCCATGCAAAGCATATGTGTTTTATCAATCAATCAGTCAGTCAATCAACAGGTACTTATTTACCGCTTTTCAACATGAAGTTCACAAAGTGGTTTACAGGCAAATATTAATAATAATAAAATTAAATGGCTCCCTGTCCCAAAGGGTTCACAATCTAAAAAAAAAAAAAAGGGCAGACCACCAGCAACAGCCACTAGAAAGACTGTGCAGGGGTGAAGAGGGACAATTACTCTCCCCCTACTAAATATAAGAGAACACCACTTGAAAAAGTGCCTCTTGCCCAGTTAGCAGGGGTTTTATGCACTTCCCCAAGTAGTCTTGATTGCTATTTTGAGTCCTATCTCTGAATTATTTAGTATATTTAGAAGATGTGTAGTTTATTGTTAGATTGTCAGATGGTCAATAAATATTGAAATATTTTTAAAGTACTAAATGTAACTTACGGTGGTAAACTTATTGGACCAATTTCTGCATTTGGCAGTTTGCTGGCAGGACTTGCAAGGATAGAATAATTCCATGTTTTCTTTTTAGGTTATGTACAGAGTTTGATTTGGCGGGTTATAAACAATGTCAACATTGTCATCAATAATCTCATACTGAAATATGTAGAGGATGATATTGTTCTTTCGGTCAATATTACTTCAGCAGAATGTTATACGGTGGATGAGTTTTGGGATCGAGCATTTATGGATATATCAGGTAAGCAGTCAACAGAATTTGTAGAAGTTTCTTCTTTAGATAAATGAGTACAACTCAACTAGGAGAAGTTGTTGGAATGAAGTTGTCTAGAAAGGCACTGATTTACACTGTTGCCTATGGTTGCTCAAATTATCAGCTTAGATGCTTGAAGTTCCCTGTTGTAGAATCATAGAGTGCTAAGGGACTTATCAAATCTAACTCCCTGCCAAGCCCACAACTACAACAGCCCTGATAGTTGGCAGTCTAGTCTCCATTTAAAACCCTCCAAGGCCATATTCATAGGCAGACTGTTCCACCACTAAACAGACTGTTCCACCACTAAACAGTTTATCTCCAAGGGAGGTTGCCTTCCTTCCAGTGATTCTGAATCCTCCTGGAGGATGGCCCTGGAAGCTATTGCTCAGCTCCTGGGCCTCAGCTGGCTTAGTTACAGGCTTTGTCCTTTGCATAGCATTCCTCCACAGACTTGCCTCTTGGGTGTGGATATCCTCCTTTGAAGCTTGGGTCTTCACTAGCACTTCCTCCTCATTCTCTCAAGAACATCTTCATTTTCTCTGATAAGCTGAAGAGTACTATATGCCCCTCCAGGCCACACACCACCACCACCAGCTTGCCCTTATTGCATGTATAGTTCTCTATATCTGCTGGCAGGAGCAAGAATATGCCACATTCTCTCCTGCTGTTCCTTCTGGGCCATATTTCTTAGAGTTTCAGTAGTGTTGTTGCCAGCGTCGGCATTCAGCCGGTACGCTGGGCGGGAGGAACGGGTGAGCAGCAGCTCACCCGTTGCGTCCCGACCCGTTTCGCCGTCTTCCCTGCCCCCCGCATTCCCCCTCTCATCTTAGAGTTTTGAAGGTACCCCTCTGATGCAACTCTGATGCAAATAAATTCTTTTTATCAGCTGCTCAAGCCTCTGTGTCTATAATGGTGATTGGACAGCAGTGCTCCTCCCAAGTAGCAGGTTGTCTTATCCTTGATGCATGTAGCCTACTCTATCCTGTCAGTTTTGCAACCCACCAAAAATTGAGTCATGACCCCCTGGTGGGCACAGACCAACAGTTCAAGAATCATTGGATTAAGCATTCTGGACATTGCTCTGTCTATCACACTCACCTCTGAAGCTCAAACCCCTCCCACAAGGTTTTGCTGCTAAAGTAGATATGAAGCATCAAGATACATTTGGCATCTCCTCATTAATGTGATCTCAGTCATGCACATGCCACATGGTAGCATGTTGGGTCATGCTATAGTCATGTTTGGGTGGGCATATATAGTATTTTACCTCTTTTCGAAAGTTGCTTTAACAGGTTACATTTTTCTTTCTTTTCAAAGCGACTGATTTGGTGTTAAGGAAGGTGATCAATTTTTCTGACTGTACAGTTTGCCTAGACAAGAGGAATGCTAGTGGCAAAATAGAATTTTATCAGGATCCCCTACTTTACAAATGTTCATTCCGAACTCGTCTACACTTCACTTACGATAATCTTAATTCTAAGATGCCATCTGTAATAAAAGTAAGTATTTTTTCATATCTATTTTAAATTTCACATTGAATTATTTGTGCGCACAGTGGGGATTAATGCACAGTGAGACTACGAAAGCAAAGAACACATAATTATGATTTACAGAAAGTTGCGATTTCATTGCTGACTAGAGCTTCCAGAGGTAAATGCAAGACCAGAGTTTCCTAACACACTGACAACCTGCCTAGTGACAGCTTAATCCCCCTAATCCCCCCTTAATCCCCCTAACCTGTGTGTGGGAGGTGAACCTTATAGGGGCCTGTGAGAAGCACTGTCAGGTTATTGATTTAGGACAATTAATCTTAAAGGAAGCAAGGACATCAAACCAACTCCTTGGACTGGCCTGGCACTCAGTTTGTCCCTGTGGGCTCCAGAGAGCCCCCCCCCCAAGGTATGCAACTATACTTTACAATTTCTACTAAAACAAACAGGAAATGAATTTGTGCACCATATAACAGAACCACATACTTCTGATGTGAAATGTGCTCAGGTGCAACCAATAGTCAGGACCTGATGTTTCAAGAATAACAGTTGAGCGGCTAGGAACTGCCTCGCTACACATTTTTGTGATGTGGAGATGGAATAAATGCAGTTCTGTCTTTCCAACTTGAGTCATTTCTTTATTATGATTATTATGAGTCATTATTTATTAATATTTTATTTAAAGAATTTATACCTCACCTTTCTACCCCATATTGGGGGCATCCAAGGTGGCTCACAGCATTAAAAGAAACCCCTGCTAACTGGGCAAGAGGCACTTTTTCAAGTGGTGTCCTCTTATATTTAGCAGGGGGAGAGCAATTGTCCCTCTTCACCCCAGCACAGTGTCTTTCTCGTGGCTGTTGCTGGTGGTGTTCTCCATTCTTTTAGATTGTTAGCCCTTTTGGGACAGGGAGCCATTTAACTTTAATGTTATTATTTGCCTGTAAACCGTTTTGTGAACTTTATGTTGAAAAGCGGTATATAAATACTAGTGATTGATTGATATACAGATACAAGAAAAAGCAATACATGATAAAAGATTAAAATATAAGACAATTAAAACAAGCAGACCCCAGTGGTTCCCACAAGTATAAAATTAAAATCTTTAAAAGTGCTAGCCCAGCATGTTAGCAGCTAAAGACGTCCTTAAATAAAAAAAGCTTAAGGCCTTGATAAAAGATCGCCAGACTGAGATTTGAATAGCAAGCTTCTTAGCAGTATTTACATGGATATTAGAATAAATATGAAGAAAGTGAAAATATTACTGTGACAGCTGGGGTTCTTCATATCCTATTCTAGAGGTGGTATGTTTCTAATGCTGCTACAAGACAGAATATGCCAAAAACATTTATTGGGAATTGTGACAGCAGATCAGTCCAGAAGTCCATAACAGCACGTACTGTGAACTTATATTAACCTATTTTTGAAGCTCAATGGTTCAATTGCCCAGTGCAACCTAATAGGTCATTCTGGATGTTTAAAAACTTGTTTCTGTTCAGTTTATTCATTTCAGGTATTATCTGTTACAAATTAGTGTTTCTTAAGCTCGTTTACCAAATAATTCAGACATAGGGAATAGCTCTTTCTAATCCAGACAGCTATCAATTCAGCAGTTTCCATCCTATTCATGTTTTGTTTGTTAGAGCTTTATGCTTTCTTAAAAAACTTTCTAGTGGAGGCTTTCTGCACTTGTATCTTAATGCCACATAGCATGGTGAACACTTCCAGCCAGATTTATTTAATGTGTCAGTTTCTGGAATGGCTGCTTTTTTCAACTTGTCCACAAACATAATTACATTTATTGTAAATTAAGTAAGGGTAAAGGTGTTGGAAAGAGCTGGTAGTTATTTTCACATACTTTATATTCAGTCATTTCTAAATCGTACAGTACATATGTCCTTGTATAGAATAATCGTCAAGATAAGCTCTGAAATACTTGACATATCTATGCAAGCAAAGCTTTTAAACCTTATCGTTCTCCCTATTTTATTAAGCTTACAAATTGCCAACTTGTTGTTTTTGATTTACAAATGATAGTGAAGCTTTATGCCAAGTTTTAACAGAGAGCAAATTTTTATGGCAAAATTGCAAACTCCTCACAGCATATAATGGAAACACTGACAGAGTCTTCACTAATGTCAGCTTTCTTTAACTACCTTTTTGAAAAATTGAGATGGTTTTTAATGGATTATGGATTTTCATAAAGTAGAGAGCATAAATCACTGTTGGTGTAATTAAATTTTATATTTGTGAATAGCTTGCCTGCTCATCCCTGCTGGTGGCCACATATCTCGGTTAGTTAACTTTTAAATGTGTCCCAGTTCTCAGAAATAAATTTTAATATAATTTTTGATGTCGCCTTGGACTATCTGCTAACTTTTCTTAACAACTTTGATTTTAGTCTTTTGCTGCTCCTGTTCATGTTTACTTGTAAGTCCCACTGAGTTCAATAGGACTTATCTCAGATGAGTATGCATTGCAGTCTAACAATACAATTTTATGCACGTTAACTTGGAAGCAAGTCCCACTATCATTCTGAGGACTACTTCGTAGCATGTTTTTAGGATTGCAGCATCAGGGCTCAATCCTAAAATCCTAAGAGAGACTGCCTGTGCTAGTGTCACAAAAGGTGCCATAAGGCACCTCCAGCGGTAAGCCCATACTGCCAGCGCTGGGCTAATGTTGGCCAGTGCCAGCCCTGTGCCACCTGGAGGCAGCAATGCAGGCCGACGAGTGGTGCGTGCCCCGGTAGCTGGTGCTGTGACCTTTTTGGGTGGAGCGGCGTCGGAACCAGCAGATCCTGACATCAATGTTGGGCTGCACGGCCAGATATGGAGGCCCTTGCCTCTGCACTGGATAAATTGCCAGCACAGAGGCAAGTAGATCACTCGCCCGCCCATTTTACCATGGGGAAAGGGGACACATGTCCCTTCTCTGCGGACCCTTCTGTGGTAGCTTGTCTGTTGTGGGATGCAGTGGTAGCTGCCTGGCTACCACTGCTCGCTTGGTAGCTCAGGATTAGGCTGCCCTGATTGAGAATCCTATGTACTCCTGACCTGAAGTAAGTGGGACATGTAGTTTTGGTTGTATAGACTGTCATACAACGTTGGAGTTAGAAGAAACCTCTGGAGGTCATCTGGTTGAACCCCCAGCTCAGTACAAGTGACTGCTATAGCATCCCTGAAAAGTGGCCATCCAGGCTCTGCTTGAAAACCTCCAGTGACTTTGAGATAGATATAGATATAGACAACTTTGAGATAGATACAGATCAACATGCATAAAATTGCACTGCATGTTGCATAAGCATTTCCATGCTAATTAAACTTTAAATACAGTATAGTTTGTAATAGGGGTGGAGAGGACATGGCTAATATTGCTTGTTGTTATATATGGTTTCATTGGCAAGAATCCTGCTTGGTCTATAAATATCCACCAAAGGAGAAATAAAGTGTGTCTCTTATAGTATAGTTCAAAGCATGTTTATTTAGAAGTACTGGGAACTCTTATAAAAGCAAATGGTGTTTCCTTCTGGAGTGTGTAGGATTATAGAATTAAGACTGGTATTAAGTAACTTCTTGCCTACTTTCAGAAGTCAAATAACTAGTTTGTATAAATTATTTTGATTCGCTGATAAGAATTTCAACCATAGTTCTGTTGGTCTTGAATTTGTCTGTTAATCACATTTTGTTACTGATTTACTGATAAATAATATAGCAAGATGCACAATGAAAAACTCATTTTCTCTTTGAATTAGTTTGTGCTATGAGGTCTGTGGAATCTTGTTTCTAAAAACCACTCAAAATTACATTTCTGTCTCAGTCAAATGAAAGTCAAGCATGGGCAGAATATCAACTTAAATTTATCAAAATAACCAAATGCTTGTAGTTGGCCTTAGAACTTTCATATAAAAACAGATTAATTGAATTTTGTAGCATCTTTAAGACATTGAGAAGCTCATCAATATAGAATGCTTTTACTTGCCTGATAGAATTACCCAAGTTTTGAGTGCTGATCCGATTAAAATATTGTCTCATCCTATTTGTTTCTATATTTTTATTTAATGAATGTAAGACATGTAACCAAAACTAAAATATTTGCATGTGAAACTGACATGTGGCATTTAGATGTAGCCTCCATTATACTGTTCTATGCCATCAGAGCTTGTGTGCACAGACCTTTCCACTCACTTCAGTGATCAGCTCTGCAGGCATCATACATAAGCAATTGCTTCCTTCATTAGAGTAAATGAGAAAATTCTTGCCAATGGGCACTTGTGGACATTAGGATTGCTATATCTGCAATAGTGCGGTATACTGCAAAATTTGGTGTTGAATAATCAATTCACTTCAGGACAAACTGTAGAGATTTATTGAAATATTTGTGAGATGTAAAGTTCCATTGTTCCTTTGAACTTTTGTGTTGTCTTTAGACTCTAGCTAGAATAGCATTTTTTCCATCTATGTACATCATCAAAAGCAACCAACTGAATTTATATTACAGTACTATATTTGGAAGGAGCACTGTATATTCAAGAGGATAATTTTGTTTTATTTGTGGTTTCAGTTTTCATGGCAAAAATCTCAAGTTCTTTGTGGTGTAAAATTGAATTATGTTTAAACACTTTTGTTTGCCTTTACAACATATTGTTTTCAATCATACAAATATATTTGTTAATGAAAGCATAATGGTTATTTTACTTGAAATCCAAAGCTTGAAGACTTGAAGGACTTAATAAGTCTGATAACTTTGCTTAAAAAAAACGGTAACTATTGTTCTTCAGTATTGTATTCATTTCACCCAGAGTGGAACTCTATGCACTATAATATTTAAAGGATACCATCCAGCCATAGTTGAATGCTTTTAAGGTCCTTTTATATTGATAGCAAATGTCCTTTCCTATTAGAATCAACGGGGCTTCAATATAATTTCACCTTGGCTCAATCATGTCCATTTTACTGATGAAACTACTATAATGTGTTTTTCCCTTGTTTGATTTCCTGTGTTTGTAGACTCATACTTTAGTTGAAAGTCTGAAGCTTTCCATTACTGATCAACAACTTCCCATGTTTATCCGTATAATGCAACTTGGGATTGCATTGTACTATGGAGAAATAGGCAACTTTAAAGATGGAGAAAATGAAGACCTGGCTTGCCATACTAAGGAAGTTTTGGGGAACATCTCAGGTAAATATGTTACTCCGTCTTCAAAAAGGTATTAAGGGAAACAATGGCTCAAACATAAATAATATAAACTATACAATTTAAGGGTTAGTTTCAGATGTTTTATAAACATAATTACAACTGTGTGTATGTGTTAGGGTTTCAATAACAAGCAGTAACAATTTCAAAAAAGAAGCTAGACTGGATTCTTCAAGAATTTCTAAGTAATATTACTAGGGCAGAAAACATTATCATAAAGCTGTTTCACTTTGGCCTTCTGTGAGTAGTTTTTTCCATTGTTAAATTTGTAACCAATTTAGGCAATGATATGTTGTGTTACTTGTTACTTCAAGTTCATCATTGTTATATATATGGTATCTAGATATTGGTGGGCATCTTCATCTGTGCTCATAACTGGGACAGTAAGGGGACTGGACAGATTTCTGTGGGAGAAGTCCATCTTAGGATTCAGGCCATGATGTGTGGTATAACCTCCTTATGTTAGAAGTAAGCTTCCTCAGAATGCCAGATGCAGGGGAGTGGCAATGAGATGCAAGCATCATGTTGTCTTGTGTACTTCCTGAGGCATCTGGTGGACCACCGTGATATCTAGGAAGCTGGACTAGATGGGTCTTTGGCCTGATCCAACAGGGTTTTCTCTGCCTCTCTGTGGTGCATTCATTACAAGTGCCTGGGGAAAGAAATCCAGCAGTTCTTGGAACATGTAATAAATGGTACCCTCATATGTTGAATTTCATTGAATGGCAAACTAGGCCAGATAGATCTAAGTAGTTAGACTGCTTCTGGAAATGAACATTAGAGTACAGCTAGATTGACAGAAAGCTACATTAAGTCTAGCATTCGGTTTCTCACAGGGTCTAATCATATACCTTTGGGAAGCCCAGAAGCAGGATGTGAAAGCAATAGCCTTCCCCTGGTGTTGACCCCCCTCCTCTGGTAACTGGTATACATACTGCTTTGGAACATGGAATTTCCATAAAGCCTTCATTAATAGCCATTACAGGTTGTACCTTGGCATCCACAAGCCTAATATTATTCATCGTGACTCTAATGTAGCAATCCTAGTTCAACACCTCCCTTCACCCTGGCTAGCTGAACAAGGAATTCAGAAGTGATTAATCACTTCGCATTCCATTCCATCGCAAGAGAGGGTCTCAGAGTGACCTGAAAAATAGCAGTTCTAATAGTCTGACGACTTTACTGGTTCCCTAAAAAAGCAGATTTTAGACTGGGGATATGTTTTTCCCCTTTCTCCAGAGATCAGCAGGGTCCTTATCTGCAGTGGCCAACAGCGTTGAGTCAAATCAGTGTATTAAAAATCAGTGTATAAAATGATTAGATCTGTAGAGTATTTCCAAGTCATGTGAAGTAGTGGTTCCACTCTATGCTAGGTGGACCTCATCTGGAGTACCCTGTCCAGTACTCTAGACTCCTCACTTTAGAAAAGATGCAGCTATCTGGAGCAGGCTCAGAGAAGAGTGACAAGGATTATCAGAGAACTGGACAACAAGCCCTACAAGGAAAGGTTGAGGGAACTTGGTATATTTAACCTAGAGAAGACTGAGACAGGATATGATAGCACTCTTCAAATATGTAAAGGGCTGTCATATGGAAGAATGACCAAATTTGTTCTCGCTAGTGGTGAGAATGAAATTTACACTTTAAAGAGACAGCATGCATTGGTTACAAAACAAATAACCAATCTCAAACTACACTTACATTGGTCAGTTGTTAACCCTTGCCAAGCACTTCCTTTGGACTACCCAACTCCCTAGATTGGATTCTCTTCTCATTTTTATAAGAAGCTTAACCTTAACCCAGCTGGATCCTTCAACTAACCAACCAATCACAATCTCTTCCATACATAGCTGATGTAACTATCCTCACCCTTCACAGGTGACATTCATCTACTTTCATTCTTTCTCCTTCTTACCAAAAACGCCCAAGCATTAAAGCCAACCTTCCCATTTACTGTAACCTTCTGTTTAACTCCATCTTCTCCAATACAACCATATCCATGACACTCCCTGAGGCTTGAAAATATAGCAAAAAGTTTTTTTTAAACCCGCTTCCTGTTTTCACCTGAAAACTGGAAATGGGTGTTATACTTTTTACTACATTTTCAGTTCTTAGGAGGGCTACCGAATGGCCGCAGGCTTCCCAGACCCTCCAGAGAGCCATGTTGTCCCCTCCCCGCCAGGTGAGTGGAAAACCTCATTCCCTGCCTGGCAGCAGCAGGATTGTGGAGATCATGCTGCTCCAATTGTCATTTGTTTACGTACTTATTCAAATTCCAGTGCAGACGAAAGTCTGGATCTCTATCCTTCCACATTCATCCTAAAGCGCTCAGCCCAAATGTGCCTTTTGCCTAAATAGTGGAGGAGATGTGCTTGCAAAAATTACCGTATTGTACTGCTGACTGCCACAGTCATAAAATATATACCAATTCCAGGTGTGTCCCTGGGGGGAGGGATTTGTTTTATTTGTATACCTTCTGCATTATGAATAAAGGCATCACAACTGTGGTAAATTCAGAATTCTCCAGAACAGTGATTCTCAAACTTTTTAGCATCGGGGCACACCTAAAAATTTTTCTTTTTACCAGCCACTCAAGCTTCTGCTGCTATAATAGTGATTGGGCAGCAGTGCTCCGCAGAAGTAGCAGGTTGTTTAACCCTTGATACGCATAGCCTAATCCAGTGGTATTCAAACTTTTTAGATCAGGACCCACTTTTTAGAATGGCACATGAGTTGGGACCCACCAGAAGTGATGTCTTTAACCTGGAAGTTATGTTGTGACATTGTCATGCAGGAAGTGCTGTCATTGTTACATAATAAAATGACACTCTTGAAATGCAAATTGGCATTCTTGGACTGCAGCACTTGTACAACTATGAAACATCCCTGACAGAAAGCAAAAATATTATGTAAAAGCACTGAACTAAAAACAATTAAAAAACAACAACCCTCATTTGAAAATTCAAACTGTTAACACTCACAAAAGGAATATAACAAGAGTAAGGTCTGCAGTTCCCAAAGTGGCTGCTCCCATCTTTCCAAGATCCACCTGACATCAGGTTGCGACTCATCAAATGTCCCAACCACAGTTTGAATAACATTATAGCCTATTCTATCTTGTCAGTTTTGCAAGCCACCAAAAATTGGGTCATGATCCACTGGTGGGCCACAGACCCACAGTTTGGGAACTGCTGCTCCAGAATATTATGGGGCAGCACTTCAGCCAACAATAGATCCCCAAAAACACACTGGGGTTTGAAGGCAATGATTTCATGATTTATGTATAAGAAAAAGCTGACAAAAATGAATCTAGTATTTTCCTGCCACTTGCCGTTGTCAACACCTTAAGGGAACAAAAAGGCATTTCTACTATGGAATGAGGCTTACTGGACATAATTCACTTGAAATTGTTCAAGAACAGTTAATCCTTGCGTTAAGACTGTGCTGGTAATCCTGCCAAGGTCAGGGCCCAGCTTGTCTTAGCAGCTATGTAAAAGTTAGTTGCATAAGTAGAGGGATTTGGCTTTGATGTTTGTTATCAAACAAATTTAACTTTTTCTTTTTTCTTAAAAAAAGAAGATTATTAAACAAACGAAAGCACTAGTGGAAGTATGGTTCTAATCCTAGTATGTCATTTGTTCGGTTCTTGATTTCCCCCTTTTCAGTTTACTTTCCCCTTTCATCTGGTCTGAAAACTGAGTGAATAATTTTGTCATCTAAATTAGGCAGGAACGTTTTTAAAGTGTCAGGTTTTAAATGATATAAAACATGGTGTTTTATGCAGTCCTTCCTTGTTCTGAAGTGGGTTTAATTTGAATAGTTCAAAGTTCATTATGTGAATTCTGACAGTAATATATTATATGACTTTGAGTATAGTTTCACTCCCAGATGAATTATTTAAGTAGAGTATGTTGTAATATGCTGCTGATTCTATTCTGCAGTCTTTCACTATCCTGGCAGCTGTTTTCAGTAGTAGCTTTTTTTCTTTCTTTCATGGTCTAAATTTTGTTGTAAAAGATTCAGCTGTCAGAGCTCATCTTTTATTCAACAGCCCTAGATGTAGAAACAGATATTTTGCATCTGTATCCTTGCTACATTTATATAATAGTGGCCAGGATCCAGAGGGGTGTGTGTGTGTGTGTGTGTGTGTGTGTGTGCTGCCAGACCTTCAGATTTTTTTTTATTTCAAAAGGCCCTCTTTCCAACATCCCAATTTTTGGGGGACACTTGGAAGTTTAAGGAGTGAAATAGGGTGAGAGAAACCCTTTGCAAGGGAGATAAAAATAGAACTATTTTTATTCAGTTTCAGAAGTTTAATTTAAATTGGATTTTAAATTTCTGAAAAATTACCTGTGTTAAAATGTTTGAATGAAAAATATTGCCAATTGAAATCTTATGCTCATAATATCTTAAAGCTGAATCAAACAGAATCTATCAAATATATTAAATTAAGCTGAGCCTTAATGTCATATTACGCATGTACCTTAATGTCACCAGAGGTATATGTATCATATCTTATGTGGCATAATGTTTAGAATTGTTCAACCAAATATTAGGTGTGTTTACTTTCTGTGTCAAAGAAACACTGCTCTGCCCAAAGGTTTGGACAAACACCTTCAAAGAATTGTCTTTCTTGATGTCCGTATTTGTGTATAGAGGACCAGTTTTGCACCGGCTTTGCTAAGTGGATACTCTGTAATTTAAAAGTCATATGAGTTTCATGTCCAGAGATTTTGGAGCTTCTAAACCAGCTATTCCCAACCAATGTACAGCAATGGTGTGTAGTGAGCTTGGGGATGATTATTTATTAGTATGGCCATTGAGGGTGTGCCTTGACAATTTTAACACCTTCTCAGTGTGCCATGAAATGAAAAAGGTTGAAAATTCCTGTCTTAGTGTAAAATTCTATTTACTTGTACATGGATACATTTTAAGGTGTTTCCATATACCTGAAAAAAATATCAAGTTGTTTCCATATACCTGAAAACTGTTGCATTTGGTAACCTATAGTAGTCTACATACATGTTTCTTACAGCCACAATGATATCACTTCCTGCTTAATGGTATCACTACTAGTCTGGGGGGGGGTCCTGACAGATGTTTGTACCTAAAAAGGCTAGAAAGTTTGAGATGCACTGCCCTGATGTTTGGAACATCATGTGCTTATAATGTCTGCTTGTATTCTGCTAGATGTCTAACAGCAGAGCTACACGAATGGTACTTAACATTGAACATTATCTACTACTAGCTTGTCTTTACCCAGCGTTGCCTGGGTATTTATGTATCCCAAGCTTCTATTAGACAGGAAAAGGAATGATTTCTCTATAGTGTAAAATTGAAGTAGTTTTATGTACAGGTAATTAAAAGTATAAGTACAGTATAAAAATTATAAAGTAAAATCTTTTACAAATTCACTATAATAGTAATGTAACTCAAAACTGGATTATAAACAAGATTTTTAGTTTCACCTCCAGGAGCAAGAATAAATAAATTCTTGGGTGAACCCACCCTTGAGCAAGCAACATAAAGTTGTCCGTGGGAGAAACATGGCGATCTCAAATCCACTCCACAGTACTTAATAGACTACCCCTGTGACTTGTTGATCATGATCGAGAAAGCAAGTCTCACTGGAAATTGAATCTCTTAAAGTTAAAAGGGAGATCCGTTAGACTGTTATCCATGAGATAAAAACTGTTCCGCCCTCTCCCTTTCCTGTTAAGATAGTAGCTTCAATTACATTACCCAGCATCTTCTTGATACACAGCCTTGTGCCGTTGAAAGGTTTTGGTGGGTTGAGGTTCCGTAGTAAAATAATTGGAGATCCCACTGTAAGTAAAAGACGATGTGGTGGCAATCCAGCTGGATCAAGTGAGTTTAGGAAGTCTGATGGGAAATGGACAACCTCATAGACATCTACTATGGTATCAATTGCCTTGTATTCAGTGACTAAGCCTGGTCACATGGCAAGTATTTGATTGGAGTCCAAGACTGGGGCATAATGATTTCTAAAAATTTCTAGAAGGTGCTACAGAGTTCTGTTTGACTACACTTGGGCTTAAATGTCATTGACACTGTCACCAATCAGCTTAGCGACCCCAAAAACTATGGATTTGACATGAATGTTGGTCATTTTGGACATTTTATTGTTTTATTTTATTGTTGATGGGGGCTGAACGTGGACTTAAACGGCATCGGGAGTGTCACCGTTCATCTCAGCGACCCCGAAAACAATGGAAACTAATATCAGTGGTTTTCGATTATTTTTACATGTCACTCCCTTCCCACCCCTAGGGGTATCTTACCCCCACAGTATTTCTAGAAGTGGGGTGAGTTTTGAAATCTGAAATCAAATGGTGTCCTCTACGCCACCATCAGCGTGCTGCGGATATTCTATTTCCAAGCACTGTATCTTGCATCCCTCCTCACCCCCCATGCTGATGGGGGCTGAACTTGGACTTAAATGGCATCAGGAGTGTCACCATTCATCTCAGCGACCCCGAAAACTATGGATTCAACACTAATGTCAGCAGTTTTTGATTATTTTTACATATCACCCCCTTCCCACCTCTACCCCTAGGGGTGCTAGGGGTGTCTTACCCTCACAGTATTTCCAGAGTGTAAGGCATATGTGTACCAAGTTTGGTGTTAATCGCTCCAGGCGTTCCAGAGTTACACACACACTCTCACCTGTGTTTAGCTTTATAGTACTATCTTTCAACAAGAACGTGCCAGATTTCCTTTAAAAAATGTGTTGTGTGTAAAGAATAGATTTCCAATATCCTTATGAAGCATGCCCCTATCTTTCTTTTACTGCAAGAGTGGCTAAGATGGGCAATTTCCTCAAGGCCGTGGTAGGTTTTCAATCCAAATGCACTGCTTCATATTGGCTCCTGTAGATGCAAGACTTTTTCCATAATTCACTGCTTCATGACAAAATTCACTAGGAAAGTAAAAATGTCCCCATATCTATATATATAAAAATGAACGTACGTACGTACGTGTGTGTGTGTGTGTGTGTGTGTGTGTGTGTGTGTGTGTGTGTAATTGGCTTTTGTTAAGGCTTGTGCCTCCGTATCACATGTTAAGTTGAATAATTTTGCTTGTATGCTTTTCATTTGAAAGGTTCAGACGATGAAATCGGCCATGATATGCAATATGTTTCAACTGAATCTTATATTCAACAAGATGATGATCAACAGCAGGGGTGGGTGTCATGGGCCTGGTCTTTTGTACCTGCCATTGTGGGTAATGATGATGAAGAGGGGGAGACTATTGGAATAGATGATGGAGCAACAACGAATCAGCAGAAGTCAACAGTGAAGGATCCTATTGTTTCTGTTGGATTTTATTGTACCAAGGCAACCATCACTTTCAAGGTAGGAAGTATATGTTAACAGGAGTGTAAGTAAAGCTAATGAATATAATTAGAAGAGATTACAACTTTCATATTGCATTTGAACATTAGTAAAATGTACGTGCCCTCATGGATCATCCTAATTAAGAAGCTAATTAACATATTTTTAAAAAGTACTAGAGCCTTTATAAAGTAATTGTAAACTTAGACTGCAATCCAGTACACATTTGCCCAGGAGTAAATTCCATTAGACTAGGTAAGTCTTACTTCTGAGTAGACATGCACAGGATTGCACTGTTAGAATCTGGAAAATAAATAGTAGTGCCTTCCTGGGTATTGAATCTCTATGGCATTTTTAGCTGCATTTCTCTAAGAGAGCTTACATTGTATCTCTTTTATAACACTACTCTAAATACTTTATCCATGGGTCATTGATGCTACCTATGATGTAAGGAAATTTGATGCAGAAGTTTCACATAGTGCTAAAGACACTTTGCTCTTGCTTTGAGAAGGGAAAGTTATTTTCCTCATTTTGGTTTGGTAGTAATGTTTCTAGTCACTGGAGTATGAGAGCATGTCATTTCCACCTCCTCCTCTAGGGGGAGCTCTACCTCTAGGGGATCGCAAGGCCACTAACATATATTACTCCAGGTATTGGGTTTTCTCCTTTTTAAAACCCAAAAGGTGTCTTCCAGGGTACTAGAGAATCTAAGCAATCTGTTGTTCTATTAGGGTTTCTGGAAAGGGTGTTGATTCTCTGGAGATCCTGCCCCTTTCTTGTCCTGGGTGGGTGGATGTAGGTTGGGACCTATAAAAACCTCCTGTGTCCTGCCAGGTGTCTGCAGCCAGTCTGTCTTCTGCCAGACTCCTCTCCCCTCCTCTGTATTTTCCTCTCTTTGTCTCAGGTTCAGCCTGCCCTCCCTGATCTCCCCAAGCTCCTTCCTCTACTTCCCCGCACTCCCTCCATAGCCAGCATGTGGCTTTTCCCTAGCTTGTCCCACCTCTGCTGCCAGCCTTTCCTCCACTCTGTTTCCTTTCACCATTTTGCCTCTCTTCTCTCCTCCACAGCCTTCTTCCTTGCTTCTTTGTCTCTCCCTTCTTTTTTTCCCTGCTTTTGCCACCTGAGGGTAAGTTGGCCTGCCATGCTCATCTGGAATTTACAGAGTGAATTGATATTCTTTGATCCTCTAATGATCATGATACAACTATACCTAGAAGTAAATGGGGGGAGTTTCTTCTCTCCCTCCTCCCCCATTATCTGGAAGCACTCACCATTCTTTCTATCGCCAGTTGGATTCTTCATTCTTTGCAGCTTTCTGCAAGCCACTCGCTATATTAGGCTACGATACAGTAGGCTACAAATTGTGTAGGAAAGGGCACTCTGCATATTTAATGTTGATTTAATGAGACTCTAAAGAGCATACTGTGAATCTTATTCTAGTTCAGGTAGTATCCCCACTAGATTTTGTAATAAAACTGTCAGTGTAAACAGTGCTAGAATTCCTTATATTTGACCTTGTATTAATTCTTGTATATTTTGAATTATTCAATAGAAATATTTTTATTGCATCCTGAAGTCTTGCATTTTATGTTTTTACACTATAAAGTGTAACTTATAAGAGAATTATGGTGGCACTTAGGAGGAAAACATTAGAATTCATTGTTCTGCTTGAATGCTAAGAATGTATGGAATTAATTTGTGGTTCATATTTTGGTCAAATATAAGGTCAAGTTTCTGCATTAGCATTCTGAATAGCTGATACCGTTCCAGCTAAAAAAATCATGCCAAATTAAATGTAGCATTTTCCTAATAATGTCAAAAATTGTTCTTTCAATGTTTGAGTTCTTTTAATCAATTAATTGCTTTTCCTCTAGAATAATTGCATACAGCTGAAGGGTGGTTTTTTTTGAATCATGTTTTACTTGAGCCTTTTCCTTATAGAATTTAGCTTCAGAACAGCAACCATGTATACACTCAGTTGGAAATAACTAGGTAATTAGAGCTTCTAGGATTTTTATGTTATGTGAACTTTTGGAAAGAATTATTTTAGCAGTTAAAGATGTCAGAGCATATTGAACAAAAGCTGTTAGGACTGAACACTTAAATGTTTTATTATTCTGCCCTTATTTAATGAATGATGATAAACTATAAAAAATACAGTGTTGATCTCTTCTTGCTGTGTTATGCATGTTGAGTGACACGCACACAACGTTTGTGTGTTGGCTTATTTAATAAATCTATCTTGTGAATTATTTCCTGAGCTGCTATAATAAACTTAGACATAGTCAGTCAAGTTCATAAACTGTATTGCACCTGCATATCAGTTAATTAATGCAAACAGTGAATATAAAGGTAACCAAAAACCTACATAAAAATGCATCAATGTAAAATATTGCCATAAAGATATGAGATTGGTATATTCAACTCAAATTTCTTATATTCCAATATGGATAATGTTTCACAGCTGTTTTAGTGCACCTGCTCTATGCTCAATCATATTCACTGATAGTAAAATTTAATTTGTCTTCCTCAATTCTACACAGTAATGCTAGCTTATGTGTATTTAATGCTAATGCTGACTAATAGCAAAGGTTTCTCTTATTGTTATGCAGCTCACTGAAATGCAAGCAGAAAGTAGTTATTACAGTCCACAAAAAGTAAAATCCAAAGAAGTAATATGCTGGGAACAAGAAGGAACTACAGTTGAGGTGACTAGCTGTTACTTTCGTAACATATTAATTTACAGTAAATTTTGTGGCATCATTATGTTATGTTTTTTATCAGCATCATTTTTAACTGGCAGTTACAATACTTTTACATTCAGTAATAGAGTGGCTTTAATAAAGGAAGTGTGCACTTTTCTTAGACTCACCTATAGTACTGTAAATACTAAATATTGTTATATCTAGTGTGCATTATGAATCTGCTGCTTTTTGATTCATAATACATTGATTCATAATAAATAAAAACAATAAATTGTTAGAGCACCTCTAGGTACAATATATACGGTGTTAATTTCAGTTAAACAGATATGCACAAGGGTGTACTGGATCACAGCTCTGCATTTTAAAGATTGTCCCTGTTTGGTTTGTTTACATAGCCACAATGTTCTTCAGCATGTTAAATTTCCCCCCATAGGTCCTCATGAGGGGAGAACCTTTCTTTGATTGCCAAATAGGCTTTGTGAGTTGCCAAGCTCTTTGTCTGAAAGGAATTATGGGAATTAAAGATTTTGAGGAGAACATGAATAGAAGTGATGCAGTAAGTACAATTCATATTTTGGTGGATTGTGGACATATTTATATGTTACTTTACTGGAAAATGGTTTTTGATATTTAAGAGGAGCCAAAGAACCACATGATTAGTTCTGTGTGCTCAAGGAGGCTTTGGACTTGCATTTTTGATCAGGAACCCACCATGCTCCAAAGGAAATGACTTTTGAAACTGAAGCGTCTAAAGTAACATTTGTTATTGCCTGAATTTCAAACACTAAGGGGAAAACGCAAAACATTCCATTGAGAATATGGGTAGGTCTGTGTTATCTGCAGGGGTTCCAATAAGGAAAACCTTGGGTTTTGAAGTCTGTCGTTTTCTGGGCTGCCCTATCCTCCAATCCCAACCGTAGGGTGTTCTGAGCCCTGCAGAGGTTGTGCCCATCCACCTGTGGCCTCTGCTGGTCTCAACATGAGCATTCAAATGAAAAAAAGTCCCTTCGGTTTTTCTGGGCAAAACCGGAAGTTACGTTTATATGCCAGCCTGGGGAAGCCCTACAAAGAAGGTCCAACAATTGAAAGAAGCTGTGCTTGATCGGATAGCATGGAGAGCTCTTGCCTATAAAGTCGCCAAGAGTCAGACCCGTCTGAATGGATACAACAACAAAATATGATACAGTCACAGTGCATTTGGCAAAATGAATGACTCTGCCAAAACCACCAGGCTAAGCCAAATGTGATGGCTTGAGATTCCTCCTTGTTACTTTTTGAATTACTAGGGCTCTAAACTGACACTTTCTTCCCAATGGCTAAACAGGTATTATAAGTTTGAACTCAACTTGCATTATTTCATTTTACTGTACCTTTGGCAACTGCAGTTGTCAAAATGAGTGGGGCAAATAGAGCTGTTCTGAATTCCTGTTAATATGCTTCAGGTTCAGCATATTTGAAGAAGAAACATTGTTCATTTGTTTTGTCATGTATAAATTATGTATGTTTTTTTTTGTGAATTTCTCTTTTTTTACTTTATAAAAGGAGGCCTACTTTTTCAGTTGTGGAGAAAATCTGAGTACAAAAGGGATGACATACCTTACCAATTCATTGTTCGATTACAGAAGTCCTGAAAACAATGGGATTCGTGCAGAATTCATTTTGGATGCAGCTGCTCATAAGGTCTTAATATTTTCTTATTTGAATTTATGGTAGTTGAATTTAAATGATCTATGATTGCTCTTTGTCTCTTTTAATCCTCAGTAGTACCTTCTCTTACCACCCTTGCCACATTGTGTATCTTATCTTGTGACAAGGAAGATGAGAGGAATCATACTCTTCTTTTACATCTTGGAATAGGGGAAGGGAGTAGATGGCACTTTTAGGCAGAACAGCTTTGAAGGTCTCCAACCCCCTTCAGCATTTCCAAAGTTGAAGAGACTGGTTGGCACTGGCGGTTTCAGCTGCAGGTACCAGTAGCACATGAAGCCTCTTTTCTATTTACTGCCAAACTGAGCATTGCCTTTTCCTCTCAAGGTGGAAGTGGGGGAGCGTCTGCATGAATCATCCCTGCAGTAAGCTTCTGAATCCCTCTGCAGCACAGTGGAACTATTAGGGCAATTCCTGCTCAACACCCTTCCCTTAAAGTGTTAGGAGTGCATTTAAAATTAGGCATGTCTCTGTTTAAAATACTTTGAAACAACGGGGTAGGCCTTCCTGAAGACTGCTTCAAAGTATTTTAAAGTGATACTAAGGTTGCAAATCTGTGCATGTTTACCTGGAAGTGAGTCTCCCTGAAGTCAGTGGGGCTTTCTTTTGAAGAGACATGGCTAGAGTAGTGCTGTTAATTGGCCACTGTGTACTCTTTACATTTGATGAGAGGGTCACTTTATTTTTAATACATTGTCTTATGCACAGGTAAAAAATTTAAGAATAGAATGAAGACCATTCTGGACCTAAATCAAATGTGAGAATTGTATTATAGATGTTGAAATACCTGTGTAAAACATATCATGCTAAACAAAGCAATTATTTTAATCTGCTGTTAGATTACAGCATATTGATTTGGACAGTTTTGCTCTTTGCTAGTAATTTTTTAAAGTATCGGATAATGTCAGGCTCTTTTATTAAGCAAAGAAAAGAGAAAAATACCAAGAATCTCCTGAATCCAGATATTACCCCCCAAAGCTCACTGTCTCAAAGCTGCAAATTCTCCTCTGTTGGTATAGTAGTATTTATAGCATGCTCTTTACCTAAATAGTCAGGCTTCAAGTCTAATGACATGATCAGTATGTCACATATGGCTCATTGGTTCTTATGAAGAAATGAGCAAATACACTTCTACTGATCCCAAACAAAAGTGTTTGTTTTTTAGATAAATTTCTTTAAATGTTTTGTAACTTGCCAGCCTGTATTAGTCAGCTAGTTGACTAGGAAATGAGAGTTCTGATTGAGATTATTTGCTTCAGTAAAGATACTAATTAACTAGGTGCTGTTGTTAAAGCAGACAAACTTCCAGAAGAGTTATAGATGGCCTTTTGTGTGGCCTAGTATAGGGGTTGCATTAGCTATCTGAACTCTTTGGCTAACCTCTGTCCTTTGTTTTGATAAGCTTACCGTGTATTCATGCAAACCCAAACAGGCATATATCTCTAGCACTTGGCTATAGCGCTGATATCGCTGAGCTGTAATCTCAAGATTCTTTCCTAACAGAACATTAGTTGTATGTACTTTGCTTTGTTGGTAGGAGATGTACACAGAGATAGCTGGAATGCAGAGGTTTGGAGCTTTCTACATGGATTATCTGTACACAATGGAGAGCACCAGTGGCAAAGGTACTTCATTTATTTGTTTGCTTATTGAATAACAGAAACAAAGGCTTCTTCAGAGGCACCTGGTCCTTGACCAACTGTCCTCAGATTTACCTTCAGGGTAGAAAAAAAGAAGTACTTGCTGGAAATTCTGAATTGTAGCATGTGTTTGCCCCCAGTTGCTTCCACTTATTTTGACTGACTTTTTCCATGTGAGTAACTGAAATAGCAAATAGGGGGCTTCGTGCAGCCTGAGAATTTTCTCCTTGTGACTTATATCATAGCCATATTTGTAGAGAGTCAGTGTGGTCTAGTGGCTCAAGTGTTGGATTAACAAAGAGATGATGTGGGTTGAAATCCCTGCTTAGAGATGAAATTCACTGGGTAGACTTGAGTGGTGTTGTCTCTCAGCCTGCCTCACGGGATTCTTGTCTGAATAGTGATGGAGAAAGCAATATGCGTTATCCACGAGTTGATAGGGGCTGATAAGAAAAATGTTGATCCCTGAGTCCGTTGGAAAGAGATGCTTGCTTTCCATTTTGCTCGTGCTCTAAAACTTTTCCTTCTCTTGGGAATCCACTTAGGCATTGCCTGGGTTTATTTATAGGTGGAAGTGCCAAATTGCATGTCTCTACTAGTAACCCACCAGCAGATTCTCCAAAATGGTATCTAATTTTGCAGCAGTTCATATTCCAGTCTGCTGCTCAATTGGTGTCGAATTCTAACATTATCTGATTTTTTTTCCTGCCTTAGGCTTTATACACTTCATTGGCTTCTGTCTGCAGTGTTCAAAGCAGTGGTGGCACACATGAGCTGTCACTCCAGTACAGCAACTGGATAATCTTCTATACCTTTCATATTGGCTTTTGTTATCTTAATTTTCATAGGAAGCTGTTTGCAGCTAAGCTAATATATTTGCATGGTATGAAAGGAATTAATTAAAAGAGAACAATGTGGGTTATATGTTATTGTGACACAGAAGCACAAAATTTAATATTCTATTACACAGACATCCTAGGACAACTTGAAATAGTTCTTTATTATCATACCAGAGTTGCTACTTTCCTCTATGTTGGGAATGTAACACCATTTTGGTTACATATTTACAGTAGTTCTGTAAGTAGTTTTTGAAATAATGCTTTCATTTCTGAAGTATTTCTGAAATAATGCAAATATTTTTGAAATAATTCTTCTGTTACACAAGCCCATGAAATTACATGCTTTAAAACATTTTTGGATGAAAGTAATATACGTAGAATGTCCTGTTGGATTTTTTAATTGCCCATTTAATATTTGGAGAACAATTAGGTGATTTTTTTACTGAAATTTTGACCCTGTAATAACACTTCATAGTATTATACAATATTCAGTTTTGACACCTACTTGAAAACAATAGATGTGATTGAAAGATAACTTCCAATACCATTTTGCTTTGTCACTTTCAATGCCTTTTGTAACTTCTCTGAGTAGACATAGACTGATTATATGCCTCCTGGATAGCATTAACCTTTCAAGTTTTGTCTGTCATCTTAATGAAAAAAAAAGCAAATCAAATAGAAACTGTGTAGAGTGATTAGATTTAGATTTAGAATACCTTTATTGGCATCTCGGAACATTCAGGTTGGGTACCTTACATATAGAGTACAAGCCCCGCATTAAAACATTACATATAAGAAACTCAGAGATTATTATATGCAGTATAAGAGTAAAATCTGTGGTCAGACAGCATAAAGTTAAAACTCAGATGGCCTTAACATGTAAAAAGAAAAAGAAGAAACAATCGTAAGATTATTTAACATTAGCTCGTAGACATTCTCTGCACATTACCTTTAATAATATCACACAGAAAGGTCGCAAGACACTTTAGTAAGTCCAGATCAGTCAGCATAAGAAGAGATGTAATATTGCCTTCATCAATAACATCTGAATTAAACTGAGACAGCCTAGTAAGAAAACTCTTACGGGCCGCTATGTGAAGGGGGCAATGAAAGAGTATATGCGGTAGAGCCTCAACTACTCCCATCTGGCATGGACATACTCTTTCATTATAGGGGATACTATTATAAAGGTAAAGGTTTCCCCACGACCGAATGGTCTAGTCGTGACCGACTGTAGGGGGCGGTGCTCATCTCCGTTTCAAAGCCTGTGAGCCGGCGTTTTTGTCCGATCATGGTGGCCAGCATGATTCTACGCCGTAGCGCACGGAACGCCGTTACCTTCCCACCAAAGTGGTCCCTATTTATCTACTTGCATTTTAGGTGCTTTCGAACTGCTAGGTTGGCAGGAGCTGGGACAAGCAACGGGAGCTCACTCCGTCACGCAGTCTCAAACTCCCAACCTTGCGGTTGAAAGCCCAGCGACAGCGGATTAACTCGCTGTAGGGGATACTATTATATCGACCCACTAATACCGCCGATGGTATAGCATTACAACGTGCTAATGATAGAGCTCTTCTTTCATCTGAATTGGTTAGTAGATTAATATAGTCAGGAATCCTCCCTACCTTAACTGGAAGATTCCAGTGTAGGGGTGAAGAAGAGCATTCTGCCGCGCTCAACAGATTTTGAGAGTGCACATCAAGTATTCTCTGTTGTGTAGAGTGTTTGCTTTGAAAGTGACCACTGAAAGCAAACTGTAGTTTAATTTTGTCATACCATGCTCTTATCCGTTTGTATTGCGTTTGCCACTGTGAACTATATAATTCGTTGTGAGATTATATAAATGTGCATAATTAGACGGTGTTCTGCAAGTGTAGTGCTACGGTTGTGAAAATTCTTTGGCAGAAGATTTAGCCAAGAGGGTTAATGCTTCAGATAACAGCTGAAGGTTGTTCAGAAGAGAAGAGAAGAGAAGATCTGAAGGTTGTGAGCTCGAGACTGCCGGAGGTCTCTGTGAGCGGCAGACCTTGCAAAACTGCAGCTGATTAAGAGCTGAGTTCCAGCTGCCTTGTGTGAGGGTCAGCTGCGTCTCTGGGGGAGCAGGGAAGCCTCATCAGCCAGCAGAAGACAGACGCTGGCTAAGAAAGAAGGCTAAATCCAGAAAGATCCATCTGTATGAGTGTAGTTCTTGAAATATCGAATGTTTCTGTAAATTGTAAAAACCTTCGGGTTTGTGAATTAAAGTCTGCCTATGTAAACCGCCTGAGTTACAGTCATTAGAGAAATTTAGTGATCTTAAGAAAGGCGGTATATAAATACAAGTGTTGTTGTTGTTGTCGTCCCAAGAAGTTTGTTGAAACTGATATTCCTAAGGGTATGTCATCAGTGGCTATTCTATGCACGACACATTCCAGAACATATCAGAAGCACTGGGCACTGTCCACTCACAACCTGAAATCTTTCCCAGCATGCTCTTTATTTCATTCCAGAAAATTTATTTTAAAAGGTACTGATGTTTCAGTACTTCCTCACTTGCTTCCAGCAGAGAAATCTATATGGAATGGTGAGGTGAAGGACAAGCATTATTATTTATTATGTAGTATCACCAGTGTATGTGGTTCTTTACATGCACTGAAAAGACGGATCTCTAGCCCAAAAGATTTGCCATGTAAATTGGATTCAAAAGCTAAGTCAGAGGAAAAAGCAACTTGTTGCAAAAAAATAGTAGTAATCATTATTCATATGTCATTTGAGGCAAAATGACAGGATAGCAATGCTTGGATAAATAAAAATAAATTTTATAGAGTGAATATTGTGTGTGCATAAAATACATTTAATAACCTTTTTTGTTATCATTTCTAGTTATCCTGTAATGTCCACATTAAGTGTGTTTTTATAATTAGTATTTCAGTATTTTCCTAGTACATATTAACTATCTGGAAAAAATGCTATATTTTTAGTTTCTGGAAATCAGCCAGATATTTCTTCAGTGAAGATTGAAGATTTTGGAAATACTCAGGAGATGTCTACAAAAAGCCTTATTGTGGGGCCTCTTAATCTTCGACTTGATAGCAGTGCAGTGCACAGGATCATGAAAATAATTGTTTGTGCTCTGGAACACGAATATGAGCCATATAGCAAGATGAAACAAGGTGTGTAGTATGTTAATTTCCCTTCTGTTTACAAAGACAGTAGACTAAGGGCCCAATCCTATTGGGCATAACGCAGGCAGTACAAGCGTACTGACTGTGCCTGTGTCGCAAAAGGCACCTCCAGCGCCGGCGGTAAGCCATTACTGCCAGTGCTGGACGACCGCCCAGCTAACACCCATGCCGCATCACCGGAAGTGGCAATGTGAGCCAGCGAGTTGTGAGTGCACCACTCGCCAGTGTTGTGTCCTTTTTGGGCAGGAGGGCGTTCCTGGGCTGGGGGAGGAGCAGAGCAGAGGCGGGACTGGCGGCAACTTTTGCCACCATTTCCCGACCTCTGTTTTGGGCTGGGTGGCCCGACACGGAGGCCCTTGCCTCTAAATAGCCAGCGCTGAGGCAAGTAGACTGCACGCCCGCTTGCATCCTTACCATGGGGAAAGGGGACAAATGTCCCCTGTGGATGCCTGGCTGCTGCGGGAAGCAGTGGTAGCCACCTGTCTACTGCTGCTCGCCTGGGTAATCAGGCAGCTCAGGGTTGGGCTGCCCATTCAGTGTAAAAGTTATTAACAGCAAATAGTGCAAGGACAACAGTCTGGCTGGGAAGTTATTTGAGCGTCTATAGTGTAGCCTGTGATAAGAGTTCAAACAGAATTTGTCTCTTGCATTGGTATGCCCTTTATCAAGCCAGCATAGTGTCTGTGTTACTCATTGGCAGTGATTTTATAGATGGAAAGGTACAATTTACTGTCATGAGCCCTATTTTAAAGTCCCAGTTTCAAATGAAGCTCTAAATTTGAAGTATCTTTTTTTAAATTGGTTAGGTTAAAACAAAAGGAGCTGATGTGAGATTTTAAAGGGAGATATATTGAAAATGAAAATATTTTTCTCTTATTGTGAAACTTCGAGGAGATCAATTTTGTTTTGTAAAATACTGAAATTTAGAGCCAGGCTCAGCGATTTAAAGTAAATAGTTAGAATTGATAATACATTTTAGTTGTATGATGAATTTATGTAATTCTAATTTATTAAAGATTTTGTAGATGGAACTAAATCTATGCCAAGCTTAGAAGAAGTAGCAGCTTTAGAAGAATACATTCCAACTCGAATCACAAATGTTACCATTTTGAAATGCATTGTTACAATCCCTATGGCAGAATTCAACTTGCTGGCCCATTTGCTGCCTGTAATCATGGGTCAAAAGGTACTATAACATTGTCATAACTAGATACGAAGTGTGTGTGTGTGTGTGTGTGTGTGAAATATGTGTGCCTTTCTACTTTAAAGTAAGATTCAAAGACCTAGCCCACTTTATCTCAAATTCTTTCAGTGGGTTTTAATGGTTTAGAACAAATGCATAAAAATTAAAAAATGGAATTTAAAAACCACCCAGATAAATGTAAAAGGTGTATTATAGTGCCAACCTATGCATCTTTACTGAGTAGGACTTACTACCAGGTAAATTTGCACAAGATTATAGCCTTGCATGAACAAACTGAAACCTATGAAAACCTATTTATTTACTCCAGTTTGAGTTTTCTTTATTTTCTGCATCTCCCCTTTTTTGTTGCTTTATAATGGGTTGCTTTTGTGATGGGTTCTATTTTAACACTTCTCATTTATTTAAAACATAATCTTAGGCAAACATTTCAGCTTGCCTCCTGCTAAGTCTGATGCTTCTCTACAACTAAAGTTCTTTTGAAAAAACATTCCAAGGTAGCATCTGAGTGCAGGAGAAGTAACTGGAGCTCTGCCCCCCCCCAACTACATCTATGTATGTGAAAAAGTAGTCTGTACAAATGTGGGATATGTTATGTGAAACTCGCTTATATTTTCTTCTCCTATTTCCTGAAGAGTACAAGCAGCTTTTTAAATACTACAAATCTTCAAATTTTACGTCCTCTGCCTTGCATCCGAATATTGGTAGACAAGATTGTCCTGGAACACTCTGTGCCAATGTATGCTGAGCAGCTCGTGCAAACTGTCAGCAGCCTTAGCCAACCATCTGATAACTTGCTTCACTATTGTTATGCACATTGCTATCTTAAGGTAATTCTTAAAAGTTCTTTTAATACAGCAAAAAATAGGCATGATCCCCTAGAGCTGCTCTTATACAGATACTTGTCTTCTGTTAAATTAATTTCCTGTGCTTGGATTTATTTCATATTTTTAATTAGTGGTTTAAAGAAGCTGTAGCTTTTCTTGTACCTTACCTTTTATTGAAATGTGTCCCCCTGTTTAACTTATTTTTAAAACAAGTTGACTTTAAAAATTGACATAGGCTTTTGTTAGTGAAAGCATTTATTCTAATTTATGAGATTGTCCAGCTTTTCTGTTTTTGCTTTTGTTTCAGATTTTTGGTTTTCAGGCAGCACTGTCCTCATTGGATATTAATGGAGCTTACAGCTCACCAGCTCCAGTTGTTCTCCCATTCAGTACTGCTGCTTATGGCAAAATACTTAAACTTCCTAAATGCTGGTGAGTATAATATGTCTATATCACTCAGGCATTAGCTATTTTTTTCTGATTTTTAGTAGTATATATTGTGTTGGCTCAAGAACTGTATGAATGGAATTCCATTTGTTCAATAGGGCTTTCCTGTACCCTCTTCCCCACTGCATACCTGTTTCCCTTAAAAAACAACAATTTTTTTTTTAAGGGCTGAAAGGGCTGAAATTGAGTGCAGGGGACCATAAGAGGAGTGGGGATAGCGAAATATTGGGTAGATCCTGTACTTCTCTGGATGGACTTGGGCTTACACAAGTACCTCAACCTGTTGATTTCCCCCCACCACCCCCAAGCATCCTATCCCAAACTTTCCCAAAGGTTGCTATAATGCAAGGCTTTTGGGGGGAATCAAAGGGAGAGAGCAGGAAAGTTGCTTTGCATGAATTTTTATTTGCCCATCTCTGGATCCAGTTTGCTAACTTCCTGCATTAATGTAAGCTGTACATATTGCTGATTGGCCATATCACTAACAGCACAATCCAAATAAAAAGAATTCTTGAGCCAGTGCAGGCCTTAGTTTCGCCATCCTGCCACCCTATCCCTGCATTGGTCTGCCAATGCGCTAACTTGGGATGCGCCCTGCGAAGCTTCCCTGGGCCTCAGAATGCCTTATGAAAGTATATAAATGTCGTGGTTCCCCCCAAACCCAGAAGCAATGGGATTTTTGTCCGTAATGGACATTCTGAAGCCTGCATAGGTCGTGGGTGGTCACATGTGGCTTCTGCGCACCTCAGAACACCTTCCGGAGGCAACTGGAGCACAGTCCTAGTTGCCTTCAGAGGGTTCAGATGGGCTCCTCACTCTCAGATTATGAAATCTGTGTGTACTGAATCCATGGATGAGTGTCCACCTGTATAGTTCAAGACAGTTGTATGCTGCATTGTGTTTTAACACATTATCGTATTTGTACAGCACCAGGTGGTAGTAGTTTAAATTTCTTGGTTATATGTTTCATTGATCATGAAACAAGTTATTTAATTTAAATAGTTTGCTTTCCATTATTTCAACCATCCTTTTAGCTGAGTACAACAGTCAATTACACTGATAGTATTGGTGAAGATATCTTTCACAAGAAGAGTAATAGTATGAAAACCAACACTACTTTTCAGATTATTGTAAGTAGTTACCCTTAGCTCCTGCCCAGAGAGCCTGTTTACATTCCTTGCAATAGGGGAGGTTGCTATTAAAAAAATACCATGATGCACGCATGCACACACACACACGGAGCCCATTTAAGTTCCTTGGCTATCTGTATTTTAGAATGTTTGCTCAAAATATGTTTGGTTTTTTATTAGTACGTTGTAACTAGTGTGTTCATACATAATAAGGAAATTCATATCTAAGATAGAATAGAGACATTGGTTCAGTAAGGAAAAATGTGAATATAAGTGTGATTAATCTATAGACCTAATGAGAATTTTTTGGCAACCCAGTTCAGTGATTTAGCTGAATTAAACTGCTGCCTTTAAACTTTACTATAGTTATATTTTCATTATAGTGTTTTAATATTAATTTATGCTGAGAATGTAAACCAAAACCAACAAACAATAATTTGTGGATAATGAAGTTAAAATAAATGGGTACAGCAGCCACATTGTGAAATGAAGTGTAGTATGAAGTGAATAAAACTCCAGATGAAATACATCAAATAGCACTTGAACTAAATCGAAATCAGCATGAGGACTGAGAGCGTCATTGAAGCCAAGCTATAGTGGGAACTAGTCCGCTAGAATGACCTGGTAATGTCATTAAGCTTCAACTTAAAAAAAAAAATTATACCACCTGCTTTATTTGGATTTTGAGATTTCACATTCCAGAGTTGCTTAAAGTACACACATCTGAAGATACATATGTTCTATATACACAACAGTCCATAGTTTTTAAAAACAAAGACGTTTTATGAACTGTTATGGAATCCCTTCGGTAGTATGTTTTGAGTTAGCAGTGAAAATCTCAACTTTATTTCTGACATAAATCTGCAAAATAGCTTTCATTTTTCTTGTTTAAAAATAATTCCAAACTATATACATCCAATATATGGCATTACTGTAATATTTGCACTTTTCAAACTGTATTTGAGTAACTTAGGTAATGGACTTCATTGCCTAGATGAAATAACATCGGTGGAGGGTGACTATATTAACTCAAAGACTGAAATCAGCAGCAAAAATTTCTATAGTGTGCTACTTTTAACTCTTGCCTACAATACTGATATATTGGATATCTCAGAGCCCTTGCTAATCAATTTTAACATTTACAAATATGATTTAAATGTTAACTATGAAAACAATATTATCAGATTAGTTAGAAGCATAGATTCAGACTTCTTTTAAAGTAAAATGGTGCCAGTTCAGGGAACCACATTGAAGTGTTTGCGGAGCAGATAGTTAGTTCATGGTGACACAAGCAAGCTCTCTGAATTGCTTGACATAGTAAACCTAGTTCTATATTGTGTTGCTTGCCACCTGAAATGAATGTATAAAATAGTTTTTGACACAGAGGACTACCTTAATCTGGTATGTAGGGTCTTGTGGAATTAGTTTATAAATTCACCCGTTACAACGTTTTGCTCTTTGGCCTCCTTACTCTTTGGCCTGCAGTATTAGGACAATATTAAAGCAACATGATTAGATTCAATCCCTTCAACTTGCCAGAATTGTTAAACTCCAGTTCTGTTGCACTGAACTCCCCAGCTCTAAGAAGTGAGAAATTTCTGTATATTGTGACTTGCTCCTTAATAATGGGAGCTCTGGTTGAATTCCAGGGTGGCTGTGTTGCCCCATTCCACTGCAATAGAGCTGCTCTATCAGCAAGGGTAGTCTGTGCAATTGAGACACAATGAATGAGACCACCAGCATTGCTGCTCTTGATCCTGTGAAACCCTGGTCAGATAAGTACTCTCTCACTTAGGCAGTTTGAAAAAGAGATATTTACCATTCAAAATTCTCTGCATACTACTGTTGCCGTAGAGATGAATTGTTTTTTATCATTGCGGAAGTGATCGAAGTTAATTTTCATTCAGTTCTAGGTTTCTTATTGACTTGAGAAATCATTTGGTGATGGTCTGTTTTTGTCTATTCAACAGAAATACATGAATATAACATTGAATTTTATTTTATTCATTTTTTAGCATTTATGAAACATTTTTCCATTAAAAATTCCAATGTGGTGAACAACATGTAAATTCATTTACAGTAATTGAAAGCCTCCAAATGTCCTAAGAATTCTCAGTGTCAGTTTACATGGTTTTCAGTTAATTTCCCCCAAAGCCTGCAAGGCAAATAAGATCTATTCCTTATATTCATTCACAATTTTTAGCTCAGTAAGTAGTCATCTTCTGCTTGCTGTTGCTGGAGTCAAGCCCAGAAAGCAAGGCAACTTCCTTATTGTCAGACTCCAAGTTTTGTTTTTCCATGCAGCTTTGAACATTTTCTCTGGTCTCATATAGCAGATAAAGTTACAATAATTTTTCCTCTGAGATTACAGCTTCTGGCCTTATTATATGTTGTGATTATGTAGTATTATTCTTTGTAATAATGGTTCTGAATATCCACATGTAACACAACCATTTAAATGCTTTTCACAAGAACAAATATACCAGTTGTCGCAGTTATAACTGACGCAAGTGCAGACCACATATTAAGTTTTTAATGTATGTATACCCCTGCATGTTGAATCATGTTTTTTTAAAATATGTATTTGATACAGGTGTGCACAGTAGGAAATTGGTGATCTTAGGAAGGCTTGATCAATGTTTTTCCATATAAAACATGAAGCTGCCATTAAATTCAGTTCCCATAAATTTTTTTCCTTCCTAGTGGTACCACTAAGCTTAAATAAAATGTTAGCATTCACCTTTCATGAGTTACAGTAGGTTCTATTGCAGTGGTTCTCAAACCTTTTAGCACTGGCATCCACTTTTTAGAATGATGATCTGTCTGGGACCCACCGGAAGTGATTTCCTGGCAGGAAGTGCTATCATTGTGACGCCAGAGCCTGCTGCTTTCCTGAGAATGCAGCAATAAATTGGGTTATTTCTCAGTCATTTTCCAATAGCAAAGTGAATCAGAAAGAAAAAAAGTCTATTTACAATCTTGACACAAGCAAAACAGCCCTTCCCCTTTCCAGCATTCCATTTTCCTGTATTTTCAATATGGCTGCTCTAGGTGCTTTGCAACCCACCTGAAATGGGCTCGTGACCCACTGGTGGATCTCGAACCACAGTTTGGGAGTCACTGTTCTATTGCATTATCTATTAGGTGTTAAAATTGGAATTGCATCCTTATTCTAATCTGCCTAGTTAGGTTTTTTTCCTATTTATCGTAACTATTTTTGGTCTTCAGTGTGTAAGATGCTGGAGTGGCAACCAAATCTTGAACAGTTGTTTTCAGAGAGGGCATCTGAAGAACGGTGTCAAACAGAGGCTAGGTGATTGTTTTTTCTTTCTTTCTAGAACTCCTAAATTTATCTTTATTTTTATTGACATACAAAATCTAGTTAAGTTTCTGCCTCAGGGCTATAATTTAAAGCAGTGGTTCCCAACCTTTACATGAAGGTTGGGAACACTGTGCGTCTTTGAGGGTGGGGGTGGGACGCTGGCAGTTACAGCCCCAAAGGATTGAGCTGTCACCATGATGGGTCTTTTAAAGGTACCCGGGGAGGGAGCAACAGGTCTGCATCCTCTGGCTCAAGTGTGTGCATGTTTAGGTGATTGCTGGCAGTGCAAGTAGGGGTGATGGTAGTGGAGATTCCCTTTTCCAGAGGAAAAAGTGTAGGTGATAAAATGAGAACTCTTTAAGTAGCATGGTGGTCTGAAGGCTATCAGTACAAATTCTCCTGAGAAAATAAAACAATATGAAGAGCTGGAGTAGTAAAGCTGCAATGAAAAATACTCCTGACGTGGGAAAATGCTTAAAAACATTAAGATAGATTTACAAGTTACTCTGACTTGATTATGGCCTAATCATAACCTTTAATGGAGAAGACAAACTAAAATATGGGTTGTAATCTGAGAATGGGTTAAAAATATAACCGATACTCTTTTGGAGGACACAGACATAATTTTCCATCTTAATTCCTTTCTCATGTTACCTTTTGTTAGTGTGTAAGAAAATATTTATGACATTTATACCATTACAATATCTGTGTAAAAAGTAAATAACTTCAAATTCGGCATTGCACAAACTTATTTGTACAGCAGATGTTGAATCTTTCTAAACGTAGCAGAATTTTTAGGTGGCATATTCAAATGATGGATTTATTTTAATAAAAGTCTTATTGTAATGAGACTTGAATTAAAATCAAGTACAGGCAACTCTTGATTTATGCAGTCTTGACTCTTTACACATTTTTGAAATAGTGTGATTTGCATATTAATACCAGAAGTCTAATTTGCACAGGCAATTTTTGAAATATCATGGTCAGTAACTTCTTGCAAAGACATAAATATATTTTGTGACATTTGCCAGCTTTGAAATGCAATTAACTAGCAACCAAGTTAGCTGGAAGCTTCCTTTAGGTAGGGAAGTCTCCTTTAAAGTTGAACATTTTACTTAAGATTAGTAAAGTAGGCATATGAAACATTTTAGATTGAATATTAAACAATATATGTTAATTCAGTGCTGCAAGTGTAATTTAATTAACATCATTAATCATAACCCTCTAATTTGTATGTAAGATTACAGGAAAAAATAGTCTCTTGGAGGACTATCTTTATTTGTTTGGGGATTTTTATTCTATCTTTTCACTTCTATCTATCTATCAACCCAAGTCATCCTACAATGAGAATAAAAATGTGTTTAATCAACCTTTATTAGGCATAGGATTTTAATAAAATCTATTGGTAACTGCAAAAGTGTATA
>JAJKFI010000143.1:1238802-1255847 GCA_029204185.1 Lerista edwardsae
GGCCTAGATGGCAAAAAGTCTTTTCTGCTCCTCTGTTCTTCCAGCTACTGTGCATCACTTCTTGGGTGCTATGTTTGGTCTGATGTTTGGTCCTTATCCTGTTCAGGTGGACAGATACCTGCTGTCAATTGCATATCCCTGAACCAATTATGATCTTAAGAATTAATATTCATTAAGACTTGATTTGTGTGGCATTGAAGAAAGCCATCGGACTAAACTGAAGTTCATATAAATTATTTGCCTTCTAATATTTTTTGTCTCATTTGATTGAATTTCCTAGTATTGGAACTAACTACATGAAAAATAGTATTGCAAGTATATCCTTAACTTAGCTTAAATAGCTAAGCATTTTGGAATTGACCAAGAAAAACCTGTGTAAGTGCCAATTTAAATGTATCTTGGGTTTTATTTAACTTTCCCCCCTAAAAGTAGGCTCTAGATTCTAGTAGCAGGTTACTGGTCTTGTTTTGGAAAAAATGAACTAATCTTATTTTACTGTACAGGATATGAGTAATAAAAAAAATTAATTTTTGGAAATACTTGGCAGGTTCCAGCCTTACGTTTTGGGACTCTGTATAAACCTGTGGAGCCAGCTGTTCACCACTATGTTCTTTCAGTCACTAGGAGGAGTTGATTTTAAAGGAATGAGTTTCTGTTTTTAAAGATACACATAGTATTTCATAACAGGCCTGTGGCCTTGTATAGTTTAGCTACATGTAGTGCTTCTTAGGCCAATTCATGTTTTCATCTCAGAATGGTTATTAGAATTACTTTAACAATATGTCAGATTCATCTAGACGCTCTCAGCCAAGTTGAATCAAGGCAAATGAGCTAGGAAAAACAAGAATGTATTTTAAGGTAATTGAATAAGGGTTAAAAATATTTTTAAAGAACTTTCATGCCACTGCATAGCAAACATTGGTTGTTCCTATTTCTGTAAATTTATTCTGGAATCTTTCCAACTTCAGTTTTAGTGAGTGGCAGATTCCCTTGACTACACTGGGACTTACTTTGCTCTGGTGAATAATAATTGGATTGATAGTTCTTAAGTCTGTTTTTCTAAATAGACCTACATTAACATAGAAATAAACTGAAAAATAACTTTTCTAGATTGTGATTGAGTTAAAATTAAGGCATAATAATTTCATGCTAGCCCAAGTGAGTAACCAGAGTTGTGAAGATGAAAGGGTGTCAGATCTACTTGGCCTGACAATAACAACAATGCTCAAAGACAACATGATATTGTTGTCTTTCTTATATTGGTAGGTGCTACAGAAAAATGTTTTTTAAAATATTGTTTTAAAATAATTTGAACAAACAATTATCTTTTCATCTTCAGATAACTACATTATAAATTGTTTAAAAAACATTTGCTGTACACATGGTACAGCACAATTTTTTTCACATGTGTCCTGCTTTTAAGTGTCTAATATTTTCTTTACTACATGAAAAGTCAGTATCTTTGTCCCTAGAGAAGTATTAAAAACTACAGTAAGTCTTAAATTTGCATATTGTTAGTGGTTTTTTTTATTTAATGTGGTGTTACCAGCCATCTGGGAGCCTTTAATGTGAAAGCTATAAGTTTTAAAAAGTCACTGTAGTTCAGTAGCTGTACTTCACATCAAACAAGAATCTTATTTTGGAATGAAGTTATTCAAAAATTCTGCATTGCAGGCAACTGTTAAACCAGTGTGCATTTGTAAATCACCAGAAGCTGATCTCAAGAAGTATAGAATTGGAATAAGATTTTATCTTAACAATTCTATATTATTTTTGTCTTTGTTAGGAAATTATTTTATCTGCCATGTTCAGATTTATTTATGGCAAAGTATTAATCCTGTTCATAGGGTTATTTGCAATAGAGTAAACGTTAAATGCTATGTCACATTAACAGAGTAGAAAAGTAATTACAAAGAGAGAGATCTGAAGAAGCTGTGATACTAAGTATGAGGTGCTAGTGAAACTGAGTAGGCCCTGAGAGAATTAGTAGGAAATAATTTTGACATTTTCTGACAATATTATATCATGAAAATGTTCATGGGAATTCGGAGTCACTCGCAGAAATTTGCCCATCCATGCATAGCTCATTACTCTGTGGTCTGTTCATGAATTAACAGCCCAATCCTACTTAACTTGCCATGCCTCTGGGGCCCGATCTGCCCTCCCCTCTCCTGCCCCACTCAACCTCCTTCCAACAGTCCATAATTTCATATTTATTAGTACAGGGCCCATGATCCTTTATGGGGAGGAGAGGAAGGCAGTGACGTGATCCCAATAATGCTGCTGCCATGAACAGAAGAGGTGGTTTTCTACTTCCAGGAGTTATCATTGCCCTGTGAGAGGGTACAATGGCTGCATTTCTAGCAATTTAATGGCTGCTATTGTTCTGCTTGGCCTTTATTGTCTACTAGCGTTTTGGTACCCGGCGTTGCCCGGGTAGTTATTTATCCCAAGATTCTATTACACACGAAATTACCAATCAGCTCAGCCAATCGTTCCAGGCGTTCCAGCAGGGCATGGCGCACGTTTTGTTTCACACCCTTTCTCGTCCCCCATGTTGAGGGGGCCCGAACCTGGACTCCAACGGTGTGGGGAGCGTCACTGCTCTGTGGTGGTGCTGTGGTTTTATTTCAGGATGGTGTGACTGCTAACTCCTCCTGGCCAGCAAGCATTATTTTGTCATCCATTGTTTTGTCATACCATGTCATACCTTAGCTGACACTGCCCACTCCCCACTTAGGTGACCACTTTCACGAGGGAAACCCCCCGCACCCCCACCCGCGGGGGCGCGAGGGGGGTCTGACCCCCACAGCATTTGTCGCCAGGCCGCAAGGTGTCAGCGTGCCGAGTTTGGTGTCGATCAGTCCAGGTGTTGCGGAGCCTATGCGGAACACACACACACACACACACACACACACACACACACACACACACCCTTTTTTATATAGATAGATAGATTTCAGTGCTTCCCAAACTCCTACAAGGGAGTTGGGAACCATGTACGTTGTTGGGGTGAGGGGCTAAGGCAGCAACGTGATCCCCAGGATCATGCCGCTGTCAGAAAGTGGGGGTTTTATACTTCCAGAAGCCAGCCCTTTTACAACAGCCAATATTGTATTGCCATTGTACAAATCAATGGAAGGCCGCCCCTGAGTATTGTGTACAGTTCTGGTCACCACATCTAAAAAAATACATAGTGGAATTAGAAAAAGTACAATTTTGTCACTGGCCCTGGACGGCAGGTTTTTTTACCTACTCTGGCGAGGGAGGGACAGTGTTTTCAGTAAGGTTCATGACTTTAAAAATTGGTCATTTCTGTTTAATAAAGTTAAATAGAAATTTATTTGTCATTGTACACGTTTACACATGTACAACGAAATTAGGTGCTTTCGCATGGTAAAAACAAAGACCAAACAAAACATCAATACAACAAAGGTCAGAACATCACATCACATACAGTCACCACTTTGCTTAAAACTCTACTCAACATATCACTATACCACCACATTTAATCTAGACATTGCACTAGGATAGATGCTGTTTTTTAATCTATTCGTTTTTGTTCTCATCGCCCTATATCTTCTACCTGATAGCAATAGTTCAAAAAACTGATGACCAGGATGTGATGGGTCTGTTTGGTGTCTTCCTTGGGGGTGGTGCAAAGGTAATAGGATACCTCAGAATGCCAGATGCGGGGGAGTGGCGGCGAGATACAAGTATCTGGTTGTCTTGTGTGCTCCCTGAGGCATCTGGTGGGCCACTGGGCTGTACTAGATAGGGCCTTTGCCTGATCCAGCCAGGCTTTTCTTATATTCTTATGTAAGCACCGAAGTGGGTAATAAAGGCCAAGCAGAGCAATAAAAGCCATCAATTTTTTTCCCAAGATGGCGGCGCATGGATATGCAGCGGCTTGGCACTCCGGAGACCGGTATCTTTTAATTTATGGACTGATTGTGTGTTTTTTAGTGAGTTTTTCACACATTGAGGCATTAACAAGCTACAGCCGACAGACGCTATTATTTATTGGTGAAGAAAGCAGAGCTGGCTGCATTTCTGAACGGGTTATCTCAAGTTACAACATTCCAGCTGAGATTGTGAGACCCTTATCATCTCTGTGGACTACTCTCCCTGCTCGAAAGCAAAGGCGATGCAGGAAGAAACGAAAGCAAAAACGAGGTTGCAGGGCCGGAATTCGAGTGAGGCTAGGTAAAAACCCTCACAAACCAGCACTGCCAAGTCTTTTTATTGCAAATGTTCGCTCGCTTCCTAACAAAATTGAGGAGTTAGAACTTACAATCTCTTCACAGAAGAACATTAGGAACTGTTGTGTTATGCTGTTCACTGAGACATGGCTGGACGCTTCTATCCCAGGAGAAGCTATTAAATTAGATGGATTCTCTGTGCATCGGGCAGATAGGACCACCGAGTCAGGGAAGTGCAGAGGTGGGGGACTCTGTGTTTATATAAACAATAACTGGAGTACAAATGTTAAGATAATGGACATTCATTGTTCACCTGACTTGGAGTACCTGGCAGTGAAATGTCGCCCGTTTTATCTACCTCGTGAATTTAACATCGTAATAATAACTGTAGTATATATACCTCCTGATGCTAATAAGACTACAGCTTTAAATTATCTGTTTGCTGCTATTAACAAACAACTACAGGCCTACCCAGATGGAGCGCTGGTGGTAGCAGGTGATTTCAATCAAGGTAATTTAAGAACTGTACTCCCTAAGTTTTGTCAGTATGTTGACTGTCCCACAAGAGGGGAAAATACCTTGGATCAGGTCTACAGTAATATCATGCATGGATACAGGACTATGTCTTTGCCCCATATAGGGCAATCTGACCATATATCTTTGTTTATGATTCCATCGTACAGACCTCTTGTAAATAGAATTAGACCGACAACTAGAGAGGTAAAGGTGTGGCCTGATGGTGCATCTGAGCAACTTCAAGATTGTTTCAGGAACACCGAATGGGCACTGTTTAAGGAGGACAACATCGAGACTTATACTTCAACAGTTTTGTTCTATATCAAAAGCTGTATTGATGTTGTTACTACTACTAGACAGGTACGGGAGTTTTCAAATAACAAGCCCTGGGTTAACAAGGAGGTGCGTCTTTTATTAAGGGCTAGGAATGCTGCTTTCCATTCAGGCAATATGATACAGTATCGAGAGGCTAGAGCTAAACTGAAAAGGGGCATTAAGGATGCCAAAGCTGTATATAAACGAAGGATTGAACAACTTTTTGAGAGCTCGGACTCCCGTCAGGTATGGCAAGGTTTGCGACAAATTACGGGACAGAGTAACAAGAACAGCTTGACTTGCTGCAGTGATTCTTTGGCAGAGCAACTAAATCAATTCTTCGGCCGCTTTGAGGCGGGAACAGGAACAACTATCGCCCCGGCATCTGAAATTGAGAGAACATCAATGTCTAACACTGACATACAACCTCTCCTACTGCAAATTTCTGATGTGAGGCAGGTCTTCCAGAAGGTTAATATTCGTAAAGCAGCTGGACCAGATGGAATTATGGGACGAGTTGTTAGGGACTGTGCTGCAGAGTTGGCTGGAGTATTTACGGATATTTTCAACCTATCTTTGCTGTTGTGTTCTGTCCCAACGTGTTTGAAAACATCTATCATAGTACCAGTCCCTAAGCAGTCCGTAGTGGCATCTCTTAACGATTATAGACCTGTGGCCCTAACACCTGTCATCATGAAATGTTTTGAGAGACTGGTGTTGAATTATGTTAAGGCTAGTCTACCACCCACTTTGGATTCATATCAATTTGCCTATAGGAGCAACAGATCTACGGATGATGCTGTGTCTATTGTTGTTCACATGGTATTGCGACATTTGGAACAACAAGGTACTTATGCAAGGCTGTTATTTGTGGACTACAGTTCGGCTTTTAATACGATATTACCTAGTAGGCTGTTTCTCAAGATGCGTAGTCTGGGCATACATCAGAAGATCTGCCTGTGGTTAAAGGATTTTCTGACAAACAGGCCACAGTCAGTAAGGATGGGATCCCATTACTCTTCTACTCTAATATTAAGCACAGGAGCCCCTCAAGGCTGTGTGCTAAGCCCCTTCCTTTATTCCCTGTACACATATGACTGCACGCCACTGTATAGCACCAATGCTATTATTAAATTCGCAGACGATACAACAGTAGTGGGGCTCATCAATGAGAACGAGACTGTGTACAGAAAGGAAGTACAAGGGCTGATATTGTGGTGTAAAGAAAACCATCTTACACTTAATGCCAAAAAAACTAAAGAGCTTATCATTGATTTTAGGAGGAAGAGAGATGCGCATTTGCCTTTGCTCATAAATGGTGAGGAGGTGGAAAGGGTTGGCAGTTTCAAATTTCTGGGTACCTACATTTCATCGGACCTCACATGGACATTAAATGCTGATATGCTAGTGAAGAAGGCGCAGAAGAGGCTGTACTTCCTAAGGGTGCTTGGGAGGATGAACCTTTCTCAGCGTCTACTTCTGGCTTACTACCGTAGCACCATTGAGAGTGTCCTCACATACAACATTTTAGTATGGTATGGGAGCAGCTCTGTAGGGGATAAAAAGGCACTACAGAGAATTATTAAAGTGGCCCAGCATACCATCGGGCTCCAGCTACCCACCCTTGAAGATATTTTCGCCACCCGCTGTTTAAGGAAAGCACATAATATCCTTAGAGACTTTTCCCATCCAGCTTACAACTTTTTTGAATTGTTGCCTTCTGGCAGAAGGTATAGGACTATTAAAACTCGGACAACACGTTTTAAGAACAGTTTTTACTCTAGAGCCATAACAGCATTGAACAATGAACTGAAGTACCAGTAGATAGGGGCAGTCGGACTGTATTATTTCCTATTGTGTGGATGTTTATCATTCCCAATTGTGTGGATTTCCTGTTGTGTATCATTTCCTATTGTGTGGATGTTTGTGTTTCAGAGGAGGAATTTTTTGAAGGGGGGCGGGGATTGGGGGATTGGGGGGGACTGTTGGGAATTCAATGTGTGTGTTGGTTTGGTCTCCGGGTGTCAACGAATTTCATTGTATTGTGTAATACAATGACAATAAATAATAATAATAATAATAATAATAATAATCAATTAAAACATTAAATCACTAAAAATGCAGCCCTCTTAGAGGGCATCAAAGGTTTGACCTTCTTGTGCCTCAGAACACCTCCTGGACAGTCACATCTGTGAGGTCTAGTGATTCCCTATGGTGCCAAAAGAGCTGGTTCATAGGGGAATTAATTTTACACAATCCTTTTGGGACATGGGACGTTAAACTGGATAACAGACAGCATTCTACAAAAATCCCTCAAGCCTCAAGGAAGTGACTGGGAGATGCATACTTTACTCAAAAATCAGTTTTATTATAAAAATACAGATGGCTAAGACTATGCTTCTATGTCCTAAATCAGTGTAGACTGTATTCCTATCGTAAATGTGGTAGTTGCGTGAAGTTGTTGATCACCTTGTGTTTTTCTTGTTTTCTAGGTCCAAGCGGTCTCATGTTGCACTGAAAGAATGTATATTTGAGCTTCCAAATCTGACCATCCAAGCTACCAGAGCCCAGACCTTTCTATTGCAAACGATTTGGCGAAGTTGGGCTTATGTTGGAAATGTTAGTTCTCCAAGTACTAGCGAAGCTTTAATGAATGATATCTTCCAACCATCAGGTAAAGACTACATTTTTTCTGTCCCGTATGATGGCTTCATGTTTCTGCTTGTAGCTACTGTTTAAATACACAGCTGCTGTTTAAGTGAATGCATATAGAACTTCATATTTTAAATCTCACTTTCATGCTCATTAAAGTTGTAAAGCAGTTTCGTTGTACATGTTGATCTTCATAATTCATGCTAATAATCCAGGATGTATATTAAATTATGAAATAACCATGCTACAGTTCTGGTATGAATATCTAAAGGTAAAGATTTCCCCACGACCAAATGGTCTAGTTGTGACCGACTGTAGGAGGTGGTGCTCCTCTCCGTTTCTAAACCTGTAGAGCCGGCATTTGTCCGAGGACAAGCTTCCGTGGTCATGTGGCCGGCATGACTATACGCCGTAGCACACAGAACGCCGTTACCTTCCCACTGAAGTGGTACCTATTTATCTACTCTCATATTTAGGTGCTTTTGAACTGCTAGGTTGGCAGGAGATGGGACAAGCAATGGGAGCTCATTCTGTCGCATGGTTTCAAACTCCCAACCTTCCGGTCAGAAAGCCCAGCAGCAGCGGTTTAACCCGCAGCGCCACCACGTCCCTACAATGAAGATCTAGATACATCTAGATGAACATCTAGATACTTCTAAAATTACAAAATATGGGATTTTTCTTCATTTCAGATTGACATACTATATTGGTTCAAGATAATTCACCTTCAGAATTACTGTGGAATGTGTTGGTTTGGGTTTGATGAGTTGCATCCAGGCATGTTTTCTGCTCCAGTTTTTTTTTTCCCAAATTATCAATAGCAGCACCAAGGAAAAGCCTGGTTGGCCTGTGACCATTCCTTTTTAACTAGGCAATAAAAACATCACTTCAGCTATCTTTTTTTTTTAGTGTTTTTTTCACTCCTGGTTTTTATAGTATTTATATAGCACCATCAATGTGCATATCACTCTGCACAGTGCACAAAAGATACGTCCCTGCTCCAAGGGACCTACAAAGTCGAAATTGACACAAGGAAGACAACACAGGAACAGAAGAGGATGCGTGCAAGATTCTTTCTTAAGCTTAGTTACAGTAGAGAGGAGGGGGTAAAGCAAATTACTCGAGTCTTTGTTTGTGCCTCTTTTTTTTAATGTTAGGTTTCAAACTGTTTGAAAATGGAAGGTGTGAGATTAAATAAATGCATACATTAAACCTCCCCCTACAATTTTTTTTGTGTAGTTACATGAATGGGACACAACATGGCTGCCATACATCTGCACGTAAACTTTAAATGCTTTCTCTGATAGTCACTACTTTTTATATTGTTCTGTCTTGTGTAATATAGCAAGCCATTCCAACTCATCACCTATAAAACATCTGCAGCGCCTGCCAAATTTCCTGCTACTGTGCAGCTTGTAAAAGCACATGAACTGTTATAGGTTCTTTTTTTAAAAAAAAGTTACCACAAAAGGATCTTTTTTTTTTTTTAAAGTGGGTATCACAAACCACAGAAAAGCTCCTAAAAGAGTTTAGTGAAGCATTTGGGCAATACTGCTTGGGTAGAGAACTATCTGACATTGGTTGGCAAAATTTCTCATGTTCCATCAGCTATACTGCTGCTGGAAACAGGGTACAGAACAAGGCATCTGATGTAGAATACAGTGCATGAATAGATAAATTAGGAAGAATTATGGAATCCATAAAACTTGACATATTCTACTTATATTCTTGGAAGTTCTACTTAGTCATAGCTGATTCTCTTCAAGAGAGGTTGGAAGGAGATTCACTTCTAAATAACTCTAATTTGTAACTTAATTAGACATCTATTAGCTACCACTCAGTTAGTGTTGGATATTGTACTAATGGACCACTGGCCAGCTTCTCATGGATGACCTATGCCTTCTGGTCACTGGGACTGTATATGTTTATATTTAAAGCTGCATCTCTGCTCTAAAGTCTGCACCATGAGAATAGTGAAGGGAGCTGGAGAAGGCTAGTGCAATCAGCAAGGAGAAAAAGCAAAAGAACCCTGGCTCCATCTTGTCCTAGGAAACTATTTTGATAGTTATATCGTAAACAAGCTGCAGGGTGTGTGTATGTGTCCCCTTTTAGTTGGCTGAACACTCTCTTTAATCTTCACAAAACTAGATATGAGTATCTCAATTCACAACATTAACAATAGTATGGTATATGTTCAGAACCCTCTTTTTGAACTGCCAAGGCTTATGGAGACAGGCGAGACCATTTGGTATGCACTGCTACTTGCCTCTAGCACTTCCCTCATGTCACCATCAATCTCAAGATATATATGCAGCATTTTAAAATATTAAAATGCAAATAATAGCTTTACCTGTATCTGTAATTAGGAAGATGAACCGCTCAATCCTATTCAGTGCTGGCACAGCAGGGCCACACAGCCTACACCGTATCCAGTGCTGAAATTGAGCAGGCTGGAGGTCTCCTTAGCATAAGGGAACTTTTTTTTTCTTACTTTCCCCCTTGTCAAGCCCCAAAGAGGCTACTCACATCTGTGCTAGCAAAATTGCTGGCACAAGTCCAAGAAGTGCCATGTAGAGCTTTAGGCCCAGGATGGAGGGTGGGATACATGAATTCATTCTCCTGATGTTGTCCACAAGAATACTATAATTCTAATAGGTATTGCTGCTGAGGCTGAGAGGGTGTGGCTTGCATAAGGCTACCTACTGAGTTCATGGCAGAGGTGAGTGCAAAGATTTAGGAAGTCCTGATACACAGCTCAGTCTCTTAACTACTATGCTACACCTGCTCTTACCTGCATGTGATGCACATGTTTTCAAACAGCCAATTTTCACAATCATTGCTGCACTCATGACTCCTAAACGGATATCTAAAGAGACTGTTGTTTTTATGTAAGAATGGCAGTCATAAAGTTCATCATTTCCTGCTTTGGAGTTTTCACAAGATTATTATTTTTAGTGTGCCTGAGATGTTTGCTTGTAGCCATGTCAGTATGCCAGGAAAACACAGTCACTGTTGCACATAGCTTTAGTTTTCTCTAGAAACTGGAGTTTGCTACTGCATTTTCCTTAGTTCATATTTTTGTTGACAGTCAGTTGCATTAATCTGGTATTTTTAGGAAAATTGCTTGCAGACCTTAAATTTCTCTGTGTAAGGTGATCAAATAGGCATTTGAATCCCTCATGTAAATGATGTATTAAAGTTAAAATAAAATCTACTTTCCAGAAACTAACTGCAAAACTATTTTATGCAAGACTTCATGTGGGATACCTTAATGGTTGAATAATAAATTCTACCTCATAAAAATGAAATTCAATAATACAGTAGCTTTCTCAGCGCGGTAGCATCTGGTTAAATCTCAGGAGAGCCAATATTTTCCAACTCATTAGGATCATGTCGTTCTGTATGTCGTCAACATTGACTTAGCCAAGCTACCTTTACTTACATAACCACCAAACTATTAAATAGGTCTCTTGTGGAGTGAAGTCAAATATTCCTCTTATTTTCCTTTTGCCTTGGAAGAAGAGAAGAAAATGTACATGTTGTAACATTTAAACATCTGGTCAAAACCACATCAGGGTAATGCTGAGGAAAGTAACAGGATTCAGAATTCTTCCCAGGTGTGCATATAAAAAGGGTTTTGGAGTTGCTGCATAGTTCTTTAACCACTTAGGAAAAAGATTGAAATATAGTGATTTGCTGTTCTAATGCTCCTGTTTGAAATCTGCTTTCCCCCCTCCTCCCTTTTTTAAAAAACATTTCTGAGTTCAGTTGTAATGCAGGTTGTTGAGCTTTAATCATTTCCTTCCAATGTACTGGCTTGGAATGTCTGTTCCACATAATATGGCCAAGGCTTCTTGCAGCTGGCTGAGGCTTGCTAGGTGGTGGATGGAACAATAAGAGGGAACTTTTTGGTGCATTGCCAACAGGGATTTCTCAGGTTCTGGGAGCCTAGAGCAAGCATTTGGTGTACATTTCAGAAATAGGGTTGTAGGTAGAGCTCAGAGTGCAGCATTGCATCATCAAGCCTTGGAAGACAGCGTATTTATTTGCTCAAATAAAAAGAGGGTATGAGGTTGCTCGGTTCTGCTGTTGGATTGTGCCATGAACCCTAACTTTGTCGTTGGTTTATTTAAAGCACTTCTACTCAGACTTGCAAATTAAAGAAAGTAAAGGGGTAGATCAAATAAAAGAACCTGTAGGTAGATTAATCAAAGATTTAGAAATGGGAAATAAAAAGATTTTCATACATTGCCAACAAGTAAGTAATTAAACTTGCTGCTAGGTGAGCTTTCTTGGGGAACATATTCCCTAAACAGGGTGTCACAACCCTGAAAAGGCCTTTTCCTTTGTCACTAACCACATAATTTTTGATGATGGAGACATGAGGAAATAGATCTTGTGTTAATAATCAAACAGATTCTTATTGGAAGAGCTGTGTCCCTTCTGATACCAGAATTCCAGCATGTGGAGTCCCAGTGACACTAATTTAGTACTCCTGAGGTCTGTTTCACCATACAGCAGACTAGCAGGTGCATTTATTTAAACAAAACAAAAACTGATTTATGTCAGAGGCCCAGTATGGTAGCAGCCCTGTGGTAGCTGCTCACTTTGTCAGTCTATCTAGCAGTACTACTTGGGAGCCCAATCTTATGGGATGTCTATTCAGAAGTCCCATTGTAGTCAATGGGGCTTACTGCCAGGTAAGTGTGGGTAGGATTGCAGAAGCTCCTCTGTTTTGGATGTCTAGGGCTGCACTATTTTATATTTAGGAGAAAAATACAGTTGAAGTTAGTGGAACTTACTTTTGAGTAGGCATGCATGGATTGTGCTGTAGGCATCTTGTCTGATTATCTAGAATATTAATTCAGAAAGTCAGATGCAGATATTCTAATTAATTCCTTGAAAATCTAGCACTGATATAAGGTGACTACCATAGTAAAACGGCAACTAAGCCCAATTTTCTTCCAGATCTATGCAAGGAATACACACCGTTGTCTTGAGCCAAGATAGATGCTAACAGCTGAGATAGCTTCAAAGAGTTTTTTCAATTACCTGTCACCTTTTCCTGTGCAAAGGGGAGTACTGGTTTTGAGCTACCATTAAATCAGATTTAATAAAAAAAAAGGTTAAAATATTGTGAATTGTATGTTGCATAAAGGCAAAAGAGAAATAGAAAGGAAAAAAGTAAATACTTAGCATTGGCTTCTGATAATTGAGCAAACCCCCCCCCCCGCTCCATATTTAGCAGGGGAAAAGAAACTGTCATTCATCCCAACATAATTCTTCTGCAGCTGGTGCATTCCCGTGCGTCATTTTTCGTGTGTGTGTGTGAGAAGCTGCATCCTCTATCTATAATTATTTATCTAAACCAGGGGACTCGGAACTTGGACCCGTGGTCCCTCCCTGCTCCTTCCCCTGCTCCAAACCCAGTTTGTGTTCCGCTGGGGGAGGCCTTGAACAACCCCAACTACAGCTCACAGGGGTTGTCATGCCCAACCACTTCTGGGGTCTGCTGTCCCAGAATGTCCCAGATTGTGTTAATTTAGCATTGCAGGTTATTGCTTCACCTGCCATATGCACCTTAAAATCATTTTTTGGCACAGTTACAATCCCAAAGTGCCAAGTTTACACATTTCTCCATTCCAGGTTGCCTTAAACTGATTCTTGTAAGCCACAAACTCCCTGGCAAGTGCCTTTATATAGCTAACTGGCTTGTAAATAATTAGCTTCATATTTCAACTAAGGGTCAGTTCACAGCATATTATTTTTGCTTGCCTGGGGTGCTTGAGCGAGGGCTTGTTTAGATAGCCTTTACAAGAGAGTCAGTTCTTGGCTATGACACTATATACCATTTTAGCTACTAGAAAACGTTCCTCTATAGGTATTTTCATATTTGGTGGTCTTGTATATTTGTCATGTGGTTTTAGAGGCAGATATATGATACAGTTGAACAGATTCAGAAGAGATACAATTGAAGAATTAAAAAAAAAATTAGAATTGGAGCGCCTACGGTTTCTATTCATACACTTAAAATGTATCAAATCGCTATAGAGAACTGATTTCATACATGAGCATTGCTGCCAGATTGTGTTAAGCTAAGTTCTAGGAAAAAAATGAACCTACTCTGAGGGTAGATTCATTCTTCAAAAGGAAAATATTCTTCTGAATAAGGCCCAAGCATTGTTTCTGAGGCAGAAGAGATTGAACTTCATTGCACCAAATAACTAAATTATTGAATTTATTTTGGACATTCTCATTTCATGTTTCTTTCCACCTTGCCTACACTGGTGATCTCCGCAGCAGTGTGTCTTGTATTTTGTTTGTTCTTTGCTTCTTAAGATAACAGAACTTTGATATAATTTCAGTCTCACATTTTGAAATGTTACCCAGTCTTTTAGCAAACAACTTAATGTCTTCTATAAATTATCATTAAGAATAAGAAGACTATTAATGTGATAGACTATCATATTGAAATATAGTTCCAAATAGCTCTAGGAATATGCTAGGTCAGTGTTTCTCAAACTATGGGTTGTGACCTACTTGGTGGGTAATGACCTAATGTCATGTGGGTCACAGAAAGCTGGGAGCAGCCATCTTGGAAGCTGCAGACCCTATGCTTGCTCTGTTCCTTTTGTGAGTGTTAACAGTTTGAGTTTCCAAATGAGTTTTTTGTACTTTTATTTTGTGCGAATTTTGTCCTAATTTTGCTTTCTGTCAGGTTGTGTATCATGTATCATTGTTCTGCAATTGCTGCAGTCCAAGAATGCCAGTTTAGATTCCAGGAGAGTCATTTTATTATGTCACAGTGATGGCATGTCCTGCTTGTTTATGTCATTTCTGGCTTTGACATCACTTTCAGGTTAATGAAGTCACTCCTGGTGGGACTTGACATAAGTGCCATTTTAAAAATTGGGTCCTGGTCTAAAAGGGTTGGGAACTACTGTGCTCTGTTATAATGTGAAGACTTTTGTCCAAGTCTTCTCCAGGAGTTTTGTGGTCATGCTGAGACAGGGTTCCTGTGGACCAACAATGGCTTTCTTGTTTTGGATACAAAGCACTACTGGATTGGCCTTGGATCTAGTACGTGGCTCCACTGATGTATGTGGGAATGTTTTGTAACAGGGAGCCATTGTACTGTTATAACTAAGTGGCTTACAGTCAAGCTATAGAGAGCAAGATGTAGGCTCTCTAGCTCATTAGAATGTCCACATTCTTACTACCAAAGCATCGCAAGTTATTTTTGAACCCAACTTCTCTCATGATTCCTAAAGGTTATTTGAGACAATTATTTTATATCTTTCAGTACCTGTTCCACAAAGACAGACCCCTTTCTAGAAATGTTTTACACAATAGTGTTCTCTAGATTGCTTTCATCTGTTTCAGGAACTGTTTGATATTCAACTTGTATGACTCTGTTTCTCAACAAATGTCATGTGACATCAACTTTGAGGTGCAATAAGAGCTCTCTTAGGATTACTTTGAACAGAATGGAAGATTTGGGTATGTTAGGTTGTGTGGCCTTGAATATAGCTTTTATTTGATATATGAGCTGTGACATAGCTGTTGCATGACTGAGATGTAAGCAATGTAGTATGCAGATGGGGTTTCTCTGAAACAAAGCCAGAGACTAAATCTGAATGTGTTCATTTGGAGGATAAAAAATACTTCATAAAACATATGGAATCGTTTCTATGTTTTTATTAAATAGACACATTAGTCTATAAGTTTCTGTGATGACGTTGATACCTGTTACCTGAATCCAGCGTCTGGATCTATATGTAGGGAAAACATTTTTTCATACAAGGGAGTGGCAACAGGATGCAAGCATCTTGTTGTCTCATGCCTCCCTGGGGCACCTGGTGGGCCGCTGTGAGATACAGGAAGCTGGACTAGATGGGCCTTTGGCCTGATCCAGCAGGGCTCTTCTTATGTTCTTACGTTCTTTTGAAATGTTCAGGGGATACTTAGAAAAATCCTTTGAGAACTTACCTGTTTGAGTTATCAGTTTTTAATATCTAACTAGCATTTTGTAACCTGGCGTTGCCCAAGTAACAAATTATCCCAAGCTTCTATTAGACACGAAAAGGAATGAATTCTACCAATCAGCTCAGTGACCCTGAAAACTATGGATTTGACACTAATGTCAGTCATTTTAGACATTTTATTTTTCGCCCCTTCTCACCCCCCATGCTGATGGGGGCCGAACCTGGAGTCAAACAGCATTGGGAGCGTCACTGCTCATCTTGGCGACCCCAAAAACTATGGATTTGACACTAATGCTGGGTGTTTTTGATCATTTTTACATGGCACCCCCTGCCCACCCCACCCCTAGGGGTGCTACCCCCACAGTGTGTCTTTCCAGATCATAAGCCATATGTGTACCAAGTTTGGTGCACGTCGCTCCAGGCGTTCCAGCAGGTCATGGTGGACGTTTTGTTTTGCACCCCTTCTCGACCCCCACGCCGAGGGGGGGCCCAAACCTGGATTCCGGCAGCATCGGGAGCATCGCTGCTCATCTCGGCGACCCCGGAAACTACGGATTTGACGCTGATTTTGGCCGTTTTTGACCATTTTTACATGGGGGCCCCTGCATACCCCCACCCCCCGGGGGTGCTGGGGGGCCTGACCCCCGCAGTGTTTGTCGCCAGGCCGCAAGGTGTATACATACCGGGTTTGGTGCGCATCGCTCGAGGCATTGCGGAGCCTATGCGGAACGAACACACACACACACACACACACACACACACGATTATATATATATAGACTTAACTAGCCTTTTGGTACCCGGCATTGCCCGGGTAGTTATTTATCCCAAGTTTCTATTACACACAAAATTACCAAATTACCAATCAGCTGCAATGATCACCCATCGTTCCAGGAGTTCCAGCGGGGCATGGCGGACGTTTGGTTTCACACACTTTATTGCCCCCCATGTTGAATGGGGCCCAAACCTGGACTCCAACGGCGTGGGGAGCGTCACCGCTCTGTGGTGGTGCTGTGGTTTTATTTCAGGATGGTGTGATGCACCCTTAGGACAGCTAGGTGTATACTTAGATATACCCTAGGACAGCTAACTCCTACTGGCCAGCAAGCATTGTTTTGTCATCCATTGTTTTGTCATACCATGTCATACCTTAGCTGACACTGCCCACTCCCCACTTAGGTGACCACTTTCATGCGGGAAACCCCCCGTACCCCCACCCGCAGGGGCACGAGGGGGGCCTGACCCCCGCAGCATTTGTCGCCAGGCCGCAAGGTATCTGCGTGCCAAGTTTGGTGTCGATCGGTCCAGGCGTTGCGGAGCCTATGCGGAACACACACACACACACACACACACACACACACACACACACACACACA
>JAJKFI010000143.1:1259726-1330246 GCA_029204185.1 Lerista edwardsae
TCAATCAATCAATCAATCAATCAATCAATCAATCAATCAATCAATCAATCAATCAATCAATCAATCAATCAATCAATCAATCAATCAATCAATCAATCAGCAGTTGGTTTCCTTTGAAAATGGCATCTCAGGCTTTCCTGTCTTTCCCCCCCAAATATACTGAAGCATAGTAAAAATAGAACTGCAGTAGTAAAATTCGACTAGAGAAAACTAGAGAAGTTGATTTTCTTGGCATTGTCAAATGACCCAGATCCACTACTGGCTCAGTCAGCAGCTCTTAGGATTGCACGCGTTGACTCCTGAATTCAGTGTCACAAATAGTCATGTTATGTGGGTGTTGCATGGAGATATAAATAATGCTATGTTCAGAACTGGAGTGGAAGCCCTGTAGCAGTCATATGGCACTTGATAATTTCTGACCTCATCCCAAATGGCCTGGATCCCAGTGTCTGTGGAAGGAAAAGGATATTTCCAATTCATTGCACCTGTGTTTTGGAAGGTCATCCAGCCCCAGTGCTGACACAGCATTTTGCTTGAATCCATATAGCACAATCAGGAAGTTTCCCCCCTTAGCCTGCAAACCTAAAATGTATCGAAGCAAGTCAGCTTCTGCACAATCCCATATCTAGTAAAGGTAATACATATAACTCAGGCATATATCCTGCTGGCCAGAGGGAAGCAAAGCCACAGAAGCATTGTGAAGGTTCCTGTAGCTAGTAGGATCAGCTATTCTAATTGCGCAAATTAGCAGGCAACCCAGAACCTTTTATAGGTGTGGCACAGAGATCCTGCCTCATATACTTCAACCCCCTTAATCAGTTTCCATGCAGCTGGGAAGGTGTGGGGGGGGTCCCCTTTTTAACTGAAGTGCTGAAATATGGGACTTGTTGCACCCATACTCTGTCTCTAGAGAAGTATCGCCCACACTATTCTTGGAATAGTGACAGCATGTGAGCTGAGTCACCCAGTATGTATACAGACAGCAAGGGTAGAAATGTTTGCCTCCACCAGTAGGGGAAATTTATTGCTTGTTTCAAAGGCTTGTGTGGTAACTCTTTCCTACTGTTAGTGGACCGCTCATTTGACTTCTTTTCCGGTCTTGTTATTTCTGCCTGTGAGTACCAATGGTGCATTTTTCTTTATTCTAATAGAGTTCTTAGCAAAATGGAGGAATTAAAGCATTCCCTCATCTAGCAAAACTTCCTTTTTGTTAACAACTAGTGTCTTAGTTTCCCTGAGATTTAAGGGGGTTAAGCCATTTCCCCCCTCCTGTCTGTTAAGCAACCTCACCAAGCCTCTCTTTCCCCACATGCACTATGAAGCTTTCAGCTAATTTGCTCTTCTCCCTTCACTGGCATGTCACTAGCGCCAACTTAATGGGTGCAGAGGTGCTGTTGGCACTCCCAATAATTGTTTGTGGGTGCTCTGTACCCACAATGTCTGGCATCCCCATATAGCACATGTTTGTGCCTGTTCAGGGGCGTGGTTGCATCAAGGGGCATGGCTACAGCACCCCCAATGTTGAGATCAAGTCAGCACCACTGTGGCATGTTAAGGTCTTCATATGTCCGCACTCCCATTTGTGCCCAGTTGCCGAGTCTTCCTGTTGTGTCTTTCCTGCCTCTTACTTGCTTTAACAACTGAGGAGGGGCAGAAAAAAGTCTCCCTCTTTGCAAGACGGCCAAGTTTGTTCCTCAGTTGTGTTATGGCATGCCTTCTGACATTTCTTTAGCTGCCTGATGGATGGTCCTCACATCCTCCTCCTCACATCATCATTGGCCCCATCGGAAGGAAGGTGTCCCATAGTGGTTAGGTGCCAGTTACTGCAGACTGGACACTAGAGAATTGAGGAGTATGATCCCTGTGGCTCTTGCCTATTGGTTCATAGAGGCTTCATTGGTAAATGCTGCTAATCTCTCTGCTGTTCATTGTTTTGTCAAATGTTTGTGCACAGGTGGAATATTTAACCGACATCCTTGCAGTTATCAGTTCAAGACTTGCTAACTGCTTGATTATTGACAATATATGGATTATACAGGACTATAACTGTATCTGAAGCAAAACTCATTGATACTCTACAGCAGTGGTTCTCATACTGTGAGTTCATGGCCACCAGTGGGTTATGACCAAATTTTTGGTGGCTTGCGAAATTGACAGGAAATATTAAGCTACATTCCTCAAGGGTTTAACAACTTGATATTTGGGGGGAGAACTGCTGCCCCATCACCATTATAGCCACAGAGGCTTGAGCAGCTGTTAAAGTGAGACTTTTTTTTAGGTGGTCCTTATGCTAAAAGGTTTGGGAACCACCATTTTATAATCCTCTGTAATATATTTTTTAAAAGCATGAGAGTTTGGGACATTTATTAACTCATGAAAGTCACCAAAAAATGAAATAATTGTAAAATGTCTTAAAATAATTGTATAATTTAAAAGTAGTTATTAAATTCTCTGTGATCCCTTCTGCCTCTTGGATTAAATAAGGAGATGTAACTCTAGTAATGGATTGTCAGGTTTTTTCCTGGGTTGGATTGCACTCCCCTTAAAGGAGCAGATTCACAGTTTGGAGTTGTTCCTGAACCTGGCACTCGGCCTTAATGTCCCGTTGACAGCCGTAGCCTGGAGCAGCTTTTGATTTGTCCAGCTGGTGTGCTGCATCCTTTCTTGGATCAATGAGACCTGGGTTATGTTACCCATGCACTGCTGACATCAACATTGGCTTGTTGTAACATGTTTTATGTGGGGCTGCCTGTGAAGGCCATTTGAAAAGGCAATTAGTACAGAATACAGCTACCAGGTTATTAGCTGGTGCTAGTATAGGGCTTGTGACCATGTCACAGTTTTACTGTATCATTTTTGTTGGCTTCTTACATGTTTTCAAGCACAATTCAAAGTGCTGGTTATGACCTGTAAAACCCTTAGTCTGGATGCCTAAATACTTTCAGGACCATCTCTCCCCATACGATTTGCCATTTGCATAAGGTAATCTAGGAAGGCTCTGTTGGGAGTGCCATTAGATAGATGGTTGGAGGCGATTTGCAACAGGGCCATCTCTTGCTGTCTCTTGGCCATCTCCCAACATGTGGAATTCTCTTATGTTTGAGATCAGGACTGTGTTCTCCTATCTGTTGATGTTTCATAAAGCTGTAAACATTTTGTTTTAACAATCCTTTCATATATTCTTCCCCTTCTGTGGGTGCTGTAGATTTTTTTTGAGTGTTTGAATAATAATAATTATGTGACTTTGGGTGATTATGATGTTCTAATATTTTATTGTGGGATTGTTGGTTTATTTTATTTGAGATGTTGCTTTTAAGCTGCCAAGCTTTTCTATGAAATAGGGAAAGATGGGCTAATTGTCAAAGATCACATGTGCTTCTGTAATATTGGAGTAGAACCAATTTACATATTCAAGAAACTTTTTTTGGTGTTTAACTGAATACCTAATGTCAAAAGTAATTCTCATGCTAGTAAGCAATCAATGAATGATTATATTCTTAATATATTAAAATATATTCTGAACATATTAATATATTTTAATATGTATGAAAATGTGTTTACAATTTGTCATTAGGAATTATAGTAACATGTACATTCTGAGATGCTTTATTTTAGAGCCATGAGACAATTGTAGATTTTCAGCAATGTGATTAAAGCAAATTGAACACAATGCATGCTGAAAGAATATGCATATTGTAAAGTGAGACTGCATACCAGTTTCCATTGTGTCCAGCAGAATTTAATAACATTATTTATCTCATTCTTATCTCATTGATCTTTTCTCCACAGTCATGAATACATTCAAGGCAGATCCATGAATGTATAACTTAAATCTGTAGAAACAAAAAAATTACCGTTTTATTGTTCCTTTGCATTAAAATAATGCAAACTCAAAACAGTGGTAGTTCACTGATTTAATTACCAAGCGATGCAAGAGATAGTATTTACTTGGAGGCAAAAGAGTGCTCAAAGATTAAGCAGTTGTGTAGGTTCCAAACAAGTAACAGAGCACACATTTTGCTAACATAAGACATGGCTTAATTTCATTAACTGTGGTCTAATATGTTGTGCATCCTACTCTTGGTAAACCACAGCGGCATTTACTGGCTGTTGCTTCAAAGCACTACTGTTTTTCATCCATTTTCATTGACCAAATGTGTCATAGCAGCATTAACTAAAGTCTGGAAAATAGTTCTCAAGGCTTTGTTTTAACGAAAAATAGAACATATATATAGTGCACTTGATGATATAATCAAGTCAATGGAATTTCCAAAATCTTGACTTAATGTCTTCTAAGTATAAAGCAATATAGTTTTTATGAAGTAGCTTTAAAAAAAGCATTTGTTGAAGTACAGAACAGATGGATTAGAAGGGTCTGTTTGTAACAGCAATCAGCAGTGATCATGGTATACTATTACAATCACCCTATAAAATAGCCTGTATTTTTTTAAAAAAATGAAACAGAAAAAGAGAGGTTGTGGGAGAAGGAGAAGCATCCATATATATTATTCCTGTAAGGGGCCTGGAGTTCTGTATTTTTGAGATTGTTTCTCCAGGTGTCTTGCTCAACATTAGTTTTCAGCCTACAAATGTCTATACTTTAGTTTTCATTTCAACTTTGTTTGAAGTAATTATTATTATAGTGACTATATTTAATTATAATGTTTCCAGACCTCTGTTCTAAAAGAACAAATGCAAGAACTACGCTAGATTATAAAACACTTCGATTCTTTCTCTGCAGAATTTAGAGAATGCTTTATTTATTGTCATCTCACCTACTGTTCGGTCATGCCATTTTCTAACATTTTTGCAAGACACTGTTGTTCCTGAAGTGTCCGTTCTGTTCGGCTTATGACATAGAATATCATTACTTTTACCCACTCTAATAAACTAAGCTTCTCTAAAATTTAAATACGCAGGTATCAGAGGCATAGCTAGGTCATTTGACACCCAGGACCATACGACTTATTTATTTATATTGTTCACATTTTATACACCCTTCCTCCAAGGAGCTCAGGTGGTGTGCATGTTTCCTCCCCTTCTTTTGTCTTCACAACAACCCCGAGAGGTAGGTGAGGCTGAGAGATAGTAATAGTATTGACATGAAACGAATAATAACCAGAAAATAAATGCAGTGAATATTTCCCAACAAGCAATGGATGAACATCAGTACCCTCCCCTGCATATAGAACTCAGTGACATACTGCTCCTGCATCTGAAGGTTCAATGTAGCTATCATACATATTAGACAGTTTTATTTTCATTTTTTTGGCCATACTGTTTGATAGAATAATATTACACACTGGTTTTTTCATTGAATTTCTCGTGAAATTCTGCATTGAATGGCATATAACATGATGGTATTATTCCTAAAAATTGCAATTTTAACAAACAGCTATTTTTAGATAAGAAGTTTTTTTTTTTTGGTTTTTAGTTTTTGGGCCATAACATTTTGTTAAAAAAGGATATTACACTCAGTTTTTCCCCATTAAATGCCTTCGAGTGGCCTGTAAACGTGTTCTTCAACCTTGGGGTCGGGGCCCCAATGGGGTCATAAAGCCTCAGTTGTTGGGTCATGCCACCTTAGGGTACCAGGAGATGGTGTCCCAGTCCTGCTCAGGTTCTTAGTAATTGTGCTATAATAGCTTTCACTAGTGGCAGGCTTCATGGTAACCTTTTCTGCTCTCTTAACAAGAATATTTGGTTACAGTGAACAATGCTGGGAAGGCATTATACTCAGGGAGTGGGAGGTGATGGGGGTAGGGGTGGAAGGATAGGGGGGTATCACCAATCTCAAGCTTCACTTATTTATTGGGGTTATGGCACAAGAAAGTTGAAGACCATATAACATGATGGTATTATTCCTTAAAACCGTGATTTTAACAATTTTGGTGCCTAGGGGTGACCCCCCCCCCAGGGTGGCACCCACCCCCCATAGGTAGCTACGCTACTGGCAGGTGTTCCGTTGAGGCAAATGAATCTTTTCTGTCTTCCCATTGCTAATTTAAATTTCTTCAACCAGTAATGGGTGCCTGTTAGTTTGAAATTTCAGGGGTGACTTCTGGCTTTCAGTGTTAGGTTGCCCAATTCATTTTTTCTAACTTTGTTTTAGCTGCAGCGTAATAAATATATTGTGCTCCCATCAAATCTTGCCACTAGACCTTGTACATTGCACAGATGCAACTGATGATAAAAGCGTTGAATAGACACTAAGATTGTATTAAGTCATCAATGCAAATATAACATTAGATACACCAAGAGGAAAAAAATATCAGGTTACGGTAGGGGATGGTGTGCAGCACACTGATGGAGCAAATGCTTTGCATGCAGAAGGTCTCAGGTTCAATACTTGGCGGGAAAGGCTCTTGTCCGAAACCTTGGAGAGCTACTGCTAGTTTGTCAGCTCGGGGGCGGGCCTTCTCTGTAGCAGCTCCACAAATATGGAATTCCCTTCCAGAAGAATTAAGAACTACACACTCTCTCATGGCCTTTCGGAGATGGCTCAAATCATACCTATCTATTCTGGCCTTTGCATGATGGTTGGCCGTCTGCCCTCTGTCCCTCTGATGTTCCTCTGTAATTCTGCCATAGTTTGTTTACTCCCCTGGTCAGTTGTATGTTTGTGTGTGTGAAAGTGTGTTTTCTCCCACCCTCCAAAGGGCCTGATGAATAGAATTGGGCCTTTCTTCATTCTTGAACTCTCACTCATTCCTGGTAAATGTTTTTGTTTTACTTATTATGGTTACATTGTACTTTGTTGTTCTCTGTAAGCTGCCTTGGGCATTTGCTTTGGCATGGGAAAGGTGGGGTATAAGTTCTTCAAATATATAAATAAAATATGGAGCTGGGTAGGTCATTATCTAACTCAACAGCTGCATATGGATCATTAGTTCAATTACTTCTGTGTTGTCTGACAATGATTCCTCAGGAGTCTTTCCCAGATCTACCTGGAAATGCCAAGGATTAAATGCGTAAAACATGAATTCCACTTAGCTAGGATCTTATCTTCAAAATACTTTGTTCCTCTTTAGTTATACGGGACCCCATCTTCCCAGTTAAGAGTTATTATTTGTAGGTGACATCAGCACTGATGTCAGAAGGGGGAAAATACTTATCCCTTTGAGAAATTTATTTCAAGGGAAAACAGTCAAAATACAAACAGTAAGAAAGCTGCCCGTGGGGGATGAATCCCAGCGGACTATAGCTGTGCATGTTGAGCACAGGCTAGCTTCACATCTCCCTCTTAATGAAGAATTAAGTAAACTGAATGTTAACAAGCAGGAGAAAGCAAAACAGAATCAGGCTTTGAAAAGTTAGAAATAGCAGGGACAAATAAAACAAGTCTTTCATTGCATAACGTATGTTATTCTTATGGATGAACTGTAAAACTAAGTGGGAGGTAAAGTTCTTGTAAATAAGTTAAAAATCATAGATGTGATCACAGTACACTCCACTTTAATGGTGCCCAGTTAAAGAGGACCACTCACACTGGGCACATTCCTAAAACTGTTGCCTGCTGAATAGAAAGAATGGTAATTTGATTGAAACACCAGAAAACGGAGCCCTATCCTAGTGGGCTTGCTTGCTAGCTTTATTGCCCTGTGGAGTACTCTCCCTACTGCTCCAACCCTGTGTCTATGTGTGCTGGTAACAGGTTCACTTTTACAGCTTCTTGCAGATCTGTGTGCAGTCCTAAGCAATCTGTTTCTTATGCATTCTTTGAGTAATTGTTCTTCCTTTTCTCACATTATCATCTTTGGGGATCTGTTGACTTCAATGGTGGGAGGGCTTATGCTTTCTGTCTACATGGATTTACTCAGAAGATAGTGGAAAAGGTGTATAGTTATCTAGGTCCAGGAGCTATGTAGGAACATGAAAACTTCAACCATTAGTTTTGTAGGAGCATGGTAATAGAACTGATCGTATATGCCCTGTTCGCAAGACAACACTGAATTGCCCATGACTTGATCACAAACACTGCTGTGTGATGGGGAGGGAAGAACGTGTATAACCACCTTAAGACCAATATATACACAAATTTGGATTGTGAACATGCGGGAATTCTGGTCTGAGTTAGAGCTCCTAAATTTGGCGGCCTTTAGTGTGGATTAGCTACTCTCATGAGATGAAGCGGATATTCTCCTGTTGTCCAGTGGGTTCTCATTGGTTGGCTCAGTCAAGTGGATGGGAAGCTAGTAGAAGTAGCTGATTTACATGATAGAATTAAACAAAGCTTTGAATTTTTTGCAATAACCTTTTATGTAGTACGATATACCATTTTTCATCTTTGAAAAATTTCGGTTAGAGCCAATGCTCAAAATGTACAAATTAAGTATTTGTCTGCCTAAAGGGCTTGTTTTCACAGTGCCATTACATGTATTTCTTATAACTGTGTAGAGGCTTCTGTGAAACCCTTCCGTACAGCAGCATTGCCAAATGTGTGTTGTAATAATTGAAACTTGCTCATAACGTGATTTCTCTATCACATACTATACATGCCAGAAATGAACAAGACTCTATGTATTATGTATTAATAATAACTCTATGTTATTAACTCTATTAACTCTATTAATAATAACTCTATGTCTCTATGTATTAATACACATTATGGTATCTTATGTAACTGCTGTTGTCATGTAGGGTAGAACTTGTTTTTCACATGCGCCTTCTGATTGCTGTAATGAATGGATTAATTGGCCAGATGTCTTCTCCATGTTGCCTTGGTGGAAATAGAACAGGCTGCTCATCATTTTTTTGGGACAGGGATGAGTTTCCCTGGAATAGCTGACATTCTTCTTCATAGGGTAAGGCTAATATTCCACTACTTCAAGAGGAACATATTGACTCAAGTGCCTGCCCTTAATATGTTCCCTTAATTTTTGGCCAAAGATGTTGTAAATGTTTAGGCAATGTTGTAACTGCTGCACTGAAGTTTAAATTTGAAGCTGGCAGAAATTTGCATATACCCCCTTAAGCAAATGTGACATTTCCATGAGAAATCTTTTCTTAATTTAGATCAGAACCCCAGAATTCAGCATATTGGTTGATCTGAAAGTGCAAAAAGGAGAAAATACTGGATAATTATAGTAAATGTGACAATACATAACCAATAAGGGTTCACAATGTACCAATTTAGCTGATTCTAGTGATTTATGCTTTCTAAAGCCAATGCAAATATTGTTAACATCTGTCAAAGCCAGGCTTTAGCACAAAACCCTTAACATTTTTCACATAAAAAAAACTATTTTATATATAAACTACCTTATTGTTTATATTTTAAACTAAAAAAATATTCTTTTTTTGCAGTATTCAAACAATTTTTTTAATAAGTAGACATTGCATAAAAATGACACAATCCAGCAGTTATTTCATAAGGCCAGCATAATCATAAATTTGCCATCCGTGCTTTTCCAAAAATACTAACCCATATTGTTCTCCCTGGACCTGTTGCAGGGATGATTAATCCAGCTGCTGAGGTCTCCCTTTATGTGTTTGATGGAACACTTGGCTTGCTATGCTACAGCTGTGTGTTTATGTGCAGAGCACACCTGCAGGGGCCTGACAAATAGCTGTAGTATGCACGGTATACAAAATTACCCTGGCAGTGCTGCAAATAAGGAAGTTTCTGTTTTTGAAGCCCATATGTGTATGAGCTTGAGATGCCAGCTGGGGTATTTATGTTGCATAGCACAGATGTAAAACTGCCAACTGATTTTATACCAAAATAAAGGCTAATCTCTTTATACATACTTGGTGTCAGAGTTATGAAGTGGTACATAAGAACGTTCTCACAACTTAAGCGTCTTTTAAAACAAAAGCTGACATTTTGAAAATACTCTTACTTAGAATGTGAGTAGAAAAATAAAGGGAAAATGAATGGCGCTTGTTTACTTACTATACAAAAGTTTTTTAAAGGGTTTATTGTTAATGATGTATAGTTATTAGGTGCAAATCATGATAAGGATTTGATTTATTGTATGCATATCCAGTATATTACAGAACCTTTTTTCCTGTAGGTCACTTCATCTCTGTGTTGAATCCATTTTATGGGCTCTGAAATGTGAAAGCCAAATGTATATTGCTACTTAACTTGAAAGCTTTGCCTTCCTGTTTTCAGGAGTATAATTTGTAACAGATTGAAATGAATAAAGCCAAACAGGCACTGTAAAGTTCAGCATTTATTTTAGCAAATCAAACTTATGAAATATGCTATATTTTTGGGGAGCAAGACACAACAGCTTTTTTTTTTTTTTGGAATGTGTACATAAAACAAATAAGTGTAAAGTTAGTAAATATTGCTTCAAGCTTCTGTACCTGTTAACAGCCAACCCTTGTTAAATAGGTGATTGGTGTCCATAGCAATAAATAAGATAAAATATATCAAGTGACTTGTTAAACGAGGGAGAGGGGAGAGTTTGCCTTTTTAACAACACATGTCATTGTTGATTGCTAAAAACCAATTAAGCACATGATCCATATGGTGCTAAGCACGTTTTAAGTCCTATTACTTTTAATGGAAGAATTGAAAGTCAAAGTTGTGTTCCTAAGTTGTGTTCTTCTGCAAAGGAAAAATACTTTCATTTGTGTAAAGGAAAGTGTTTCTGACCAATTCCCACCCCCTTCCCTCTGTGTCCCTTTAAAATCTGCCTCTGAGAGTTGGAGGATCTTCCAGAGCAGCATGATATACAGCATGGGAAGGAAACCACTCCTCTTTAAGCAAATGGAAGACACTTGAGATACAAAACACAGTATGTAACGCAAGCTATTCTGATGCTATGTGGAAGGAGAATGAACAGTGAAAAATGAGCATAGTCACAGGAAGCCAGAGTGAGGAACCAGGAAAACTGGTCAGAAGTAGAAAGGAAAGTAGTTGGGTAGAATCAAGGTCACAACTTGGTAGACTGTCTTGGAGAATCAGGGGAAAGAACTGGGGTGTCATTGAGGATCAGACAAGAGATAGGCAAAGAAGATCAGGCAGGGGAGCAGGCAAGCAGGGCTAATACCAGAGACGGCACTGAAGGACTTACCCAGGGACAAATTGGGAATTAATACAAATTTTGTATTAATGAAAATAGCGTTGTGCAGTGAACCTTGAGGGGAGAGACTGGGAAGGAAAGCTGAGCAGTTTTCATGCATGAGAGGGACCAGATTTAGGCAGTGCCCCAGGACCTAGTGTAGGCTCACTTATTGTGCTTTTGGTGGGTTGCCCAGATACTGAAACAGGAACTGGAATGTGGGGTAGCTCCCTGTGTTGGGCCCCAACTTTCATGGGAGGAGGAAGGCAGGTGGGAAAGGTTGTTCTACTCTTTTTATGTATTTCATTTCTTCTTTAGTCCTGCACCTTTCCTGCTTTCCTCACTCGACTAGAAAATCCAGTCATTTTGTGCAACAGTGGCAAGCATGGGTGTAGGAGTTTTATGTTTGTTGCCACCTCTCTAGTTATGTTCAGTGCCACAAACAAAGAAGAGTGGAAGACGGTGTTGTACGAGGATGTCGGAGAAGAGCTGCTAATCCTTGAATAGGAGAGATTTGTCTGCTCAGTAGCTTGTTGTTGCTTACACACAGCACAAAGAGAAACTCATTTCCTCCTAGGGAGTGCGGGGCTAAGATCTGTAATACATCAAGATTAAGATGTATTCTTAATCTAGTCGAGAGGGCAGAAGATCTAGTTGAGAGGGTTAAAGCCTCCGTTTGCCTGAAGATAAGATCCGAAGGTCGCCAGTTTGAGAACACCAGAAGCTTCCGTGTGCCGCAGACCTTGAAGAATGCGGCTGATAAAACTTGAGCTGTTCTCCAGCTGCCTGTGAGAGGGGAGTTGCTGGAGCAGCTGTTTCTTTTTTGATGAGAGCAAAGAAGCTGTCTATCAGCCGGGGTGAAGGCATTTGTGCGGCCAGATAGAAGAACTGGATATGAAAGTGTCATCTGCATGTAGTAGTTCTTGTAAGATTAGAACATTGTTGTTGTGATTTGTAAAAACCCTTGCGGTTTAAGAAATGCCTGCCTATGTAAACCGCCTTGAATTAAAGTCAAAGGAGCAATCTGATGACCAAGAAAGGCGGTATATAAATAACTATTATTATTATTATTATTATTATTATCAAGGCTCCTGAAGAGCCTTTTCCATTTCTTAAAAAAAGTGTTCTGCAGGATTTCTATCAGGAGCACTCTATTTGAAGTAGATAGTTGTTATACTTCTGTTTTCCTTTGGAAAACCAATGAAAGGCAGTTTCGTACATTGTTCATAATATATAACTTTGGGAAAGGGAGTGCATGGCAAATCTTAATACCATGACCAGAATTCATGGATTAGATTTGGCAATTGTGGCCATGATCCATTGGAGCCATTAATATGGGTAGGTATCATGCCAGGGTTTATGGACACAGAAGTGCCAGGGTGCTGTTATTGAAATCACCTTGTTCTGTTAGACTGAGGCCAAAGAATCAGCTGAAATCCTCAATTGTCTATTTGGTTCTTGCTTGGAACTATATGCAATCCCTTTTGTATCACATCATGGTCCCTATGTTTGGCCTAAAATTAAAGGAATTGGCTTGATTATTCAACTATTCTGATGGATGGGAATAAGTTTCAGTAATATTTTTTTGCTTTCTATTGGCATATTGTTATGAACTCAAATGTTAAAAGGCATTATACACTTCGTTAGCCATTACTTCTTGAGTTAGGTTGCAGTCTTGTGCACGCTTGGATGTGCGGCTTACTTCTGAGTAGGTATGGCTAGGCTTGCACAGTAAGAAAATCATTTTTTTTAAAATTGCATTCTCTGCAATATTCTCCAAATAGGTTATTTAAACAGAATAATTGGACCTCCTGTGAGAGGCTATTCTACAAAGATTGCCAATTTACGTAGTAACAACTTCAACACTCCTAAAAAGGTTTTCACTTCAAACGTATAGCCCCCCACTGCATGTTGCATGTGCGCAATTGAAAGCATGTAGTTTTTGGCTCATGCACAGATGTCTTTCAATAATGCTGGCCTGTAATTTCTTCAAATTGCTTGGTTTATCAGCAGCACATGTCATCAATCGTGGAGTGCTTGCTCAAGTCAAGCTTCAGAATTCTTAGCTTACAGATGCAGCTGCAAACAGGTGAACAGGCAGAAAGTAATTTGTGCAGCTTGGTGGCTGTCAGACAAAAGACAGACAATCTGTGTTTTAAACAGATTGCAGGCCTTGCATTACCCAGACAAAAGGGATTTCTACAACTGCAAATAATTCCAGGGTTGACATATTTTCCTTTCTGCCATTAGGTGATTTGTTAAAATTGGAAACAATGAAAGTAATAAATCTACACAGAAACTGGAGATAAGATGAAAGAAAAAAGGAGATCACTAAATAAATTAAGATCCTTCTGTTGAAAAGGATACAACTGGCATTCATATAGGCTTCTCTCTTGTCAAGTTATGAACTGAATCTTTGTAAGTTGCAAAGCCACTTAAATGCCTATTACACTGTGGCAAAGCTTTCATAGTACTAGAATAAAAATTATTAAATTAGTATGTGGTATTAAATATTTGCACTGGAAGGCTATTTTCTGTTAACCAGTGTTAGCAGGCAATTAAAAAAAGTGAGAATGAAGAATTGTTACAAGGTGAAAGGGCAGGGAAATAGTTTCCTGGGCTTCTGAAAAAGAGATTTGCTTAACTTTTATTGTTCAGGTAGCATTTCTTCTGATAGCTAATTGTGCCAGATGAATATTTTATATTCGGATATGGTAGGGTGCTATGTGTGACCTGTGGCCAGATACTTGTATTCCACATAGTCACAGAGAGGGTGAGATCACCATCCAGTGAAGAATGGTTTCAATTTGTCTTGGTGAATCAAGTGGATACTGTATTTAGGAAAAAAAATGCACTCATACAGCTTGCTGTCTACAGTCAAATTGCTGATCAGAGAGTCTTTATACACATTGGTAATGTGCTGTGCAACATAAGCTGAAATATATTCCACAAGGGAGGAAAATGGAATAGTTTACATACGCTGTTCCTAAGTGCAATGAATATAAAACTCCATTACTCACTTTAAGCAGGTGCTTTTTATATGAGGCTTTAAAGAAATATAAAACTGCTGGTGAAATGATTGGTTTGTATAGGCATGACTTAACTTCCAGTGGTCTGACCAGATAAAGAGGCTAAAAATACTCCTACAAACATTTATTTAATGCTTTCAGGGATTAAAGGTTAATATCTTTTTGGTAGAAGGAACTGTCATTTCAGATGCTAAAGGCAAAAATCCCCAGACACTACTGTTGCAGATTTCTGTGGATACCTTCTTGCACAGCAGGTGTATAGATTGGATCTGATAGCGGTAAATAGCTCTTTTTGCAGTAACTTTCACCTGTGATTTCATTCTTTAAATTTTAACTTAGGATGCCTGTGTATCTGAATGAAAACACTTCTGTGTGCTTGTGTTTGTGGGGAAGGGGAATTCGAGCAATTGTGGCTGACATTAATACATGCAACCTGGAAGTGGTGCAAAACAAGGGAATTGGAATAACTAGGCTAGAGAGCTTACTTTATATGCCAAAAATAAAAGAACTTATCTTGTTGAGCCTACTTCTATTAGAGGAGGTACCACAATATTTAAGTTAAAGAACAGTTGTAGTATGAACGGATGCTTGCAGATCGGTATTAATGGGTTTATGCCTTTTTTGTTCACTATTTGGTATTTCATTTGTTTAAAATACTTATGCTTTTTCCCTCATAAAAATGGAATACTCAACAAGAATACAAGAATAAAAATACGCTGCAAGAAAAAATACAATACAAGAATATAAATACATTGCCATGAAGAGAGGTCATGAAGAAGCTAAAAAGCAGAACAAGAAAGCAAAAAACGAACAAAAAGCAGTGGGTGATATAGGTATAAAAAGGTAAAGGTTTTCCCATGATTGAATGGTCTAGTCCTGACTGACTGTAGTGGGCGGTGCTCATTTCAGTTTCTAAGCCGAAGAGCCGGTGTTTGTCCGAGGACAAGCTTCCATGATCATGTGCATTTCTATACGCCGTAGCACACAGAACACTGTTACCTTCCCATTGAAGTGGTACCTATTTCTCTACTTGCATTTTTATGTGCTTTTGAACTGCTAGGTTGGCAGGAGCTAGGACAAGTGACAGGAGCTCACTCTGTCACGCAGTTTCGAACTGCCAACCTTCCGATCAACAAGCTCAGCGGTTTAACCCACAGTGCCACCACATCCCGGTATAGGTTGGTTTAAATTAGGTAATCTACCTTCATTTTAATTTACCACATTTATAACACACAAATCTCTTTCCTGTCTTCTGTTATACTTGTGAGATCAAGGAACAGGATATAGGACAACTCTGTGCAGATACGTTGCGCTTCATTCTCAATGGCTCCTTTTATAGTTTCTGTGCTATAAAGTAGGTGAAATGCAATCTAGATCACAGCTGACTGGTAAAAGCTTTCTCCTTTCCCCAGACCCCAGTATATTCAGAGGCAACGGCATGTATCACTTCTATTACAATGTCATCCCTGAATTTTTTCCCGATACGCTTTGCCTGACAGTCACCCCATTGGGGAAACCCCAGTGCACTGCATGGGGGGATCATCATAATGGAGCCAAACTCGATATGCTACCCCTGCTACTGAGTCTACCCATGCTCAGACTTTACCAGTCACAACCCCATTGTTGTTTGGTCCTAGTCAACAAGGTCTCCTCCATACAAAAAAAAGGTAGAGATCATACCAGGAGATAGCAGATGACAGAAGAAAGTAACACTTACGATTCTCACTCATGCACCTACAGTACCCTCTTTGTTTTCCCATTGTATTGGGTTGGCAGCTGAATGGGGAAAATCAGGTAGCTCCATCATCAGTAGTACAAAGTGCTGGTAGAAGGGGACTGTGGGGAAAAACTCCCCTCCCAGGAAAGCACTGAACCAGAGAGATTCTTATTAAAAATCCAAATCACAAGTGTGTCTGCTAGAACAATTAGGTGGGAAAATCCACTGAATTATCTGCGGACATGGACTAGGCAGGCAATAGCCAAAAGATAACCAGCTTATTCAAAATCCAGAAGAAAATGAATTAAACCAGATGGGGAAAAGGGAGTGTTAGGAAAAGGGCAAGCAATTTGGCAATACCTGAACTTGCTCAATGCACTCAACGTGAAAGTTTGATCAACTTTAGGTAGAGAACATAGTAATGCTTTGCAAATGGAAATGGGATGCGATTCAGTACAGTCCCCATTTACTAGCTCCTTGCAGTGTCTCAAGAATCTTGCACTTATTGGAGAGTAGATTGGTGTTACTTCCATGGACCAGCATTAGATTTTCACAGTAGACCAGGCAGAAAACATGCAGAACATCTCTGGGCTTGGACTTAAGTAACTTGGGTTTCATGATGTCATTCACCCATCTGGCCTCTCTATTTCATCCCTTTAGGCACGTTTGCTGTAGTTGCTAAGGCCCCAATCCTATACTTATTTGCATGCCTCGTCCATCTGGGCTGATTGCCATAAAGCAGTTAGCACCAGTTGCAAAAGATGCTCTGACAGCACAGAACAGTAACTTCCTGCCCATGCCAGCAGCTCAGGAGTCATGCGCCACTGAAGATAAGATGTAAGCAGGTGAAGGAAGCAGAATAGGGGTGGGGAACGCAGAATGACATGGTGGGAAGAATGGGAGATGATGGGAACAGTGGATGAGTGGTCTGGGAAAGGGATTAGGATTTAGTAACCGTTACTGCCTCTGAACCCACCCTTTTCCCAGACTCTATCCCACAGCTATTTAGAGAATGTAGGTCTGAGTAGACACCCCCACCCACACACGTACTGCCAAGGCTTGTCCCCTTAACCAGAGGAGACATGCACAACTGTCCCCCTCACAGGAAGCAGCGATAGTTATTCTGTTGCTACTGCATTGGAAGGGGGAAGAATAGGATTGTGCTCTTGTTAATCTATAGCAGCCATTTTCAACCACTGTGTTGTGGCACAGTGGTTTGCCACAAATTGTCTACAGGGTGCCATGGAAATTTGGGGAAAAGTCAATTATTAATAGCGCCATTATGGGGGTGAGCACCTCCCCCTGGCAGCACATTGTTCTTTGTCAATTAGCATAAAGCTGATGATATGCCTTGAATTGACAATTTTAGCACCTTGCCAGTGTGCTATGAGATGGTAAAGGCTAATGATCTCTGTTCTATAGTAGTGGTATTCAAACTTTTTAGACCGGGACCCACTTTTTAGAATGGCATTTGTGTCAGGACCCACCAGAAGTGATGTTATTAACCTGGAAGTTATGTCGTGTCAGGAAGTGGCATCATCAAGCAGGAAGTGCTATCATTGTAACATAATAAAATGACACTCTTGAAATGTAAATTGGCATTCTTGGACTGCAGCAATTGCACAACCATGAAACATCCCTAACAGAAAGCAAGATGGAAAGCAGAAAGCAAGACAAAATGTGATGTCAAAGCATTGAACTAAAAACATTTTTTTAAAAACCTTCACTTGAAAATCCAAACTGTTAAAACTCACAAAAGGAACACAAGATTAAGGTCTGCAGTTTCCAAGATGGCTGCTCCCAGCTTTTCGCGACCCACCTGACATCAGATCATGACACACCAAGTGGGTCCCAACCCACAGTTTGAATAACACTGTTCTATAGCATTGAGAAATAATGGCGTGTACATATCAGGCTGAATGGAGGCTTCAGTTCTGAAGACATTCCAATTCTTCATAGTTTAAAAGTGCCATTCCATATGCACTATATCATGTTTTTCAAATAAAAATCCTATAATTTCCCCCCTAAATGTTGACATTTTAGGGGATAGATCTCTATGTATTTTTATACCGCCTTTCTCCAGATTTCACTGGACTCAAGGCGGTTTACATGGGCAGGCTGTTCATAAGCCCCATTTTCAATTGGGGTTTTTACAATTATTGTTCTATGTACCATTCATAGAACCCTCAGTTTCTTCAGATGTTTCCCTTTCAATGTGTGGTCATGATCCTGGCTGCACTCTTTCATCTTCTGAGCCTGTTTTCAGTGTAGGTATACTGAACTATTGGAGCCAGTGGACTGAGTCAGTCCAAGGCATCTTCATGTGTTTGTCTTTCCACATCTCTATTCGTAATGAAATCTTTTCACTATAGCATTGCATATTAAAAGAAATAAGACGAAGAAATTAAAGAACCTATTCATGGTTGTTAGTCATTATAGTTGATTATTATGGCTGGCAAGGCAACTAGCATTTTCACTGTTGGGAGCTCCCTCCACAATTGGAAGCTTTCTCCATGAATGAAACATTCAGCTCTTTCCACATGGGCCTGTTCCACAAGCATAGGTCCATTTTTCCATTTGTAGATGGAGCTCCCAACAGCAGAAGTGCAACTCAGGATGACCCCCTGTATTCTAGCCCAGTGGTTCCCAAACCTTTTAGCATCAGGACCCGCTTTTAAAAATCATGCTCTGTTGTGACCCATCTCACTTTACAAAACTAAAAAAAAACAAGTTTCACTTTACCAACTGCTCAAGCCTTTGTTTTTATCTTTCTTTACTATGGTGGGGGGGGGGAGGCACTTTCTGGAACATTTGATGAGCTCTGTGTTTGAGATAATAAACACAGGACCAGTCTGGTGGCTTTGTGTTCCCATTCGCCTGGCCTTCGAAGTGGACTGATGCATTCTGTGGCTAGGCAGGGAGAAGGAAACAATCTCCATGCAACCTGGAAGTGGGTCTTTCAGCACTGAATATGGCCCTACAGGCTTGGAAATGGCAGCAAAATGGTAAAAAAGTTGGATTTTAGTGCTTTTTTGTTTTTAAAGGGCTTTAAATGTGGATTCTGATATCTGTTGGCATCCATGGGAGTCAAATCTGCAGATGCCACCATGCTACTGCAATGAATTAAGTAAAGAAATACCTCCCAAGGAATATATTGCTACTGGATTTCTTTCAGAAGATGCATATCAAATCCAGGTGTTTGGATATCAGTCCTCTTAGGCTGGAGGAGAGAAGGAATAGTTGGACAACATTTCTTATAATTCATAGGACTGGTGACTCATTGTATTCCAGTGGTTTATTTTCTTTCACTTGGCTCTTGTTAATTCTTTCCCGTTCTGAATTCAGTTCTCCAAGAAGTCATGAATAATTATAGACATTTATGACTCCTGTATCAGAGTTTTATATACCTTTAGACACTGTTACTAAGTTAATACTTCGCTGCTGTTTTTTTTCTAATTGCAAATTGAACAATCCACTCTCTGCCATTTTTTAAAAAAATACTTAGGTCTTCTTTCCTTGGACCTATTTTTACAGTCTTTTTATATTTTCCGTATCAACTGTGACACCGTTTGTTGTTCTCCATGCAACTTATACCTGTTCTTCAACGGGCGGTGTCTAGGTGATTACTTTATGGCACTATCCAATGTGTATTTACTCAGAAGTAAGGCCTGTATGTTTGTTGGGGCATCACCCTGCCAACAAAGGTTCGCATAGTCAAAGCGATGGTTTTCCCAGTAGCAATGTATGGCTGTATACGAAAGGCAGAGCGCCAAAGAATAGATGCTTTTGAATTATGGTGTTGGAGAAGACCCTTGAGAGTCCCCTGGACTGCAAGGAGATCCAATCGGTCAATCCTCCAGGAAGTCAAGACTGATTGCTCCCTGGAAGGACAAATCCTGAAGCTGAAGCTCAAATACTTTGGCCACCTGATGAGAAGAGAGGACTCTTTAGAAAAGACCCTCATGCTGGGAAAGATGGAAGGCAAAAGGAGAAGGGGGCGGCAGAGGATGAGATGGTTAGATAGTGTCATCGAAGCGACGAACATGAAGTTGGGCGAACTCCGGAAACTAGTGGAGGACAGGGAGGCCTGGCGTGCTGTGGTTGATGGGGTCACGAAGAGTCGGACACGACATAGCGACTGAACAACAACTTGTAGGAAAGTGCGTCTGTGTGTCTCTGTGTGTGTCACAGGCTTAAATACCCTAATACACATACACTTGCACATATCAAGACATCCAAGGAAGCTTGGGCCACAATCCAAGGTGTCTGCTGGGCCGATGCATGTGGCCTGCGTTAGCGCAGTGCAGTCATAAAGCACTTTCGCACCAGCGCAAGGTGCACTGTGTTAATGCAGGCAGCTGCAGTCCAGCCACCGCTGGGATTTTCCTGGGCGGGGGGGAGATGGGTGGGACAGAACAGGGCAGAGGGAGGGTGTTCCAGTGGATGGCGCAGCCCAGGAAGGGCTTAGAGACCAGATGCACATCCAAACCCCTGTCACCCAGCCGTGTAGCCTGGATTCAGACCACGCAGTGTGCTTGGACTTGTGCCTGCTAAACAGCAGGCCCATTGGGGTGGCTGGTGCCTACCACGGGGTAAGGAGACGAAGTGCTCTTGCCCCATGGAGGCTCCAGCCTGCTCCTAACCTGTGTTGGATACAGCGCAGGCAAACCGACCTGCCTATTCCTGCAAAGCAGATCTGTGAATCTAAAATTCATATATGTGCACTTCATATATGTGCAAGCTTGCAGTTGGATTTCCTCTCTTTGTCAGTATTGAGCACAACAAAGAAACATTCTCAAAGGTCCCCATCAAACATTACGGGACAGTCAAGAGATTCCACTCAGCAAGTGTGTATATGTGAGAGGCTGTCCCCTACCTTAGAGACTGCACTCATGTTTCCCGCTTGATAATATCACTTCCAGGTTAATGTCATCACTTCTGGTGGGTCCTGACAGATTGTCTTTCTATAATGTGCATCCTAGTTCTAAAACGTTGGAGAAACATGCTCTAGCAGGTTGAATCTGTACTCTGTAATAGGCAATTGGAAACTTTATCTCTATATTTAAAAAGGAGGTGTATTAAGGTTAGGAAATTTTTTTTCCTGTCCAGAAAATGGTTTTAAAAAAGCTGTTCTTCCCAATGGCCTTCTGGGGTGTGTGTGGCTCTTGGGGGCACATGTCCAGGGATGCGCTTCTCTACCTGCAGGTGCTGCCTTACCTGCTGCCTCACCCTGGAGGTGTTCTGGGAGTGGACTCTGCGGCCCTCAGAAAGTACAAAATTGTTACTTCCAGAAGTGATTATTTTCGGCCTCCAATTCTCAGTAGGTCTTCTGAGCCCTTCTGGGAAGCCAAAAACTTCTCTTCTGGTTTTCGACAGTCTGAGAGCGGGGGAGGCTCTGCCTTTGAGGAGAATGTCAGCGTTCTTCTTGAGGGTGGGGCTTCGGCATGTTTTGTCGCAGCCTCAGGTAAAACTAGGGGTGAGGTGCTCTGAAACCAGCAGTGCCACACCCTGACGACCTCTTATGTTCTCCTTGAGAGCGGGGCACTGCCAGCTTTGGTATGCCTCATCCCTGGCTTCAGCTGAGGCCTGGGACGAAGCACGTCAAAGCCCCAAGGCATTCTGAGGGCTGGAGCGATCACACGGTCTCTCTAGCCCTCGGAACACAGCTGCACGTGGGGGTCTGTGCCCTCCCTCCCTTGGTTTCAGGCCAGTCTGAGAGACATTGCTGATGGTGCAGTGATGTCATCACGCCATCACAGCATCCTCCTGCAGCTGCTCATTCAGTGGTCTGCAACAGACTGGGTGCAGGTGTGCTCGTCCGCGGTCTCCCAAATTTTAGGAAACTCTGGTTTAAATAATTGAGTTGTAGTTCTTGACGCTTGTTTATCAAATAATGGTTCTTGTGACCTATAGTCTGAACAAGTCAATGTATGCTGGAACTCTGCAAGTACTTTATCAATACAAAAGTATAGTCTTGTTATGGCTTATGGCTAGGGTTTTTTTTTGAAAATGGTGTTCCCCCCCCCCACATATTTCGTTATTTAAAAGGCAGAAAGTTGTGATTGTTTTTATTCTCATTCTTTCCAAGTTCTCATTTCTAGTAATTTTAAATGTTTTTAAAGTGTACATGGTAGGTGAACTATAGTGTCAGAAGCAGCCACAGTATTATTTCTAATTGAAGAAGTAATCTACGTTAATTTCTGGAAATTACCTTAAACACCAAAATGTGTTGCATTGAGTTTCTATTTGTGTATTTTAACTAAGTCAGCATCTTTATTTTTATGCATTCCTAACAAAAACAAAACACCACAAAAATTGTTTACTTAAATTTATGATCTATCCAAACACAAATGAACAGAACTACCTTTCAGATGTGACTAATTTTGGAGTTAAATTCCAAATGGTGTTTGGAGTTCTCATTTCTGTTTTGGTAAGAAAATGTCTTAAACCTGAGTTCAATCTTTTGTCCTGTATTCACTTCTTCTTACGGGTGCCTAAACTATATTTTACAATAGTATGAGTAAATGTGGCTCTCTGACAGTTGCACTTTGTGAAGTAATAGCAGTGGCTTCAGCCAAGTGTTGTGTGGGTGGGTATTCAGTGAGCTTTCCTGTGCAACTGTGCCAAAGTTCTGCACTCCTGACCTGTTACATCCCCCACTGTTACAGTTCTAGGTCTCTCTTTGAAAACAACTGCCAGTAAGTATTGTTGTGCCAAGTTGTGTGGTAGCCTCCTTGGGTGTGCAAACAGACAGTGAAGAGACCACCAAACCTATTTCCACTTTTGACCTAAGGCTAAGTTTGAACTTTGGTTTCCATAAAAAGATGGCAAGTGCAGTTACCTGCTGTGCAACTCAGCTGCATATGTTTAATTTTTACTTTGCTACTGAATGCAATGGTTGTAATGTGTAATCTAAGGACAGATTAGTCATTTTCACACTCTGAAATTTCTGATTTAAATGTGCTAGAGAAGCATGGCTTGCTTGTATTGTATCATAAAATAAGAACAATGCTGGGTACACGCATAGCTAATTTAATGCTATACCTTGTGTTCTTGTGGGAGTATTTGTGTTGAAATGTGGAAAATGGAGGTGTGGATATGGTATTTATGCAAATATAAGTATATAAGAGTATTCCTATAAAGAGATTCACTTTTAGAATCCAAAGAATACTAGAAGGCTATCTAAAGTAGATAATTAAAGTGTAATTAAATTTAAATGCCTTGGTGAAAGAATATAAAAATATTTAAATTCAGCAGGCTAGTACATTTGCAGTTTTCTTTTATTAGGTGTGAAATCTAAGAATCCCTTGCCAACTCTTGAGGGCTCAATCCAGAATGTTGAATTGAAGTACTGCAGCACATCATTGGTCAAATGTGCCTCTGGGACCATGGGATCAATAAAAATTTGTGCCAAAGCCCCAGGTATGTGCAGCTGGACCATGTAAAAGTTTATGGCCTGTGTAGGAGAATTGGCCTTGCCTTTTACAAGGAGAGTTTCTGAAACAAGAATTTACTCATTGTTCCTATGAATCAGAGGGTTTATTTTTTTGTTTTTTTGTTTTTAGAAACGGACTAGGATGATGTAGCATGGCATTGCCAATAGTGAAAATGAGAAACCATATTAAGGCTTCTTGGTTTTTAAAGATCTTTCAATCAACACAGCTTAGAATCAGAAGCTTTAAAGACGTAAAAGATTGCTGTGAAAATGGATATAAAAACTGAATACTGCAGCTGCATAAAGACTGCACTTGTTTAAAAGAAATACAGCTGTTTTCATGAACTATATATGCTAAAATATTTGTATCATGCATATAATTTGGTCAAAACATAATTATGAATTGATAATGTATGTAAAATAGGAAGCACTTTGTATTTGTGTTGAAATTAGAGTAAGAAAACCTAGTATATGTGTTTATTCAGAAATGAGCCTCACTCAGCAGGGTTTATGTTCAGGTAAGTGTGTATATGATTGCAGCCTTAATTTTGGTACCCACCCAAGGATTTCGGATGAAGAGCTTAACGTCATGCATATAGAAACAGTCTTAACAGGTAGCCGTTTACAAATGCCAGAATATGGCTACAGCTGCAAAATAAGCTCTTTAAACAGCCATCTGTCTTTGTGGAGATCCTGCAGTATAATATTAGAGGAAAATCTGAGAAAAACTTTGATAGCAAAAATGTCCTTTTTTTCTATAAATTTGGAGAAAACAATATGGCTGCTTGCAAGTGAGCCACCTGCTCTATCTTACTACTTGAGTAGATTTGCTGACCTTGCACAAAAAAAAACTTTGTTCCTGATTTCTCCCTAAGGTCCCCATAAATGATGTCAGTGCTGTAATTGAAACCAGAAGGAGGGCCATACCACACAGCAGAGCAATGATAAAAGGGCAAAGCTGATTTGTGCAAAAATAGATGTATTGCAACCAATCTTTCAAAGTTATGTTATTGCACAGCAAGAATATTGCTTTCTCATATATTAGCAGAATGTAACCCACTGACAGACCAAATCACATGTCACCTCTGCAGTTCAACAGCTCATTTAGTCATAATTTGTGATCAGATCTTATCTGCATCCACTGTGAATGATGCCACTTCATAATAAGTCGCTATCTTAGAATCATTTAGCTCAAAGAAGTTTACATTTTTCTGCCTTTTCAGTCATTTTGATGAGAGAAATCAAAAATGGGCCCAATTTTGGCAAACTGTATGTATGTTTTTATGTATTTATTATACTATTATATCCCACTTTTCTCATAGACTCAGAGCAGTTTATATAGGCAGGCTGAACATAAACCCCATTTTCCAATGAGATTTTTACAAGCATTCTATGAGAGAAACTCATAGAACCCTCCATTTTTCCAGATGTTTCCCTTCCTAGAGCAATTGTCATTCTGACTGCATAGCTCTTGCCTTCCAACCTTCCAGAGGCAGCTGCAAATCAAGCCTCAGATAGGCTTTCAAGTTATTTTTTTCTTGCCATCTAATACCTCCACAGTTCAAACTCTTCACGGAGCTCTTGATCAGCTCCATCAGCAGCATTCCAGTTACCCATCCAAAGCGAAAGCGGGGCTGACACTGCTTAGCATCTTCTATATGGATCAAACTGGAATGACTCGCTTTTCCCTCTTCCTTTTCCTATTCAGAGAACAGGAAGAGAAGGACAAATGGAGCAGAGGCAGGTACGGGCATCTGCAGCCAGTCTACAACATGGGAAGACTTCTTTACAGACTAGTCCTGAGCTGCCTGGTGCAGCACAGTGGCGTATCTAGGGTATTGCAGGGGGGGGCAAGAGCAATGGGTGCCATTTGCCAAGGGGGAGCCGATTGCCCTTAGCCCCCCCCCACAGCGCCCAAGAAGACGCCTGAGCCACGGCTGAGGAAAGCCGTGTGCCCTCAGCTCGCTGAGCTGGGAAAAGGTGTGTAGCTTCTCCTGGGCGCAGCTCGCACAAAACTATCAAATCAGCAGCCAGCAGAAGCCCTGCGCCTCCCTGGTTCCAGCTGGGAGCGCGCGGGGCTTCTGCTGGCTGCTGATTGGCTTATCTGGGCCACCACTTGGCTGTGCTGGGCTTCAGCTGGCTGATGATTGCCCAATTAGCAGCCAGCAGAAGCCCCATTTGCCCCCAGCTGGAACCGGGGAGGCGCATGCCTTCTGCTGGCTGGCAATTGGGCAGTTTGTGGCAATTGGCAGCCAGCAGAAGCCCTGCATGCCCCCGGGGAGGTGCGGAGCTTCTCTAGGTCGCTGCTTGGACAAAACTGCCCAATTGACAGTCGAAAAAAGCTGCGTGCCCCCCGGATTGGACACCCTTGACATCATGGTGTTACCACGCCATGATGTCATGACATTGCGTGCCATGGGCGTGGTTTCGCCCTGGTACGCCTCTGGTGCAGCTGCCGCAAATTGGCTATTGCAGCATCCCTCAGCAGCCACAGGAGGCTCTGCGTGAGAAGGGAATGTTTATCCCCTTCCCCTGCAGTAAGGGTGCAGGCCTGGTGATGGGCCTCCTCACCTCTGCACTGGCTATTTTGCTGGTGCAGAGGTGGGGGCCTCTGTTTCAGGCCACGCGGCCCGACACAGAGCTCAGGATCCAGTGGTGGAAGTTGCCACCAGTCCCACTCCGCCCCACCCCATTACACCCGCCCCACCAAGAATCCCCCACACACTGGCAGCCGGTTCACTTTCTGGCTGCTGCTGTTGCATCACCTCCTCCGGGCATTGAGCTCCAGCTCTTCTCCAGTTTGAGCAATAAGTCCTTACCACCCACACTGGACTTTCCTTATGGCACATTTTGTGCCACCAGTGTGGGCAGTAAGCTTGTACCACTTGTGCTGAGATGATCAAGATTGAGCCCAAAGTCAGCTTCAGTGTTGTCTCATTGATATTCCTGCTATGTTATGTACATTGCATCTCTTATACAAGGTAAAGGAGTTGGTTACTGAAAAGTTTGGAATTGGAAGAAATGGGAGGAGCCTTTCTGTTTGCATGAGGCATCTTTGAATGAACAAATTCCATGTTTTGTAGTACAATTTCAAAATACTGTCAAAATACTTGTTTTTATTTTGAAGAGGCTTTGAAAGGTAATAAATACATGATGCTTCCAGAGAAGGACAGATGTTTCAGTTGGTTTGGTTCTGAAACATTTTAAAGACTGTGAAAATAGTTGAACATAGGTCAGAATGGTGTCATTTTTCGGTCAGTGTCTACTAATTACAAATTAGGTAATGAGAATTGATTTTCTGGAATATTTAGCATAGTTACATTATGTTGTTAATCAGTGTTTGTAGAATCTATTAACTGATTGCAGTATTGTTTTGATGATGCATTTAGGTGATGGTGGAAAAGAGAAGCTGATCCCTTTAATCCAAGGCCCATCTGATACTAGAGATTTGCACAGCAGCAAATGGCTCAATGAAAGCAGAAAGCCAGAGTCTCTCCTTGCTCCGGACTTGTTAGCTTTCACCATTCAAATCCCTCAGCTTATGGACTACAGCTATAGCTCTGGTGAGTGCAAAGTTCCTGAAAAAGTTATATTCTTATTATTGTTCTATATATAATGCAATATGCAAAACAATGGTGAATACAGTCTGGTCACCTAGAATAATTGATGATTCAAGTATTGTCTAGATTGAGAATAGTCACTTGAAATTGAGAAACTGGCACCCCATAGCAAATTACTGATGACTTGCTAAGGCACAATATGATAAATCTGCAAAGCTCAGCTATTACTCCTGTGCTCCTTTACTTTTTAAATGACTATCATAGAAAATAGTTTTCTTCATGTGGATGCTCTTCATGTATATAGCCTAAAGCAGAAGCAGCTTGTTAATTCTTGCTGTGTGATATATTGGTTGGAATTTAATATATTGTAATGTAAAAAGAAAGAAATATTAATATGCATTCCTAAAAATGCTGGTTATGCCCAGCTCAATCTGTAGCTTACAGTGCTATTATAGTTCTACCAATACTGAGCATTTTGTGGCAGGGTAGAGTTATTTCTTGATGTGTTCCATCCTGATTATATATAGTGCAGAGGGAATGTCATAGCAAGCTCCTTATTGGACAAGAGTGAAAGATAGTCTTCCTTCCCCACACCTTAGAGTTTTTTAATTGGCTGAAGAAAGTTCTTCTTTGGTTAATGCACATGTTCACCTCTTTTGATTGGAATCCAATATCTTATTTGAACGCCACGTGCTCTTTCTGATATATGAAGGAAGCCCTTCAAATTGGGTCCACAAGCATGAGGAGAGTACAGGGTTTCTTGCCTCTTATTATTTATCTTGAGGATTTTTATCTTGCCTTTCCTTTGCCAGAGCAAATTCTCAAGGAGGCTAACTAATATTAAAAATGAACAATACATAAAATAACTTTTTTTTTAAAAAAAGGGCAATAAAATTTTTGAGGCGGGCAACTACTGAAGCCAAAGTACTGCTATTGAGATGCAGGGGATAGACAATGTCACACAAACACAAGACGGAAGAAAAAAACTTTGAGCCCTTGCTGAAAGGCCAAGTGGGAGGGGAAGGCTCTTGGTTCTCTCAGAAGGGAATTCCATTGTTGTGGCACCACTACAGAGAAGGCTTTCCCCCATGTTGCAATCTCTCTAATTTGGGATAAAGGTAGCACTTGAAGGAGAGCCCCCTCAGATTACCTAGGAGTGTGGGTCTGAATGTATAGGTAGTCCTTTAGATAACCTGGATCCAAACTGTAAAGGGCTTTAAAGGCCAATAACAGCACCTTGAATTGGGCCTGGAAATGAATGGGCAACCAGTGTAGTCATCGAAACAGTAATCAAACAGAGTCAAATCGCCTAACTCTGGTAACTACCCGGGCCGCTGCATTCTGCATTGATTGCAGCTTTCGAACAGTTTTCAGTAATCCAGTCTTGAAGTCACATGAGGCATGAACTACTGTGGTCAGGTCCGATTGACTCAGGTACAGCTACAGCTGGCTCACCAGTTGAAGCTGGGCAAACATACTCCTGGCCACTGCAGCCACCTGGCACTCCAAGAAGAGCCATGAGTCCAGGAGCTCCCTAAACTGCAACTGATTCTTCATGGGAAATTTGACCCCATTCAGAGTGGATTTAATGATTCAGGTTCTGCATCAAGGATTTACTGACAAGAAGAACCTCGGTCTTTTGTGGATTCAGTCTCAATCTATTGGTCCTTATCTAGACCCCAGCTGACTAGACAATGATCTAGGACTTCCACAGCCTCCCAGGAACGAGATGGTAAGGAGAAAGAGTGTCGTCCGCATATTGGTGACACCCCACAAAAAATTCCCAGATGATCTCCCCCAGCACGGAGGACAAAATAGAACCCTGAGGCACCTCACACTGTAAAGGCCAGGGCGCTAAGCAGGTGGCCCCCAGCATTACCATCTTGAATCAGCTAAGAAGGAATGGAACCACCACGGAGCAGTGCCAGCCGACCCAGAAGGATACCTTGGTCGATGGTATCAAAAGCTGCTGAGAGGTCCATTGCAACAAGCAGAGATGCACTCTCCCATCTCCCAGTGAAGATAATCTAACATGGCGACCGAGGCTGTCTCTGTCCCAAAGCACGTCGTGAAGCTGGACTGAAAGCAGAATCCTAAACTTGTCTCATCCTGTAATACGATACAAACACTCAGGGCTGAATCCTAACCAAGTTTGCAGCACTAACATAGCTGTGTCAGTGGGGCATGTTCTGCATTCTACAGCGGAGCAGTAGTCACGGAGGCCTCCTCAAGGTAAGGGAATGTTTGTTCCCTTACCTTGGAGCTGCCTTACCCTGGTGCTGGAAAGTTGGTTAGGATTGCACCTTCAAACATAGCACATTGTGGAGCAGGATATCCAGTGAGAGAGTTGTAATCCTGAAAGACAGTGGCAACACCGCCCCCTCGACCCTCAAGTGATACTAAGATAGTAATGTATACATGCTCAAGACATAATGCTACATTTTCAAATTTGGAAGTTAGCCTGATCTAGCCAGCCATTTCTAAGGAGAGGGGTGGCCAGAAAGAATGTAAAACATATAATTGGGAATATGCAAAAACTGTTCTACTTGCATAAAACCCAAAACATGAAAATAATAAAGCTTACTGGTTGGGAATTGGTTTTCTTTCAAACCACCAAATGCAAAGTGTGATAAATGGGGGGAAAAACATAATACTGAATGTTATTAATACACTTGCCAGTTGCAGCATGAGGCTGTGGGTAGTGAGAATGTAACAATAAAAACAGCATTTCTTATCATGTGACCAACACTCTTGTAGAGGGATATGAACTTATGCAAACCATCTTGTCATTATATTCTGTTGAAACAAATCAAACTACCACCCTCTTACGCACACAGTGATAGGACTAATGGCCTTAGTCTAGGAATGCATTTCCAACTGAAGATGGAGATGCAAGCCTTCCTAGGGATGTGGCATACAAGTTCACCCCTCCTTCCCTGGAATGTTCTGTGTATATGTTTGTAGTTAAGTGCCCATTGGCTAAATTAAGATATAGCAATAAAACTCAGTACACTTGACTGAACCCTGTGTTCTTCTTTATGAAGATTACTAAAAGTGGGGGCAGCATCTCTTTCCCAGTTGGGAGCATGGCTCTGGGACAAGGAAAAGTCTGGAATAGGGATCTCCAGCTGTGGTTGCCTATACCAGCTGTTCAGATTGGCAGCTGCTAGAGATGCACAGAAGAGTCAATCCACATGGGACCTCATTCAAAGATTGTTATGTGAACCAGATGAATGATAACCTTATTTTGATATATAAGCTGCACAATCTATGTGCCCAAAGCCCTCCTCCCCCCCCCAAAAAAACCCAGAACAAAACAAAGCACACCTGCTCACACATTAGATTGTGTATTTTCCTACAGGCATATAATCTATGTAGGAGAAACATAATCTATAAAATAGATAGGTAATTTCAGTAATCTTTGAAGACTTGTGTCCAGTTTTTTTTAAAATCTATGAACATTTTCTATTGTTCCTAGTTACTAGAGTCAACATTGTGGGAAGAGCTAATTGCTTACTATAAGCTATATAATAACAAATTATTTGTTCTTGTACTAAAATTGAACTACTTGCCCCAAGTTCCTCTGCAATTTTATCATTGGGATTTGCAGGTCTTAAAAAGGATAAGGAAAACATACATGAATTGTATGTTAAAATTCATACTATAATACATTAGTTTAGTGCTTTGAAAAAAATGTTCTGTTACATTGCACGATAACATTCTGTAGTATATTCTTTTCTTAAATTTTGAAAAATGCAATGTCTTCTGTATCTTCTTGATAGTGATTCTCACTTTTTGTGTTTGGTGTTGGAAGGACATTTGTGGAGTGTGGCCATTTTTCCCCTTCTTCCCAAAATCAGAAGACACAAATCCCATATAGTAATCTGCAGAAACATAAATTATAGCAGCAACAATGTTACTTGATACTTCCATACTTTGGAAAGGTTAATTTTGTTCAGTGGGGTTAATTGGAAAGGAAGAGTTGGGCATAAAATCCAGGCTTGTTGCCTCACTCTTTTTTGAGCATTCAAAAAGGTAAAATGGTTGTCCATTTTTTTCACATTCCATATTCAAGTCCAAAAGGCTATCAACAATAGATTCTAAGATGCAAACAATAAGCCTTTTTTTAAAATTTTCATTTTAATTGTGTTCTCTTATTACACACATGCACAAATGTGACCAAAATATCTAATGGATGGATTTGGAAACTTTTAAAAAATATGATAGAAGACTAGGAACACTCTAGTAATTAAAAACAACTCATGTTTGTTTTGGGCATAAAAGCGTAAAAATTATACCCATCTATCTTGTTACATTTCCTCTTCTCTCCCTGAGGACTTAACTATGTACTTTATCTGTAATTGTTGCCAGTTTTCTATGATGTTCCCACTGGGTTTCTGGTGCAAAAAAATTTTATCCTCTTGATGACAGAGCTTGCTTGAATGATTTCATGCTCTTAGCATTTTTGTTCACGGGAATTAGGAGCAAAATGTAACTACAGCTGAACATAGCATCTATTTTTGTAATTTTGAAGTTTATTCTCTGTTATTGGAGCTAAATGAAGAGATACAGGTGTTCTCCAGCTCAAGTCCTTTGGGATTTCTTGAAGGCTTGAAAAGAAAATGCATGTGTTTCCAGAGTCAAACAGCAGCTGTGAGACAAGGATTTATGCTTTTCTCAGAACTTAGGGATTTCAAAATGTTACATTTAATCACAGGCACAGAAAAGAGAGCAAATGTTAAAGATGTTACATATAAAAGAAGGGGATTGATCTCTTTACCATTCCAGCCAGTTGTGGGAATAGAGGAACAAAGTGGTCTTTAATCTTAATATGAATAATTTCAAAAATAGCTGCCCAGACTTGGTCTTTCAAGGTGCTTTCACTGTGGCATGAAAGATTTTCAATCTTGCCATAATCTGATATATTGCATTTTCTTTAAATGCTTGGTAACAGAGAAACAAGTTGATGCGATGTTTGGGCTAGATGTTTATTTTTTAGTTGAATGATGTATTTAATTTTTTGGGAGCACAGTTCAACCAAAGTTAAGCATTTCCAAATCCTGTTGAATTCAGGAGGAAAGCATTAAGGAGGTGCTTAACCCTTCCACTGGAATCAATTAGTGTTAAAGGTATCTTTTTCTGATTTTAAAAAATCATTGAAATAGTTACAGAAAGCCTTTTAGGTGGAAATGTCAAGAAGGCTGTTGACTATTTCTTAACTGTCTGCCATTTTAGCTCTTGCAAAAATGTACCAACATGGTATAAGTAGCTACAGATCCGAAGTTGTTGATGTTCAGTTGCTAAGTTGGGTCCAACTCTTCGCGACCCCATGGACCACAGCACACCAGGCCTCTCTGTCTTCCACTAGTTTCTGGAGTTCGCCCAATTTCAGGTTCATTGCTTTGGTGACACTATCTAACCATCTCATCCTCTGCCGCCCCCTTCTCCTTTTGCCTTCAATCTTTCCCAGCATGAGGGTCTTTTCTAAAGAGTCCTCTCTTCTCATGAGGTGGCCAAAGTATTGGAGCTTTAGCTTCAGGATTTGTCCTTCCAGGGAGCAATCAGGTTTGACTGATTGGATCTCCTTGCAGTCCAGGGGACTCTCAAGAGCCTTCTGCAACACCATAATTCAAAAGCATTTATTCTTCGGTGCGCCACCTTCCTTACGGTCCAGCTCTCATATTACTATGATCCAAAGTACACTACAATAAAAACATGACCGTGAAACATTGCTTAAAACTAATTAATTTGAAAAAAAAATCCCATAGCATTATAAAACCCAATAATGGATATGGGGCAGGTTATGCATGGTACAAAAGAAACTGTAGCAGCATTATTTTTAAAATTTTATAGCATCAACACTTTATGGCCTTATTTTTTAAAAATATATCAATGCTTTAAATTTTTAGGTAGAACTGCACTCAAACTTTGGATCATTATGTCCTTAAATGTATATGTTTGTCATGGTACATTTGTAAATTGGGGTCTGTTTCAGTGTTGCTATTAGATACTTTTATGGGGAGAAGAAATTGTTTTTTCTGATACTATGCAGGTTCTCCTCCTGCCAGATCCTGTGAAGTCATAGTCCTGCATTTATGATGTAGTGTTCTATTTGTATGGAAATTCTGATATAGCAAATTTAGCATTTTAGATTTATAAGGCTTAAATAGGAAGAACAGAAGGCATGCAGGCAGATACAATACTTTTTTTAAAAAAAAGTATTGCTGATTTAGAAACAATAACATAACATTTAACTATAACAATTGAAAAAAATCAGCTAATGTAAAGAACTCTAATTGCTTTTAAATTTCTGCAAGTGTAAGTGATTTCTTTTGTACTCTGTAAAGGGGGTTTGTATGCTTAAGAGTATCCTGTTCAGCCCCAAATCACTTCTGCATCTGCTATCTTATTTTTTTAAACCCTGCTACAGTTTTAGCGTTATGAAATCTTGTGATCTAGGTACCTATAGCGAGTAGGAAGCAATGGTGTCTGTTACCCAACTCTCCTACTGTGATTTCAGGTCATGCAGGTTTATAGGGATAATCTAAGCTCTTCCATAGGTGCAGCTGCTGATAAATAGAATAAGAATTTGATCAGGAAATAGAGGTGTTCCTTAAGGCTGAATGAAATTATTCCCGCAAACAATGGTTCTCCAGCATATGGTGCCTTGACTGTGTTCAGTATCCACAGTTTCAGTTATCCACAGGCACTATGGATACTGGGATGCCTGTAAGATAGGGGAATATTAAACAAATCTCCTTTTTTAGCTTGTTGTAGCAAAACCCCTGATGTTCCCTTACTTTAAAAAGGTGTCCCAAGTATCTTGAATAGTGACTGTAGTATCACGGCTTCAGGTATCTACAGTGAGGTCTGAAACAGAAGTCCAGCTGTTACTGGAGCATACCTGAATTTCCTGCTGCCTTGGATAGTGACTGCAGTCTCAAAAATCAGGTCCAACCAGGTCTGCTCATGCAGTACTCTGTATCTTTTTAGTTGTTTTTGGTAGACAGTTACAATGTCTGATTACTGACAGGCTCGCTTAGTTTGAAAAAATGGCATTGGAAAAATGTTGCCATATGATCCAAGTGTTTTGGGTATACATTATTGGGGTATGCAAGAAAAAAATTAGTTTAAGCATTTTGATTTGTTTGATTTTCAATTCATTTGATGATTCATTTTTGCATATGTGTTCTGTTGATTTCAGTAGAGACAGCAAGTATTCTGATAAGGGTTTTTCTTTGTTGTGCTTCATTGAAATGGAATGAAACATTCTGTTTAGGCATTCTGTTTAGTCCTTTTATGCAATGAACCGCCCCCCTCCCATTTGTCAGTGAGAATGCAGTATAGATGCAATTCAGCTCAGTGGACAAACTGAACATGCTTTCCACTTGCATCGCTGAGACATATATTGATGTTTACTTTGGGAAACCTTTCAGCTATGATGTGCAAGTTGCCCTTTCAGTGTTGCATTGAAGGAACAGGAGCAGGCTTCAATCCTTACTTTTATAATTTCCTGTAACTGAGAGGATATTCCTAGCATATTTCTAGTTTGAACATAGTAGTTCAAACAACTGTTGGCAAAACACTTCATGGAACAAGGGAAGTAGATATTAGAATGGCAGATGTAATTACTGTGCCTGACAACCATTATGTAGTCTGCATTTTCTGTGGTATAGATTTGAATATGAAAACCTGCTTGTAACTGAGTTAAGCATATGGTCCCTTGGATACTAGAGTAGCTTCTATATTCTCTCTCCTTTCACATAGCAGAAGAGATTGTAGCTGTTTACTTTTAGTTAATGTTTAAGCTGGCTCCAGTGTCTCACTACATTTTATCCCTGTGATTTAGTGCTTTATATGATGATGGAATCTGACCATTAGTGAGGAAGAAAACATGAAAGTAAATGCCAAAACATTTGTAACAAAAAAAAAAAGGGTTGCATTTGACACACTCGTGAGCCATATGTTTGCCAAACAATTATGTGAACAAGGCTGCAATTCTGTGCTAGGTTATACCTTGGTAAATATTGTGTAATTAAATGGAGTATGATTGTACCCAAATGACAGAATATTGTAGTCATAGTTTTCAAGTGCACTGCTTTTACAAATAAATTGTACTGAGTCATAATGTATCGTGCCGTCTATCCAAGGTTACTGTATTAAACAGAATTACAAATACTGCTTTAAAGGTTACATAAAAGTTTCTTTTCAACTTATATTCTGTCATGCCTCTAAATGGAAGGGCAAAGATTTTTTAAAAATCCATGGGTAATCAAACTCACAGATCTTGCCCACACCTAACCCTCTGAACTTCCCCAGGTTTCTCCGGGCCTCGTAATGCCTTATAAGGCATTAAAAAGTCACTTCTCTGAAAGCCAGAAGTAGCCTTTTTTGGCCTAAATGACATTCTGAGGCTGCAGATGTGCCTGGCTATGGCAGACCTCAGAAAGCCCTCTGGATTCCACCAGAGGTTTGGGCGGGGCCAATCCAGGTGTTTGGAACTCGTAGGGAAATAAATCCGTGGGTTCCAAATCAGCAAATAATTAGGCTCTGCTGTATAATATTCTATAATTCTGGTCATTCCATGAAAGGCAATATTCAGTCTTGTTCTGGAGGCACACTTAATGCTGGACTATGTTCATCAAGATTTAGGTATTCAGATCAAGAATAAGGATAGCTATCTTACATAAGAATACTGCTGAAGATTTATATAGCACTGCCTGTGTGTGCAAAGCACTGCATGTATATTAACTCCATGTAATCCTTACAACAGCACATAAAGTAAGGATTGTTATCTCTCTATGGGCGCAATCCAAAATGCCCGTAGGGCTGTTGTGTGCATGTTGCCATAAGGCACGCCTGTGCAAACTACTTTGGGCTGCCTGCTGCTTACCATGGGGCAAGGGGACATTCGTCCCCTTGCCCTGTGCTAAGCTGCTGCTGCCTCCAACTTGAGTTTGGATGCAGCACAGGCTGGCTGACCTGCCTGTCCCAGCCCAAGTAAGGATTGGGCTGCCAATTGCATAGTTAATGACAATAAGTGAAAGACTTAGATTAACAGGCACAAGCTGGTTCACATAGGCAAGCTGTCCTCAAACTCTGTTTTTACAAATGGACTTTTGACAATTAGTGTTCTGTGAGAAACTCATATAATAGAACTCTTCATTTGCTGATCTTTTCTCCTCTCAGCGTGGTTGTCAGCCTTCTTGCTGCACACATACCTTCTGAGCTTCCAGCAGTGGCAGCCACAAATCAGCCAGGATGTTACCCATTCTTGCCAGCTGATCTCCACACTCCTCTGCCTCATGGAGGCTTATCACAGTAATTCGTTCGCCTCTCATGGTCTACAGCTGTTCCTCAGGGCTCTGTACTCACAATGGCTCTATCAGCTGCTTTGGTCGCTCCTCCAAGGCATGACCAGAGTTTGTCCCACTTAGCTTCTTCGGGTATGGCAAAAATATGTATTACACAAATACGTTATTAATATTTGAGTTTTTGTAAGTAGCTGACACATTAACAAGAACCAATTGGTATTAATTAATTTATTTATTTGTTTTGTTTTATTTTATTTGAAGAATTTATATCCCGCCTTTCCCATGCCGAGGTAAATGCCCAAGACGGCTTACAGAGAACAAAATACAATGTAACCACAATAAGTAAAGCACATTAAAACAATAACAACAATATTAATCATGAACGGGAACACAGAGAGTGTACAAGAACAAAGCTAGACCCAATTCTCCATATCAGGCTGTTTGGAGTGTGGGAAAAACAATTGACCAGGGGTGTGAATAAACTATGACAAAATGTGAGACAGCCAATCATCATCCAAAAGCCAGACGAAATAGGTATGGTTTGAGCCCTCTCCGAAAGGCCATGAGGGAGAGTCTAGTTCTTAATTTTTCAGGTAGGGAATTTCATATTTGTGGAGCTGTTACAGAGAAGGCTTGTCCCCAAGCTGCCATCCCTTTAACTTGGGACAGAGTTAAATTGCTACTTTTTCTTTCTAGAAAGAAAAAGTAGCAATTGGTTCTTTGGGGAAAATAATTTAGCTCATGTGTGTAGAATACTATACCGATACGTGACGGTTCACATGTAAGATAATGCTCACAAAAGATTGTAGTACTGTATATATATTTTAAGATTGTTTTCTGACCCATTTTAATATATGAAATATGAAATAATTGTAGATTTCCTTCATGCCTAAAACTCATGAGGATTAAAGGTGAGCAAGTGATTTTTCTTAGCTTTTCCTATTATTAATATAGTGTATGAGGTAGTTGCAGCCTCTAAAAGAGACACAAATGTTGATTCATTTGGACTGAAACATCTTTGTCAAGTTAATACAAGAAGCAGTCATGCCTTCCTTGAATTACTCATTTATAAAAGCTCAGCAGCAGCCTGCATGTGGACTTTGAAATCCTGGGAAAATAAAATGCATGCATGCATTCTGAAGTCTTTGCTCTAAACAGCTGGAAAACGTTCTGTTGAGTTGTCAGCTACTAGCTGTTGTCTGTAGTTTTTGCTTTCAGGGAGATGTGATCAGTTTAATTAGTGATCAGCTTCCTTATTCCTCAGCCACATTTTGGATTTGTGGACTTGGTTGGTTTCTAACTTCAAATCACCGCATTATGTAATTATTCTTTTCCTGTGTTTCTTCTTTGTGACTGTCTAGTAGCTCCTTCAGTTATTTGAGATCAGCTGTAGTTGAGTCTGACAGGTCAGTTGTCATTTTTTATATTCAGGACTGCATGAAGTTTTGGCAGTTAGAATATTGACTAACTAGAATATTGACTAAGAGAGAAAATAAATAATACGTTTTTTCAGTGCCTTTGATAGTAGTGTGGTATATTAATTTATTAATTAATATATTAATATATTATCAATTTATTAATATATTAATTTATTGATACAATTCTGGGAAAAACATGCATTGTGTTTGGCATAATGTACAATATAATTTTATGTCCAAGAAGATTAAGAACATCTACACTGAAATAGAAAACTAGAAAGAAAAAATATCCAAAGCAGTTATCCAAACTGCTCTACCTTGCTTAGGCTTCTCCCACCTTCTGTATCTCCAGAGACTAACAGCCCAATCCTTTGGTCACACTGTGCTGCTAGAACGTGCGTTCTGGCAGTGCAGGGAGCTTTCTGGCAGTTGCAAAAGGCAACTTGCCATTCAGCCCAGCTGGGCCTTAATGCAGCCAGTTATCTCCAGAAATGAACAACCCAATGCTATGGGTGCGCTATGCCATTGGAACTTGTATTCTGACAGAGCGGCATGCTTTATGACAGTCACAAAAGGTAACACACCATTCAGAACAGCCAGGCCACGGCTGCACATGGCGAATGATTGTGACCATGCTCCAGTGGCCTGCAAAGGAGCCCCAGTGCCAATAAGTCAGCACGGGGTATAGGCGGAGCAGAGCGGGGAGAGAGGAAGAGGAATGGGCTGGAGACCAAGGGAGGTATGAACATACTGAGGTGGGAAGGGAGTGGTTTCAGAAGTGGCACCAATATCCTAGCCCTCTTCTTGGCCATTGCCTGTCTTCCTGGGTCCACTTGGACTTGCACCATCAAAATTGCGGCCCCCGGTCTGAGTAGACCCGTTTGGGCAGTAGAGGCTTACCCCTGGACAAGGAAAGAAATGTTATCTCTGGGTATCCCCATATAGAATGCGCCATGCGCTCCAGTGGCATGGTTTCATCAGCAGGGTTTTTTTAGATAGGAGTGGGCTGTTAGTGTCATGGAATTCGACTGGAAGTTATACTTTTCCATTGCTCTATGCTTTTCTGCCCTTTTCATTATTGTGTAAGTGAAAGATAAAACAAAAAGAAAATATGAGATTAGTTGTTGTAGAGCTGTGAGTAGCTCTGACTAGCTACTCAGCTGTGAGTTGTAGCTGTGAGTTGTAGAGTGTAATTTGGACACTTTTTGATGTTCTGTGATCTGGAGCATTGTACTTGGGTTCCATGACATACAATGACAGTTACTGATCTTTCATTTTTAAAATGAGGCCAAGAGTTGACTGGGGATGTGATGTATTAGTCCTCCGTGTTTTTTCAGTTTTAAACTGCAGTAAATAGTTTTAACTTTTAAAATAAGCTTTATGAGGGCTTATGGGGATCATAGTGTACATACAGAAGAATGCAGAGACAAGGCTCCATTTAAGGATCTTCAGGCGAAATGTGCATTTTAAAGATGGAAACATTTGTTCTGCATCTTTATCTGTTCAAAGAATAAAAGAGGGTATTATTGCATACAGAAGACCTGAGCGTCAGGATCTGCGGTTAAGTGATCTCATTAGGTTTGGTGCCAGGTTGTGCTGGGACCTGGGTGTCCCTGTGTGAATACATGCAAAGTATGTGAGTCTTCCATGGTCAGGGAGAGCTCAGCTCTGGTGTGACTCTCCCTCCTTTTCAGCATTGCTCAGTTCTCCTCTCCTCTCCTTTGATGTCTTTTCCTGCACCTGCTTATCAGGCTATCTGTATCAGGCAGGTACAGGAAGAGCAGCTGCTCCTTGGGTGCACTCCTTTTCTTTAATGCAGGGGCCCAGGGAGCCAGCCCAGTTTTATGGAGGGGGGCAGGAGGGAGTGACTGCACAGACACTTTCTTCTTCCCCCACCCAATCTGGGTCTCCTTTTGGAACCACCCCTCACAGTTTGGGAACCACTGTTAAACTGTGACTGTCCTCCATTTTCATATGTCGCTTTTGTTAGATAACTGGGCTTCCAGGGAAGTTTCCTTGGTTACAGAAGACCAGATAATTCCAACAGGGATGGGAACTTGGCACTGTGGCAAGACTGAAGTCGAATCCCGAGTCTCCCCACCCAAAGACTCGTGCAGAAATGCTAGCGCATGCCTGTGACAACTCGCCCCCCTGGTATTCCCAGGTCATTTTGATTGAATCGGAGTCTTTTGAGAAGTGAGTCATGGGCAGCATGGTCCAGGCATGCCAGGGCACAGACCAAAAGGGACTAGGCAAGATAGGAGGATTGTAAGGAACTTATTGGCACAAGGCTTTCTTTTCACTGCATTTCACCCCCTGAACTGTTAAAACAAAATAAGGAGTTTTGGAGTCCACTCCTTGCTGTTCTTTTTACTAGAATAGACGCTACGGGAATTGTTCCCAATGGATGGAAAGAGGCCATCGTGGTCCCCTTGTATAAGAAAGGGGACAGGGGAGACCCAGCAAATTATAGACCAATCAGTCTCCTGAGTGTTATCAGCAAATTATATGCTGGTCATCTGCTGGATAAACTCAAGGATTGGCTATTACAAACTAACTATATTGCTGAGGAACAAGCTGGATTTAGGGCTGGTAGATCAACAATAGACCACGTTTTGGTAGTACAACATATCGAAAAATATGGTTTAAGTTCTTCGGGCTCCCTTTTTATTGCATTCATAGACCTGAAATCTGCTTTCGACTCTATCTCCAGATCCAGGCTGTGGGTGAAGCTTGAGGAAATGGCTATCGATCGCAGATTATTATACTTAAAACGAGCACTTCATTCTGAAACCTCACTTAGAGTTCGCTGCTCTTCTAAGGGTCACCTTACAAACCCAATTAGGACTGTTAAGGGTGTCAAACAGGGATGTGTTTTAGCTCCCACATCATTTAATATTTACATCAATAGTCTTGTTGATTACCTAAAATCGCCTGATTTCCATCCCCCTATTTTAGCCTCCTGGCAAGTGTCTGTTCTTCTATATGCCGATGATACTGCAATTCTATCTCGGACCCCTATTGGCCTAAAAAGGGCACTCTATAAATTCAGCCAATTTTGTCTAACTAATCAGCTAGTAATAAATTACCAAAAGACCAAGGTAATGGCTTTCGGCAAAAGGCCTAAGGTAAGAACCTGGAGTTTAGGTGGCCACCCAATTGAACAGGTTAAAACCTATAAATATTTAGGGGTCCTGCTCAGCTGCTTGGGGTCTTATGGCCCCCATTACGAATATGCAGCTAAAATGGGTTCTCAGTCTACCCAAGCAATTAACAAATTTTTGAGATCAAGAGGTGGGCAGTATATCCCAGCAGCCCTTAAATTATATACAGCAAAAGGTTTGCCACAACTCCTTTACGGTACCTTCGTTGGACCTCCCTTGCTCTGTTTTAATGTTTTAGAGTGTGTGCAGTCTAAATTCTTGCGCTCTATTTTTCAGGTGGCAAGGTATGCTTCGAATAGTAGTCTCCGTCTAGAAGCTGGGCTGATTCCGGTGGAGGCCAGAGTATCTTTACACTCTACTTTTCTTTGGCTCAAACTTAAATATTCGCAGGAGGGTTTAGCTTTATTGATTCTAAGTGATAATTTCCATTCTAACTGGCTTAATACTACTTTTCTGAAATTGAGTCACTTGGGGATTCCCCGGAGGCTCTGTTATCTCTAGGTTTGGACAGAGCCAAAGAAATTGTTAAACAGAGGGTTTTAGATTCTGAAAGGCAGAAAGATCTAAGCCTTTGCTCTAATTTCCTTGCCTCTGATGATAGTAAGCATTTGACCAGGCCTTCAGCCTACTTAAAACTTTTGGAGATACCATCACATAGAAGAGCATATTTTCTTGCCAGATGGGGGTGGCTTCCCTCAGCGATCCTTGAGGGCAAGTTCAACGGAACCCCATTAATGGATAGATTATGCCCATGTGGTGCAGGGTTGATTGAGACCAGGGAGCATGTTCTATTTTATTGTCAATTCTACCAGGGTATCCGCGAAAAGTTTATTCTCCCCCTAACCATGCATCTTCAGATATCTGGGGTAGGGGAGCTTGCCAAATGGTTGCTTTCTGGCAGTAATGAACAAGCGACTAAATCCTGTGCCAGTTTTTTAGCAGCAGTGGTCAAAATCCGCAGAGTTTTAGTGGCCCAAGAACATGATTACCAAATTCAATGATCGTGGTTTGGTTCTGAAGACAGAATGTCTATTGTTTTAATCTTTATCTCCATCATAAATGTTTTATTTACTTATTTATGATGTGTAAAGTTGTTATGTTTGTATGTTTATCTGATCTTGGATCGTAATAAATTGAACTGAACTGAACATTTCACACTGTGCGAGTCATGCCTCTTGCTCAGGATGTCAACTTTTCCCTCATTGTTGGCTATCACCCAGTAAGAGGAGTCTGTGGTGTGTCTTAAGTTGTAGCAACCTCATACGGGGGTAGAGGAAGCTCTCCTCTCTGTGGTAGTTGAGCCTTTTCTACAATAGAAAATAATGTATAACATTAGTCTGCATAGTTTAGATTTGGGCCTTCCATTCTAGAGAATGCATAAGCAAAGAGAAGGAAATTCTCTAGTTTTCTAGCTGTTTGCGCCAGTAGTATGTATATAAGGTATATAAGATAGCCTGCCCCAGTGTCCAGCAAACTGTCCAGTCTGACTTTCCCATTTCAACCCCTTAGATAGCTGCTTTTGAGCATCCAACAAGGCTCAGAAAGAAATGTTCAGGGTGCACAGAAAGAAGCATAAATTGGCTGTTCTCCCCTTGGGTTCCTTCTGCTGGTAGAAGACCACCTTTGGATACAACCTTAGGCTTAGCAACCACAGAAAATAACCAAGGTATTTGACTTAGAGCAGTGGTTTCCGAACTGTGGGTCAGGATCTGCCAGTGGGTCACGAGCAGTGGTGTCATCCAAATGATTTAGAAACCGGTACTCACTTTTGATTGGCACTTGTCCAAATGCCAAACAAATAATGATTTAGGCCAGCTCAACTTCTAGAAACCGGTACTCGCGTAGTGGTGCGTAGTGGGTGCATGACATCACTGGTCACGAGTCAATTTCAGGTAGGCTGTGAAGTAGCTAGGGCAGCCATATTGAAAATGTGGGAAGATGGGATGCTGGAAAGGGGGAGGGGTGTGTGGTTGTTTTGCTTGTGTCAAGGTTGTAAGTAGGCTTTGTTCTTTCTGATTCATTTTGCTATTGGAAAATGATTGAGAAATAACCCAACTTATTGCTGCATTCTTAGGGTAGCAGGAGGCTCTGATGTCATAGTGATGGCACTTCTGGCCATGATATCACTTCTAGTGGGTCCTGGAAAGATTGTGATTCTAAAAAGTCGGTCCTGGTGCTAAAAGGTTTGAGAACCATTGGCCTAGAGACTTGAAAAATATTACATAATCATTATCCAGATTATAAGACATGTTAATTTAAAATGATTTGTGTCCTAACTTCGTGTGAAGCACTCCATTGTCATTGGCAACTTCTTTCATTTTTGTAAGAATTATGCTCACCCAAGGACCCTTTCAGCTTATGAGAAGAATCCCTGGAGGAAGCACAGCCTTCCTTCCACAAGCAGAAGTTGCTGTTGGCAGATGCTGTGCACAGTTGGGATACCTCCCAATGTATTTTAATTTAATATTAGATTCCTTTTGCCACTTAAATTGATCTGAACATACCTAAATCTAAATCATATGTTATATCTGACATTTTGTTTGGCTTGTGATCAATATTTAAAAAATTGATAAATAGCAATTTATAAAGTAAAAAAAGGTACATGATATAGCAGATGCTAGTTTCTTTCTAGAGGTTTTACATTTGTAACTGTTTTTTGATAGTAGGTGCAATTCAATCTGAGTTATCTGTAGTGCTCATTATATTTGTTATGCTGTGGATCAAAAGAGAGATAAAACAGCTTAAGTTACCAAGCACTTGAATGATTTAGCTTTTTGCCCATACTGTAGAAGGGAGCTGAAGTTTAGACTTACAGTGAATAATTCTGAGTAGTTTTCTGTGCCATTAGCGGAACAAATTAAACTTTCACTGGTTGACTGCATATACCTAAACAGTGCAGTGTGGGAGGATTATCAGCCAGTTAGTCTTATTGGTTTATTGGCAGCAGAGCAGATGTAAACCAAATTTTCCCATGGCACTGTACTCAAAATTCCAGGAGTTGTGCTAAGAAATTTATGAAGTTGTATGAAAGGAAATTACTGACGAGCCATCAAAGTAAGCATGTTATTAATTGACAATTTATTGACTTCATCCTCACTGCCAGTTTTTTTTTTTTTAAACAGGATTAACTTACAGACTCAGCTTTGAAAGCTGTGTGAGGTCTTTAGTTAAAATACTTCAGTTAAGCTGTAATTAATTAACTTAATTAAACAAATATTAGTAAAAAAAAGCGCACTTATGGATCTAGAAAAGCAGTAGTCATAAGATCAGCATAAATATCTAATCGAAAGTGTGAATCTGGATCTGGTTAGGACTGAATGCAACACTGGCTATCTTTGATCTTCTGAGAAACTTGGGACTCACTCAAGTGAATCTCTTGCTGACAGCAATTGACTAATTGTCTTAAACAGCATGGTACGTAACCTCCTGGTTGCTTACGATTGATAATGTGTAACTTGTTTGTACTGCTGAACTTGTAGCTTATGTTGGCAAACTGTAGAAGAGCATAGCAGAAAAAAAAGTACTGTGAATTCTCAAAAGCTTACCTTATTTTATTTTATTCATAATTCTTGAATGTAATAGAAGCTACAACACCAAAAATGGTACTGTATGCAAAAGCCATTGAAGGTAAAAGCCTCCTTCATGAATAAGACTATGCCTGATAAATGTCTGAATTGGATCAATGAGACTTTACATGGTAGGTGAGCAAGTATACGACGCCATTTCTCCACCTCTCACCCAGAATAACTTATTGTATGGGTGCTCCTCATGGACATCTACAACATTTGTACATATTCTTTGCTAAAGAATTGCACAAATTGGGCAACTGCACATGAAGATGTCTTCCAGGAACGATGACGTAACTTATTACTTTAGGAATGTTTTACAGAGGAGTTGTGCCTGCCTTGTTATTTTACAGAATTGTGTCCTGCCTTTCCATATGCAGGAGCAAATGCTCAAGGCGGCTAACAATGTAGCACAATATATAAAACCATTTTACAAAAAAAGTGGGGGCAGATAATGAAGGATGACACGTTACACAAATGCAAGACAGAACAAAAATATTTTGAGACCCAAACAGCCATAAGGGAGGGGGAAGTTTTTAGTTCCCCTGGAAGAGAATTCCATAGTTGTGGCGCCACCACGGAAGGCTTGCCCCCGGGCTGCCATTCCTCTAGCTTGGAATAAAGGTGGTACATGAAGGAGAACTCCCTCAGATTACCTAAGAGTGTTGGCTGGATTGTATGGGAGAAGGTAGTCCTCTAGATAATCTGGTCTCAAACCATGAAGGCCTTTAAAGGCCAATAACAGCACCTTGAACTGGGCCCAGAAATGAATGGGCAAACCAGTGCAGTCTTTGAAGCAGCAGTCCAACAGAATAAAGCCACCTATCTCCAGTAACCACCTGGGCTGCCGCATTGCAGCTTCCAAAAAGTTTTTAAGGGCAGTCACAGGTAGAGAGTGTTACAGTAATCCAATCTCGAAGGCATGGACCACCACGGTCAGGTCTGATCGACTCGGGTGCAGCTGGTGCACCAGTTGAAGCTGGGCAAACACATTCCTGGTCACTGTTGTTGCCTGGCTTTCCAGTGAGAGCTGTGAGTCCAGGGGTACTCCCAAACTGCACACCTGATTCTGCATGGCGAGTTCAACCCCATTCAGACTGGGCTGATGACTCAGAACATACATCGAGGATTTCCTGACCAGGAGGACCTCTGTCTTTTCTGTATTCAGTCTCAATCTGTTGGCCCTCCAATAGACTCCAGACAATGAACTTCCACAGCCTCCCTGGAACGAGTTGGTAAGAAGAGATAGAGTTGAATGTCAACTGCATGTTGGTGACACCACACACCAAATCTCTGGATGACCTCTCCCAGTGGTTTCATTTAGATGTTAAAAAGCATGGGGGACAAAATAGAACCCTTAGGCAGCCCACACTGTAAAGGCCAGGGCACCGAGCAGATCCCATAACTATCTGGGATCTATCCGCCAAGGAGGACTGGAACCAGTGATGTCATTCAGGGGGAACGGACCAGGACGGGCGTTCCGGATCCTAACGGGCTCCGTGGCTGGTTCTGGGTTCCCAACAAGTGCCAATCAAAAGTGAGTTCCTGTTCCTAAATCATTTGATTGACACCACTGACTGGAACCACTATAAAGCAGGGCCCCCAATCCCCTACTCAGCCAGCTGACCCAGAAGGATACCATGGTCAATGGTATTGAAAGCTGCTGAGTTGTCTAATAGGACCAGCAGAGAAGTACTCCCCCTTTCTAGTCCTCAGTGAAATCATCCAACAGGATGACCAAGGCTGTCTCTGTCCCAAAGTGCACCTGAAGCCACCTTGAAAGGAATCTAGATTATTGGTCTCTTCTATGCAATTGTAGTAATCACTCATGAAAAGTGTAGCTGTATTTTTAGGGTATTTTTAGTTTCTTATATTGGAACTGAATGGATCTTATTGCTGCAGCATAATTATTCTTAAATTTCCAAATAATATTACTTACATTTTAAAATGGCAGTTCAAGTCTTTTGCATTTCATTACCCATTTCCCCCTATTATTCATTAAACTTGGTTGTTAGTTTACTGAAAATCTGTGTAAACAGATTCTTGACAGGCAATGTATTAATGAGGCAGTGTTTTATGGGGGAGGTTTGGGAGAGGGTTTTCTTAACCTGACATTTTGTGGTTTTGTCTCAGAGGACTCTGAGCAGAGGACTCTGTGTGTAGATTGTTAATGGGTTGCCGTAATGAATCTGGGATGCGTGAATGAAATGGAAGATACAAATGGGTATAAAGTGGGAGTGTGGCACATGGACATGGTAGCTATATTAATAGATAAAAGCAGTTGGAATTCAGTTTTGTTTTTTGTTTTTGTCCTGAGGCTAAGGTGCACTGAACATCAGAAAATCGTTAAGTCAAACTGTAGACATTCCTTTCAACAATTTATTGCTGAAGGTGGAATTGATGAAATAAACAGGTTTTTATAGTATCCCTTCTCCCTTTCCTTAACAAGAAAAACTGAATTTTCCCTGAGTGTTTGAACCATGTGTTGGCCATGGAATACTTACTGTTGTTCAAGTTAAGTGTCCATTACAAAATAGTGAGCTTATTTTCCAATTTGAAGGATTGTGAGTTTTTTGTTTTGTTTTGTTTTTTTACAAATTTGGGTAAACCAAAACAATGGTAATCTGCTCCTACAACTGAAGGCATGCTGTAAAAAATTTGAAAATTAGGACATGTGACAACCTTAAAAGATGCACTATTCCAACATGATCTTCCCCGCTCTCTGAAAGCTAAGTTGAGGGGATGGAAAGTATAACCCCCTTGCCCTTGTTTGCAAGGGGAGGGTCACTAGCAGAGGCGTAGTTAGGTCATTTGACACCCGGGTCCCATAAATTTTTGGCACCTCCATTTATTTATTTACTTATTTTCTACACCCTTCCTCCAAGGAGTTCAGGGTGGTGTGCATGTTTCCTTCCTTTTGTCCTCATAACTACCTTGTGAGGTAGATGAGGCTGAGAGATAGTAATAGTATTGACATGACATGAATAATAATTCCAAAAAAAAAAAATGCAGTGACTATTTCCCCACAAGGAATGGATGAACATCAGTGCCCACCCCTGCTAATGCTCCACATAGTACTCAGTGATGTACTGCTCCTGTATATGGAGGTTCAATATAACCATCATACATAATGTTACATAAGACAGTGGTATTTTGGGTTTTTTTTAATTTTTGGCGATAACATTCGATGGAATGAAGGGTTTTCTCATTGGATTCCTCATGAAATATCTCATCAAATGGACATGATGGTGGTATTACTTAAAACCATGATTTTAGCAATTTTGGTCCCTAGTGGTGACAACCCCCTCCCCAAGGGTGCCACCTGTGGGTGCCCCGCCCCCTCTGCCCCATATGTAGCTACGCTACTGGTAACTAGTGGTGGAAAGTATCTTCTCCATCTTGCCTACCTAGCTGCTGAAGTGGAAATTATGCTTTTGAGTTTTCTCAGAAATGGTGTTTCCTGACAGGATCATGTGGTTGATGTTCCAGAACAGGCAGTTCTGAATGGATGCATTCTTGATTCAACGTTTTTGAAATAGCGCAACTTTCAAATTAGTACCAAAAGTCTAATTTGTGTAATTTTTGATATAACAGTCAATCATTTCCTTGCAAACCACTCCAGAAGACTGAATTGCAATTAAGTAGCAATGAAACTAGCTTCAAATGAGCAACCCCATTAGGTGCTTGCAGTTTCTTGTGGGAGGAGTCTCCTCTAAACCCAGAAGATAAAAAATAGCAAAAATGCATTCACAGAGCTGATACTTACCATTTTCTCAGTCTCCTTACTGACATCTTTATTTCATAGTTGCTTTGTCTGCTATCAATCTAAATAGCCACTCATAGTAGTCTCCCTCCTCAACTCTCCCTCTATGCCATCTAGAGTAAGCAGAAATTAGTGTTTTTGATGACTTCCCCTCCCCCCAACCTGTTACATAGGAACCTATGGCAACAATATTTTTAATTTGTGCATTTTAAATATATGCACTGAATTCAAAGAATGTAACCATTGCATAAATTGAGAGGTGTCTGGTAATCATAATGATCCTCTCAGAAAAAACACATTTCTTAGAAGCATCATTTCAATTTCAGTAGCTAGGCAGACAGAACAAAGGAGATATATCCAGTTTCTGAGATGTGGGATCCCTCCTGTCACAGGTTACCCTCCTTCAGCAAGGCAATTGTTTTGTACTTGTTCTCCCCTCCCATCAACTTGAAAAGATGAATATTGCTTGGGTTTTGTAACCATTCCTTTGTGCCTGTTCTAAGGGAGCGCTTGAAAAAAACTACATTATGTTTGAGGTGAATAAGGGGATATTTGTCCATCCCTTTTTGGGCCTCTTAGGCCCAAATCCTATCCAAATGGCACATTGGCAGAGTGCGGGCTCCACCAGTGCTCCAGGCTTTTTATTTGTTCTGTTGCAAATGTGCTGTAAGAGATTTTACAACTCTGTGAAGCTTAGGCACACTGGCAAACAGACCGGAGTCTTCCCGCTGGTCCATGTGTGTAGAGACATTCCCCAGAGCAGGTAAGTGCTGTGCAGGGGTGGGGGAGGACAGTGACAGAGATGGGGTGGGTGGATCAGTCCCAGGTAGAGTCGGAATTGCTGGCATGCACCTTATCCTACCCTTTTCCCTGGGTTTGATAGCTGACACAAAGCAACTCTATATCGCTGGTGCAGGTCCGAGTTGATCCAGTGTGGCTGCTGGGGCTAGGAGACAAATGTTGCCGAAATTGAGTTGCAGCCTGCAGCAGAGCCCACTCTGACACACCTGCATCAACATAAGGGAATTTAGTTAGGACTGGGCTGCCCCTCTGTGTCATAGTGAGATTGCACTATAACAGCCCCTCTCCAGGGACCCAATAACATAAACAAGTTTTTTAATGGGCCCTAGTATTGATAGGTGGAGCATGAGCCTGTAGGTGAGTCTGAGAGGTTCAGCTAGACCAGGAGAGTCCCCTTTGAGGTATTCAGATTCTCAATAATATTGTATATGTTTCCAACATTGAGATTTTCAAATGAGGATGCAATCTTAACCTGGAGTTAGGCCAGCACAGTTTGGCCGCTATGTGGGCCACTGTAAAGCGCGTTTGGACCACTCTCGGAGCCAGGAGGATGGCGTATGTCTGTGTGCTGGCCTCTTTGACTCCAAGAGTGGTCCAAACGTACTTTACGGCCTCCCTTGTGGTGGCTAAATTTTGCTGGCCTAACTGTGCCAGCCTAACACCAGGTTAGGATTGCTCCTGAATCTAAATGCTATTTGCTGTCATGCTAATTTGGTTTTTGATCTAGGTTTTAGTTTCTTCACTGAAATTGTATTCACGGCATTGACTAGTACAGTAATGATTTCCTGGAAATCAGTGAATTAGAATTGTCCAGTTGAGGTGATGTTGGATTGTCCAGTTGAGGTGAGGAAAGTCACAGGATGCAAGTCAGGCAGTGGTCTAGAGTGGGCAGCAAAAAGAGTGGACAGTTTTTCAAGATAGGGAAGGCTGGGTATAAGAGTTTCAGAACCCTGGACAGGTCCCAGAGAAGAATCAATGTCTAGGGTTTGGTGTTAATTAAACCCTGTATGTAATCCCTAAGCCTGATTATATCCCTTAGGCTCTGCTTTTTGTTGGAGAATGGAAGGGCTTAAATGCCTGTCCTCTGGCATGGGGTCTGGTACCCTGTTGCCTCTTCTTTTCTCTTGCTACATGCACTGTTGTTGTAAATCAGTTCAGGGAAATGCGAAGCCCTTGGGGTTGAGAATGCAGGCTCTCCAACAGTCTGCCTGGGTGGCCTCTCAGCTCAAGGGGTTCTTGGGTGATGAACACAGACTTGGGGGGGGGGGAAGCTTGGCAGATTCAGGCTTGAGGTCACTACCCCATCCAGGGCTTCTGAACCTTTTGACCTAACTGGTCTTTTTTTGTCTGAATCACCGTCCAGATTGCTTCTGGAGATCTGCCTCATGGCAACTTATATAGCATTAATTCTATTAGACCTTTCAGCAACCTTTGTTGTAAAGGATCATGAAATATTTGTACAATATGATGATTAGAAGTTGCTGAATTCTGGCAACAGGAATTTGTTCTTCAGAAGGTAGGGACTTAGGTGGGCAATAGCATTGCATCACAGTCAGTGTTGGGCATCATTGCTTAATGGTGGCAGATGCAAAAAAAACAAAACCCAATCACTTTCCTCTGATCATCACAAGGGGACACAAATTTTTTTTCAGTATGAAAATGCTTCTCCACTTTAAAAACAAAAAACACATAATCCATGCTTCTGTATTTTTTTATGGATGAAAACAATTCAAAGGGAAGACAACTACAACAAAAGATTGTAGCCCTAAGTAGATTTATACCAGTTTTGCTTCACACATATCTGTAACATGTAAAACTACAGAAGAGATTATAGTCAAAACTTTCTGCGGTTGATTCTAATTGCATAGGACACGGTTGTGAACATCAGGTTGAATTTATCCATTAGTTAGATCTAAATCAGTGACCTGAATTGCAGTGGAACGAGTTGTCTGTTCTCTCTCTCTCTCTCTCTCTCTCTCTCTCTCCTCTCTCTCTCTCTCTCTCTGACTTTACCAGGTATTTCACTGCAACTGTTAGGGTCCTATTCCAGCATGCAGAGAAAATCCATCTGTCATAGAGGAAGCTCCTTATTAGTTCCAAATTATGAAGAAAACTGATCTCTTTTTCAGTTTTTAAGTCACTTCCATCTGTAATGAACCCTACAGTTCCCTCTGGCAGTCAGCTGGAGTGATAGCTATCAGCTTAATCACCAGAAATGCTCCATAGTTTTGACCCTCTTCAGCCCTGGATAGGGCAGAGTCTGTTCTTTGAGCTAACAACCTGACTCAGATAACCCTTTTCCTTTCTTTGTACCGGAAATCCACATCAGTCTTGGCCAAGTGAGGTTATGATTTAGTCACAGTACTCTTCTGACTCGGAGCAAGCAAATCTTTCCCATCTTTTTTTCTTATGCGCAAGCTGAACTTTGGGGAGTACTTACTTGTTCAGCAGCTAATAGGGATGACCGTTATGCTCCTTCCCTTGAAAATTGAATGACTGGGACTCTTCTCCACCAAATTGAAGTGGTTTAGTGGGTCTTTCATCTCCAAGGAGTGCCACAAAATCCTTTCATCACATCCAGCAGACATATTTTGTTTGATAACATTTTTCTCCTGACACAAAAAAATGTGGAATTGTGGAATCATTTCAAGTGAAATGATTACCGCTCAATATTGGCTATACATGCAGGAGTGACACTGTCTCTAACAAACAGCTGTTGCTTCAGAATGTTTCAGATTAAATAAAGAATACCTCAGGATGGAGACAAGGAAAATACCTTGTCACATGTGAACATGCACAGCCAAGAGACCAATCAAAAACCCCAAAGAGGCACATTCAGAAGTAGTTAGTTACATTGGGAGATTGGACAAAAGTATTGTCGATATAATTTTACAAAGTTTGTCACAGTTGCGTAAAAACAGTGAAAAGTATTTTCAGTACTGAGGAGTATTTCCCATCACAATGAATCTTCCTTGGACTTGGTGAGAGATCCGTTTGTGTTAAGTGCATCTGAGTCAGCAGAATTAACTGTTGCAGATGATGACATGACAAATCAGAATTAGCAGGGCAGTAAAACACAATGACTAAAATTTTAGTTATTGAACTTTAAACAGAATGAGTACTCGTTTTAAAATGATAAAATATATCCTTAAAATAGATTAAAGGTGCCTTGACAATTTTAGCACCTTGTCAGTGTGTCGTGATATTATGAAAGTTAAAAATTGCCACTATAGGCAAAACTGAACCAGACAGAACAAGTATAAAGTCTCTTGTTCCTAGCATTCTTCTGATTTTGAAGCCCACCGTATCAGAATGCATAACAATGCACTATAAAGAACACAGAGTGTGGCTGAAAACGTCAACCCTATGGAGTTTCTTCCTCTTCCCTCTGTAATGTGCCTCATGTTCTGACATCATTATCATACCTTGGGTGGGAGGAACAGGAAAATGACATCTCATTGGCTATGGAATAAATTAAAATAGACGTTGCAGAAATTGACACTTTCTGGGGCTGGATTGGAGGATGCTAATATGAAGCTGTGTTCAAACAGGAGGAAGGGTAAGTCTTGCCTCACAAAACTTTTAGAATTCTTTGAAAAGGTCAACAGGCTCGTTGATGTGGGTGAACCTGTGGATTTCATATATCTGGATTTTCAGAAGGCGTTTGACACAGTTCCCCACCAAAGGCTGCTGAGGAAACTTCACAGTCAGGGAATAAGAGGGCAGGTCCTCTTATGGATTCAGAATTGGTTGAGGGCCAGGAAACAGAGAGTGGGGGTCAATGGGCAATTTTCACAATGGAGAGAGGTGAAAAGCGGAGTGCCCCAAGGATCTGACTTGGGGCCGGTGCTTTTCAACTTGTTCATAAATGACCTAGAGACTGGCATAAGTAGCGAGGTGGCCATGTTTGCACACACAACTTTTCCGGGTGGTGAAAACCAGAAAGGATTGTGAAGAGCTCCAGAAGGACCTCTCCAAGTTGGGGGAATGGGCAGCAAAATGGCAGATGCGTTTCAACGTAGACAAGTGTAAAGTGATGCACATTGGGGCAAGAAATCAAAACACCTATAGGCTAATGGGTTCTGAGCTGTCTGTGGCAGCTCAGGAGAGAGATCTTGGGGTGCTGGTGGACAACCCGATGAAGGTGCCGACCCAGTGTGTGGCAGCAATTGAGAAGGCCAATTCCATGCTTGGGATAATTAAAAAAGGTGTTGAAAATAAAACAGCCAAAATTATTATACCATTGTACAAATCAATAGTAAGGCCACATCTCGGGTATTGCATACAGTTCTGGTCACCACATCTCAAAAAGGACATAGTGGAGCTGGAAAAGGTGCAGAAGAGAGCGACAAAAATTATTACGGGGCTGGGGCACCTCCCTTATGAAGAACGATTGCAGCGTTTGGGGCTCTTCCGTCTGGAAAAAAGGCGCCTGAGGGGGACATGATTGAGACATATAAAATTATGCATGAAAGGGATAGAGTCAATAGAGGGATGTTCTTTTCCCTCTCTCACAATGCCAGAACCAGGGGGCATCCATTGAAGTAGAGTGTTGGGAGAGTTAAAACAGATAAAAGGAAATACTTTTTTACCCAGCGGGTAATTAAGCTATGGACCTCCTTGCCACAGGAGGTGGTGATGGCATCTGGCCTAGATGCCTTTAAAAGGGGACTGGGTGGATTTTTGGAGGAAAAGTCCATTGTGGGCTATAGGCCATTATGGGTTGGGCAACCTCCTTGCATTAATAGTAGGCTACTTCAGAATGCCAGGTGCAAGGGAGTGGCAACAGGATGCAAGCATCTTGTTGTCTGTTGAACTCCCTTAGGCACCTGGTGGGCCACTGTGAGATACAGGAAGCTGGACTAGATGGGCCTTTGGCCTGATCCAGTGGGGCTCTTTTTTGTTCTTATGTTAGCATCAGTTGATACATTTTCCTCACTCTCAGCTCTGTCTATTTAGCAACCTCTCCCTTGCCAATTTCAGTCATTTTTCATTTCCTCCTCTGCTTTCAAAGAATTCTTTTTAGACATGATCTTGACAATAAAGACCTCCTTCTGGAGCGTAGTGGGAAAAATCTGAATAAATGATATGTGGAAATACTGTGTAGTCTGAAAAGAAAATCAATGTTTTCATAAGAACAGTAAGAAAGATGGGTTGCTGTTACCAATCATCTGATAGTGTTTAGGGGCCAGCTTGTACAATATATTGAAAACTCTCTGATTGGCTCTCCCAAAATTTATTTTAAAACAGTCAGGGTAGTAGTGAACTAAATTGCGTGGGGCGGGGGAATGATTCAAGAGCTTTCTTCCAGTGACCACTTGGTGGAAAAAGAGCAATAAGGAGTGTTGCTCCTTGAGCTGGTGAGCATGGGGGAGAGGACGGCAAGTAGCATGCTCCACATGCCAGTCTTCCATGTGAGAAGAGTCGTGGTGGGAAGCACCTTCTGGGGTAGGGGGCAAGAGTTGCAAGTAATGTGTGCTGCCAAGTGGTTCTGGAACCAGCTCTGACCACAGTCTAGGCTAATCTCACTCGTACACAGATTGCTATATTCTAATGACAGCTTAAAAGATAAGAGACAAGCTCCTTAATGCCTCATTTAGGATAGGCCCTAAAACATTTTCAATAGACACTAAAAATGCATTTTAATCTACATTCAGCTGCATTATCAGCATTAATAAAAAGGAAAAAAAGTCATTTTAAAATTATAACTAGGGAATGTAACTTTGAACATTGATTTATAGGCATGGGAAATGCAAAAGCACATTGGGGCATCCTGTGTGAAAATGAACAAAATAGTTTGAAGGCTAAATGCCTAGCTTCTCCCATTCTAAATATTTGCTAATAGCTACCTTGTCGGTTTGGTTTGAAGCACTTAAGCCACTGGTTATATCCCTGCCTTTGGGTACCATAAGTCGTCCAGGGGGGTTGGGACTCACTTGGATTTTTGTTAACTTAATCTTGTGGCTAAGACATGAAAGACCACATTGTACCATGACTAATAAACTGTGCACCATATATTTGGCAGTCCCTGAATGTGTATTCTATATAGGAAAAAATAGATGTGGGGGGCAGAGAGAAGATTATACAATCTCTTAACCAATGAATATATTGATTGTCAGTCATTAAGGAAAGAATGTAGTGGCTCTGTAGATCTGTTTTGGAAGCTGTGACATTCTTTATGAAAAATATGCCCCCCCCCAAAAAAAACGTAGAACAGTGGCTAATCCAGGAATGTAGTTCATCAGGATAGCATTGTGACTGAGAGAGAAACTCAGATGTAGAAATTAAAATGTAGAACTGCCAATATATTTTGCTGAGGGGAAAATCCTACACACTCTGGAGACACAGCTAGACACTGGGTGGTCTTAAATACTATTCTTTAGTGGCATTTTAAACAAGGACTGTTCGGTAGGCCATAACCTATTTATATTCGTATTTGCTTCTTTTCAACTGTATGTTTTTTATATGGGCTTTTTCGTGGGGGAAAATATAAGGAAGTTCTCTGAACTCATAATTAAGGTAACTATAGTATAGTTATTATTTTCTTAAGCATTACTGCCCCCATATGGACACACTAAGAAACATACAGTAACAATGTAGGTAAAAAAATTGTGATATAGCCTTCAAGCAGAATGTTTTAATCCGTTCAAATATCAAGTATTATCGGATGAATTATTTGATTCATCCCAGAGGGTTTTTTTCTGGCATATCTAAAAATATTTTTAAGAATTAATCTTCATTTTAATCAGGGCTGATTGGCACTTGCAGTTAATAATGCAATTTACTTTCTACAAAGTCCTAATTGATAGTGCCCTTAAATTTCTGGTTGTCTTTGCTTTTTAAGGAGATTTCTGCTGAAGAATAAGTTTGGCTACTTTGCTGACTCCTCTGAGTGAAGATTGTTAAAAAATTTCTGAGATTGAACTGGTTGGGCTGTGTGAGCTTGCAGGAATCATAAGGATTTATTAGTATTAAAAATTACTGCTACTCCTTCTATAGCATTTTTTTGTTATGGAGAACCGAGGAACAATTTTACTTATTTTAATCAGCAGAGCAACATTCCAAGTCAAGTGTTCCTTATTTATTCGAAGTAGTTCATTCACTGAATTCTTTGACTGTCCCACAGGACTCAGTGTGGAAAGGATGTTTACAAGTACAGTTATACACACTGTGCCTCCTCAGCTCCAGTTTGCTTCACATGCTTCAGAATAGGTTGCTCATTGCAACTTAATAACTGCATTCTCAAAGACAAAAAGCACAAATATATTTGGACATCAGTAAATAGCAACAAAATTATAATTTCTCTTTCTGTTTGTAAATCTAGAACAGGAATATGGCACAAACAAATTGAAACAGCCTATCTGTTCAGTCTTGGCAGAAAACAATTTGTTCCCTCTCCATCTGTGTTTGTAATATATCAAACCTATCCGCTTTTTATATCCACTTTGAAGTTGAAGAAAGAGCAGTACTGTGTGTAGTGGTGTCTGCATTATAGAGTTTAAAAGGCTATGCTTGACTTTGATCATGCATTTATATAGGCTACCTTCATGGTGATATATGCACACAAATGTTTGTTACATAGAATCCTATATGTATGTTATATGTTGCTCATGTGTGGCGAGTTATTTCTGTGGATTGGTTTTGTTTGTGCTGTGACATATCCATCAGGTTTGACTTTGGGAAATAATTTATTTCCAGGTAAGAAGGTCAGCCAGCATACAGCTTATGCAAGGGTTAGGTACTGCAGTCAGCATGTAAGCAGAAAATTGCGTACAGTCAAAACTACCTTAAATCTGAAAAATATGCTGTCTAAGAATTAAAATCATACTGTCAGAGACATGTGGGAACTGAATCAATGGAGGGAATAGCAGCTTTAGTCTTTCGTCTCATGTTCACTCTGGCGCATATATGTAGTAAGTGGAATAGCGGGCAGAATCGCTCACACTATTGAAGCCAGTGGTCCTCAAAGTCTTTACTTCCCTGGGAGGAGACGACTACCTAAGTGTTTGCGGCAGTGGGGCTGCTGTGGCAACATGATCATACTGCTGTCTGGACAAAAGGGGCTGTTTTTAACAAACCTTATTATATTGCCGGGCTCGGGGAAGGGGGTGCAGGGAGTCCTGCAGAAGCCTTACTGGAAAAAAAAACATGATGGGAAATCACTTCATTTTCAATTGCAAAACTGAAAGTGGTTTCCGATAATGTTTTTCAGTGAATTGGAGCCTTGGGGAGCCCTGTGGAGGCTTCCGCAGAACTCCCCACACTCCCTGAGCCCAGTGCTATCTGGGGATCGCATCTCTGCTTTCTCCCCGCCCCTTAGAGACAGGGCAGCTCTTCACAGGCTTGTGAGTCAGGACTCACCAGTTTGAGGAGTGCTGATTTAAGCCTTTGTTTCCTTTTTTTGTCAAGCATGACTTGTCAAATGCAACTTGAACTCATGCAAGTAAAACGTGCATAAGATGTGGGCCAACTAGCTTGCTAGCCCATGCTGAGTTTTTTCTGTTTGTGGTCTGTTCCCCTATAGTGTGTATGATTTTCTTGTTTGCATCATCTTGGAGTTGTATAGGTTGATCAAAATTGCTGAGGAATTGCAAGTTGATGCCTTGACTTCTGATAGATATTGCACTCAGTGGTATTTTTTCTCTTCTGTGACATTACAAGGACATTAGAATGTATACCTCTGTGCACGTAAGTGTGTGCATATTTGTAATGCAGTCCAGGCCCCCAGACTGTAGCAGGAATCTGTGGGCTTGTGCAGTTCCATCGTCTGTGCACAAGCTTATACCTGCAGCCAGCCTTATAAAACTGGTTTTCTTTATGCAGAACAGGTTCTCTTGATGGCACATTTCAGTTTTAAACTTTGGTTCAGATTGTTTACTGATAACTGAAGGCTGCTAAAAGGTGTGGTGCTATCTTTCATAACTGGAATTAAATGGGGATTGGACAATTTGTGGATAATTAATCAACATCATATATATATTGCTTTTCAACACAAAGTTCACAAAGCGGTTTACAGGCAGCTATTATTATTATTATTATTATTATTATTATTATTATTATTATTATTATTATTATTATTATTATTATTAATGTTAAATGTCCCAAATAATGTCCCAAAAGGGCTTACAATCTAAATAAATACAGAACCCCACCAGCAACAGCCACTAGAAAAGACACTGCAGGGGTGAAGAGGGACAATTTCTCTCCCCCTGCTAAATATGAGAGGAGCACCACTTGAAAAAGTGTCTCTTGCCCAGTTAGCAGGGGATAGGTCTATCAGTAGCAGTTTGGACATCTAAATAAAATTAGAAGCAGGATGCCACTGAACCCAGTTGCTGGGGAAAGCCATTGCTCTATTTGGGGGCGTTCTAGCCATGTGTGATTGACCACTGTGAAAAGCAGGATACGAGACTGAAGGAAGGATGGATCTCTGAAAATAATTCCCCCACCCCTCTTGCATCAATGCTGGATAGGCTAAATGGAAGTTTAGATTTGGATGCTACCCAAACTGTTGTATTAAACACACACAGACACACAGACACAGACACACACACACACACACACACACACACCTTTAGTTCACATCTGTGATGATGGCATCTGCAGTGCTGGTGATTAACTTAGAAAGAGATTTTGGGGTAATGTTGCTGTGTCTCTCAACAATTATTTTAATGTATAACATTTTAAAAGTGAGCCATTTCAACCTGTCTTTTCAGGTGAACATACTTTCATGGAGATCCATTGCAATAATTGAGTCCGCTTCAAAGGCAATTATGTTTAGAATTGACTGAGGTTTGCAGTAAAGAAACAGTATTAGGAAATTCAGCTATACTTTCTCTAAATGGTTTACTAGTTAATAATTAAATGACTTTATGAATCACCAGATTTTTGTGTAAATTATAAAATAGGACCAGCCAATGAAACTATTCTCTGAAAAGCCCAGTTTCAAAATTAGTAAGCTTGATGACATAATATGTTGCCAGCCATCTGCAAGATTTGCTTTGTAAATAAACATTGTTCTATAATAATCATGCAGATGTTTACACAGTTTACATAAAACATTTCTTCTAACATTTTAAATGAGGTTTATATAATAAAGCTGCAGTGTGTATCTCAAAACTAAAACAACTCTAAAAATTCTCAAACACTTTCTTAAGATACTATAAATGATAGAGGCAGCCTAAAATACATTAAATTTTTAGCTAAATTACACATAGAAATATACCCAAAATAGCACCACACACTTATCCCTAACAATTAAATGCTTAAATCTGAAACTTCTGAATTATGTTTGGGTTCAATTTTGGTGGTTCTTCACAGAGAATGAGTTTCATAGCTGGAAGCAGTTAACAACAAATAATTCACATTTTTATTTAATACATGAAAGGCACCATCAGGCACCTGATTGTGCCTTGAGAATCTCATGCAGCAGTAATGTGGTCCACAAGTACATCAGTGTTAACACATTTTGGTTCTATTGGGGTAGACATATAGTTTATACTCTAAAATGTAGTTAAATGCACATTTTGCAGTTCCCAGGTACAAGTATACTGTATTACGATTGCCCACTAGTATTAAAGTCTCCTCTCTTTTCAAATAAATAAATGTTTATTTGAAACATTATAAATGTTTATTTGAAACATTATAAACTCAAATAAATGTTTAGTAGAAACACTGATATTATTCTCTTAGCTATGAAGGAGATGAAGTTTTGGAAACTGGTGTTTAATGTTGGCTACCACATTTCCAAAAAGTCAGAAAATCTTCAAGAAAAGCAGTAAATATGATAAAAGCTTCAGAATACATCTATAGAATAGATTTTGGAGGGGGTGCGCACATGCGCGCACACACACATTCACACTAATAATGATCAGTATAAGTTTAGACTAGAGAAAAGGAGAACAGGACAATCATTTTCAACTAATGGTAGGTTACAGAATTCAATATCACATGGCAGGGAACATCCTGACTGTATGAACAGTTCAGTTGTGCAGCACACTATTTAGTTTTATTGTGGCATCTCCTCTATTCTTACTTTGAATCGCTAAAAACCTCAGAAATGTACCCCAAAGCACTGGAAGGCCATAGCTCTGGTCACCTTTGGAGGCTTCAGGTTGGACCAAATCTGGCTCAATACGGATCTGGGGGACCTGTGTCAAGCCAGATCTGCAGATAGAAAAACAAGCGCACACACCCACACAAGAGAGGAAGAATCATCATGCTGTATGCCAACCAACTTATGAAGTGTGTTTCAGCTCAGATGGAAAATTATTACTGTTTTTTTTGGAATACGGAGTTGGTAAAGCATGTTCGGAATGTGGATTCATTGTTTTGGCAGTAATCGGGAACATCAAACTATCTTCTGTTGTTGCCTTCCATGCAAAAGTTATAGAGAGTTGGACATTTCCCCATCTAGTGATTTACAGTTGGTCTGTTGTGAATCAGCTTGCTTATATACAGAACAAATTTTGCATGCATTCCTTTGTACAGAAAGTTGTACTACTTAAGAGGTTGTGTTGTATGGTGCAACATCAGCATAACAAAAAATTGTGTGCTCATTTACCCCCATCTCTGGTGTTCTATAAAAACCCAACTTTCCTCAATTTCCTTGTGGAAGAAAATCATGGTTTAGTCAGTCTGAGTGTCTTCGGCCTGCAGTAATTGAAGGCCCTCCTGTTTGCATAACAGTCTAATCACCAGTTAGGATCTTCTGAGCAGGCTCTGCTGTGTAAGCCAACTTCTAAGGAGGCCCACTTGGTGAGCACACAAATCAAAGCCTTCTCAGCAGCCGAGGGCATAGCACTGCCTCATTGCTCCCGGCTTTCCTGCATCTGATGGAACTGTGCTTGTTCCAAGTGAGTATTTGAAGCTGGGGATGCAAAGCTGTTTTGTCTTCAGTGATTTCACTGCGGTTAATGTCTTCGTTGTTGTTGGTATGTGTGTTATTTGTGTTTATATTTTAAAATATACAAATATGCATTAAGAGCACTTGGGCAGGCATTTGTGTTTTTTTCACCAAGTATAGCCAGGCCCTGCCATTTATGAGGCAATTGTGGCCGTCATCTGAGGTTGGCAGGGCCCTTACCTCCACTTTCTTCCCACTAATCAGCTCTCCCTTCCCACTAATTTCCCATCTTTTTACCCTTTCTCCTTCCTTGCATCCCTAAACACTATTTCCTGCCCCTGGTTTCTCTGGGAAGCCCATATACTCTCCCTATGTCCTTTCTCCCCCACATATTTCCCCCTTTATCTCTGCCCCTTTCTCCTTCTAAGGAGTTCCCTCTCCTTCTCCCTCCTCCTTAGAATATAAGAAGAGCCCAGCTGGATCAGGCCAAGGCCCATGTAGTTCAGTTTCCTGTATCTCACAGTGGCCCACCAGATGCCTCGGGGAGCACACATCAAGATGCCTACATCCTGCTGCCTCCCCCTGAGGGATCCTACATCGAAAACCAGGAGGTTGCACATACCCATCACTACCTATAGCCTGCAATGGAGTTTTCCTCCATGAATCTGTCCAAGCCCCCTTTAAAGGTACCTAGGCCAGACGCCTCCTCCTGTGGCAAGGAATTCCACATGTTAATTACCCGCTGAGTAAAAAAGTATTTCCTTTTATCTGTTCTGTTTCAACATTCAATTTAAGTGGATGTCCCCTGGTTCTGGTGTTGTGAGAGAGGGAAAAGAACATCTCTCTATCCATCTTTCCCCAGGGTTCTACTGTGTATGAAAGTTAGCTGTATAATTTCCCCTCTCTAGATTGTGTGAGTTAGCTAATTTAGTTAAACCCAGTTTGAAAACCCTGTTTTTTGTTTTTGAGCTCTTAAGTAAACTTTTTTGCATCTTCCCCCTTGTCTCTGTTTATCACTGAATTATACCGCTGAATGGCTCCATTGGCCATGATGCAGAGTCCCTGCAGATGATAGTTCCACCCTTCTCTTCATGCTGTATGTTCCATTTAATACGAATCTAGAGGGGAGCCAAGATACAAAAAAAAAATCTTGATTGCTTTATGCAGTGTCAGGCTACCAAACCAAACATCCCCCATGACCACATCTTTAGAGTTCCATTAGCTCCAGAGAGTGTAAATAGGAAATGCTTTGTCATCATTCAGCTGTCAAAGAAAGGAACTGGCCTCATTTGAAAAAAAACCTGGCAACTCTAGCTAACAAATGTTGAATAGGAACAGGTACTCAGAAGAGGAAGTGTTGACTGATCTATCCTTTTTATTTACTTGACAATTTCATTTATGCTTCTAATTAGCTAAGTCTTCATAAGATTTACATTAGCTTTCTGATGTATATAAAATACCACTTTGTAGATATTGCATGAAGACAATTGTCTATATGAAATCATAGGCTATACTTTTTTGCAGGCATGCGGGTTTTTTTGCATTTTTTTTAATCCAAAGTGGTAAAGAAATCTGGTTCTTTGTTTGAAGAATGCATTTAATTAAGGAAGAGAAGGATCATTGCAGTTTTAATCCAGCACCATAAACCTGTTACTGGGAAAAATTCTGATTGAAATATGTAAGATGTATTCATCACTAAATATGCTCAAGACATTTTGGAATGTAACTCAGGAAGTTTCAGTAACTGTAATTATTTCTTTAAAAGAAATGGAATTTGTTTAACACCTGTCGTTAAAAATCTTTTACCAATTGATGATGGAACCCTGGTAAAAGTAGAGGCAATGGGAATCTTTATAGGAGGGCAGGATCAACTCTTCAGTTTTGGTATTTTAATTGAATTAGAGACTATAGAACCATGACCTAGAACTCTTTAATGTTTTAATCTTTTGATGTGGCATTCCCATGGAAATTTCTATGAAGGTCCTTGCATTGCTGTCACTAATATACAGTATATTTTAATAGTCCATGCTGATGGAAAATAAATTGCAATTCAATGTTATGAAAAGTAGTTGGTGTGCTTATAGAATTAGCTGATGCTCAGTTTCTCTGTTCAGATGTGTGTCTTGCCTGTGGCCTTAGAAAATAAATTACTTATTAAAAAAATAAGTAACTTCCTCTTCCCCCAAGATCCTTATACAAAGTAAAAAAAATGCAAAGATACTCATTGATACTTCTACCATTTCTTCTAACGAGCAATCACTTCTAACAAGTGATAGATGTTGTTCAAACTGCTTACAACTAAAATGACTAGAGCACAAATTGCCCTATTTTATATTCAAACATGGGTGGCCCATTCACTAGACAAGGTGATCTTAGGCCCTTTACCATTTTTCCAGCTGTTTACCAGCGGTTAGTAGACCGCTCTTTATATTCTACATTGTCTTCAAACAATGGACTGCTGTGTATGGGGAATTCCTTCCCTGTCCTGAGTGGCATGGCTCATTCAGTCTCGCAGCTGCACCATTTTGCAGCTGATCAGCTGCAGGGACACTCTGGGCATTTGCGTCTATTCCCAGCATCCATAGCCTTCTAAGATGCCTGAGCATAGATGCAAATGCTTAGAGCATCCCTGCAAGTTGATCAACTGGCAAATGGAGCAGCTGTGAGACAGAACGGTCCGCACCGCTCAAGCCTAGGAAGGAATTCCCCATGCTCCAGATCCAGCTTGCAGACCATAGTTTGGTGGCCCCTGTTCTAAATTAACAGTGGATTGTATGAGCAGTGGGTTGTAGGAGGGTAAGAAGGTAAGATAGTGAGTAGACGTGTGAGGAAAGGATAGAATAAAATAGAAAGAAGCAGTTCTATTCTTCTTTGAATAGAAAGAAGCAGTTAGGTACAGTCAGTCTATTGTAGTACTAAAAAGCATAGGATTTGATGAAGTTATCTTGGAGTATCTTGAGGGAGTAGAGACAGATTAGCTGTGGAACCACCTAGACTGGAACCCTTAGGAGCCCCAATAGAAAAGAGGAAGTCAGAGGAGGAATTTACCCCCCCCCAATGTAGAAATTCTGTAGAAATGTAGAAAACAAATCAAAGGGGATTTGAGGAGAGTTGGGAATACAAATGCTGAGGTTTAAACTGTGTAGAAAATAGTGTGGTCTATTATTAAGGGAGATGGTCAAGGGACTAAGAACAGTGTAGTGAACATCAGATTTGGCAATGAAGAGATGAGATGTGTTTTAATGGAATGAAGCACGGCAAGAGAGGCATTGGGTGGAAGAAGGTTGAGGTAGTTGGACTAAACATCATAAGCAAGGATCTTAAGACAAAGAATATAAGCCAGATATTAAAGTGCAAGATAGGTCAAGGGAGGAACACATGGGTCAAGTGCAGGAGGATCAAGGGATTTTGGAAAAACGGTTGTGTTTGAATGCAACTGGATCAGAAAGCAGTGTTTTGAAACACTGAATAATAGTGAGAGAAATGACAGTAGAATGTCAAGATGGTATGAAGAGAGATTAGACGAAATCTAGAGGATAGCTGGGTAGTATCATGGAGAAGAATCCAACAGGAGTAGGGATTTTAAAAGGAAAGTTGGGTCGTCTTCTATATGACTATGGAGTTTCTTCATCTGAGGATGTTGTTAACATTGCAGAGTCATTCTTGTGCTTTTTGTAGGACTCATAGAACACCTCTTTTCTAGCTTTCTTATTTCCAGCTTTAAAAAAATTAGGGTTATATTGGATTCTCAGTAGTAATTAAAAATTAATATTTCCAATGTGTTATAGTCAAATGTATGGTCAACAACATAAAGGGATATTTTCGGCATCATGGATGTTGCTATTGCACTGAGAGAAAGCAATGCGATCACAGGGATTGCAGCCAGGTTGTGCGACCACGTACTCATATGGAAGTGTCATTTTATGTTTTTGAGGGTGTCACCGTCACAAATAAACGCTAGACCTTCAGAGTTATGAAAAAAACTTTTTAGGTTTTATGTAATCAATACAGTGTTTATCTGTTGTTTATATAGGAGCCATGCTGTTGGCCAGCATGCAGGGATTAACTGTCAACATTGATCCTGTCTTGTATACCTGGCTTACATACCAGCCTCAGAAACGAAGCAACAGACCAATACAACAGGTAAGCTATGTTAATAAACCTGCTGTGTATACTTTGTTAAAGAAGCATGGAAGAATGCTGATAATTCTTCAGGTAAAATGAAATTAATTTCCCAACTGTTGTGCCATACACAGAATACATTATTTTTGTGCATACCAATGCATGTAATGTTTATAAAGAAATAACTGCTTTTTTGTATGCCAGGAGAACATATGCAATTCGTGCTCTTCAATTTGCCTTTTCTAGGGTGGTGTGCACATGTGTGTGTGTGTGCATGTATTGGTGATTATTAGGGTTTCAGAGGTCAAATCCAGTGTTGCTCTTGTAGGACTAGGGTATTAGCGTGCTCTTAGTGATTCTTATCCGTCAGGAGCATCATAGTATGCATAGCACAGGAAGAATTACTGTTTACCATCAAGATAATAAATGCATGAATTATTCTGTTACTAGGTCTGAATACAGTGCATATAATAGCAGCCTTTGTAGTTCAGATTGAGGATTGTTTCACATAATTTCCTGTGGCTGGGAAGAAAGTATGTGGTTTTGCTCCCAAGTCTGGACTAGTGCCTTGCAAAAAATAGGGAAAGTGGAGAATTTACTACTTATTCTTCTACTTGGTAATTTACTAATTCTTCTACTTGTTCCATGGTAAATAGTCCAGAATCTGAAATCACCATTCCTCATTAGTGGTTTTTGATGTTTTCAGGTAGTTATTGCTAGAACTGGAGGGGTTGGTCCTTGAGGGAAGGCATGGCACTTCCTAGTTGATTTGTCAGAGCCTTTTCCCCCTGTCTCTTAGCAACCACAGATAAAGGCACTCAGAATCTGGACCACTGATTATGAAACAGATGGAAGTGTACAAGTACAAAACGTACAGATAAGCTTAGATCCTTGGGTGTCTCTTGGTTTCTTAGCTTGATTTTTCTTCTTCTAAATTGATAGAAAGTATTAATCTTCAGGCTTTGTGAACAGAGAAATATTCGGACAGCCTGATCCTAATCTAGACTGCAGGCAAGCCAACCAGTCTGCTCTGTGTCCAGCACAGGTGTGGAGGTGACTGCAGCACAACTCAGAGTAAGGGGATTTATTTCCCCTTAGCCTGTGTCGCACAGAAGCAAACTCAATAGAGCTACACATCTGTGTTAGTGAAATTGCTGACGCAGATTCGAGTGGCCGACCAAGCCGGGGGGCGGGGTTGGATCTGGCCTAGGTCATGGTCACCCAGGCCTCTTCCACCCTGGGCCAGTCTGCCCACTGGCCTTCCCTCTCCCTGCCTTTCGCCGCCCTGATCCGTCTCTGTTCCATTCTTCTCCCATCCACCCCAAACCCCTGCACTGGCTGCCCTTGGCCAGTACTTCCTTACTTTGCTGTCACAGCACGGAGGCCTACATGAGCTAGCATGCCCCTGTGTGCTGGCTCATCTTGCTCTAAAGGAGGGATGAATTTGCTTTATGGCATATTTGTGACACTCTGAGCTAATGCAAGGGACTAGTGCTGGCCAAGAGTGCAGTTGGGATTAATCATTGCATGACCATCTTATTTTTTTTAATGTTTTTAAAAAATGAAAGATTGGTTCCATGGATGTACTGTTTGCTTGCATGGAATGATTCTCATATAGGCATAACTGAGGGAAATGTTGGTTTTGTTATCCGTATACATGAGGAAAGATTTACTTTTCCATCAGCTTGATGGAAGAGTGCTTAATGAAGAGAAAAGCTTGTATTGCTCTTTGATTACTCTTAGGGCGCAATCCTAACCTGCAGTTAGGCCAGCAAAGTTTGGCCAGCACAAGGGACACCATAAAGTATGTTAGGACCACTCTTGGTGTCAGAGAAGCCAGCACCCAGATGTGCACCAGTCTCCCTGATTCAGAGAGTGGTCCAAACACGCTTTACGGTGGCCTTTGTGCCGGCCAAACTTCGCTAGCCTAACTGTGCCGGCCTAACTTCAGGTTAGGATTGTGCTCTTAGTTTGTTCTAAATATGGTTAATTAACATCCTCCTTTGAATTGTGGAATTTCTTCTTGTGGACCAACACAGTCCTCTACTAGTTTTGTTGGTTTGTTATCGGGGCAGCATCTCATCCTTTGCTTCAGGCAGTGGAATGTCTTGGGCCAGCACTTCTCCTAACCTTTTTGGTATTTTAAACATGGAACAATGGAGGTTGCTGAGGTAGTTCTGCATATAAGCTTTTAGTAGATCTTTAGGGGGAGAATATCAGGTTAGGAACATCATACTTTTCAAAATAATGTAATATATTAAATTACAACATTTCCCACTGCATATGAAAATACAGGCCAAAATGTGGCGGCTGTTATATATTTGAGTAAGAATCTATGTAGTTCCTGTTGCGACTATGTGGTTACTGCTTTAGGGGTAAAAGAGGATGTTTTCCCATATATACATTTGGCTTCTGCATGAATATGAACAATTTTTGTTTTCATTTTGAATAGTGAACAATGTGGACATTCAGTTAAAAATACATATAAAATCCATGACAAAGTTTATAAATGCCTGCATAAATCTGCATAATGCCTTTTGACTTCCTTCATTGGTCACCAGTAAAATGTGGTATTTATTTCTTCTCTTTTGAAAAGCAGCTTTGACCCATCTAAAGTTCTGAATTATAAAAATCCAATCTACAGTCCCCCATATATTTTGTCCACTCACAGTTGCTGTCCAGAGAATAATACAACACATTTGGGGCGGGTCACTGTTCAGGGATTATGACTTATTGTCATAATTTTTGGCTCCTGGTTGACCTATGCAATATAGCAGGGGTTTCCAAACTTTTTAGCCAGTGGGCCGCATCAAATATCTGGCATGGGGTTGAGGGCCAGAAAAATAAATAATTTAAAATTAAAATTTAAATAAATACATTAGAGATGGAACTTAGATGAATGAATGGACTCAGAGTTCCAAGATTCTTCCCAGCTCCAACACACACAACAGAAATGTATCACACACTTTAGTGGACTTCCATTCCCCAACCCCACAAGTAGCTTACTTAAATGTACTGGAGTACATATCTCAGAACCAGCAGATCACAGGAAAAGAAACACCCTGAGCCTATTCTGAGGGCCAGGGAAGCCTCTCTAACCCTCAGAAATCTGTCTAAGGCCTTCAGAGGGTCTAAAAACGTCACTTCTGGGTCTTTGGGAAAATCAGGAAATGATAATTTTTGGCCTTCCGGAGGCGATCTGAGAACTGGGAGGCTCCCTGGCCCTCAGAATATCTTCCACACACAACCAGAGCACAGCTTGTTGCAGGCTGGATAGCAGCTCTCTGAGGGCCACACCTGGCCCCAGGCTGGGGTTTGGAGACTCCTGCAATATAGTATTTGCACCATCATATAGTTCTGGGAACTGAATGTACACAGTTTTCTGTTTGCATATTGTACATTTGCAATGTTTTCCAATGTTGTTGTTGTTGTTCAGTTGCTAAGTCGTGTCCAACTCTTCGCGACCCCATGGACCACAGCACGCCAGGCCTCCCTGTCCTCCACTAGCTTCCTGAGTTCGCCCAATTTCATATTCATTGCTTCGGTGACACTATCTAACCATCTCATCCTCTGTCGCCCCCTTCTCCTTTTGCCTTCAATCTTTCCCAGCATGAGGGTCTTTTCTAAAGAGTCCTCTCTTCTCATCAGGTGGCCAAAGTATTGGAGCTTCAGCTTCAGCATTTGTCCTTCCAGGGAGCAATCAGGCTTGACTTCCTGGAGAATTGACCGATTGGATCTCTTTGCAGTCCAGGGGACTCTCAAGAGTCTTCTCCAACACCATAATTCAAAAGCATCGATTCTTCGACGCTCTGCCTTTCTTATGGTCCAGCTCTCACAGCCATACATGGCTACTGGGAAAACCATCGCTTTGACTATGCGAACCTTTGTTGGCAGGGTGATGTCTCGGCTTTTGATTAAGCTATCTAGGTTCACCATAGCTTTCTTCCCAAGAAGTAAACGTCTTTTAATTTCATGGCTGCAGTCACCATCTGCGGTGATCTTGGAGCCCAGGAAAATAAAGTCTGTCACTGCTTCCATTTCTTCCCCTCCTATTTGCCAGGAAGTGATGGGAGTGGTTGCCATGATCTTAGTCTTTTTAATGTTGAGCTTCAAACCAATTTTGGCACTTTCCTCTTTCACCCTCATCAGAAGGTTCTTTAGGTCTTCCTCACTTTCTGCCAGTAGAGTGGTATCGTCTGCATATCTGAGGTTGTTGATGTTTCTCCCAGCAATCTTGATTCCAGCTTGTGAGTCATCCAGCCCTGCCTTCCTCATGATGTACTCTGCGTATAAGTTAAATAAGCAGGGTGACAATATACAGCCTTGTCGTACTCCTTTCCCAATTTTAAACCAGTCGGTTGTTCCATGTCCAGTTCTAACTGTTGCTTCCTGACCCGCATAAAGGTTTCTCAGAAGGCAGATCAGGTGGTCTGGTACTCCCATCTCTTCAAGAACTTGCCACAGTTTGTTGTGATCCACACAATCAAAGGCTTTAGCATAATCAATGAAGCAGAGGTAGCTGTTTTTCTGGAACTCTCTTGCTTTCTCCATGATCCAGCGAAGGTTGGCAATTTGATCTCTAGTTCCTCTGCCTCTTCGGAAACCAGCTTGTACATCTGGTAGTTCTTGATTCACATACTGCTGAAGCCGAGCTTGTAGGATTTTGAGCATGACCTTGCTAGCATGTGAAATGAGTGCAATGGTGCGGTAATTCGAGCAATCTTTGGCATTGCCCTTCTTTGGGATTGGAATGTAAACTGATCTCTTCCAGTCTTGTGGCCACTGTTGGGTTTTCCAAATTTGCTGGCATATGGAGAGCAGCACTTGGACAGCATCCTCTTTTAAGATTTTGAGTAATTCCGCTGGAATGCTGTCACCTCCACTAGCTTTGTTGTTAGTGAGGCTTTCTAAAGCCCACTTGACTTCACTCTCCAGGATGTCAGGTTCGAGCTCAGTGACTGTACCACTGTGGTTATCAGGAACATTTAGATCGGCCTTATAGAGTTCCTCTGTGTATTCTTGCCACCTCTTCTGAATCTCATCTGCTTCTGTTAGGTCCTTGCCATTTTTGTCCTTTATTGTGCCTACCTTAGCATGAAATTGTCCTTTGACATCTCCAATTTTCTTGAAAAGATCTCTAGTCCTCCCCATTCTGTTGTTTTCCTCTATTTCTTTGCATTGCTCATTTAGAAAGGCCTTCCTATCTCTCCTTGCTGTTCTCTGGAAATCTGCATTCAGTTGGGTATATCTTTTCCTTTCTCCCTTGCTTTTGGCTTCTCTCCTTTCCTCAGCTATTTGTAAAGCCTCGTCAGACAGCCACTTTGCCTTCTTGCATTTCTTCCTCTTTGGGATGGTTTTAGTTGCTGCCTCCTGTACAATGTTACAGACCTCCGTCCAAAGTTCTTCAGGCACTCTGTCTACCAAATCTAAGCCCCTAAATCTATTTGTCACCTCCACTGTATATTCGTAGGGGATCTGATTTAGGTCATACGTGGAGGGCCTAGCAGTTTTCCCTACTTTTTCAGTTTAAGCCTGAATTTGGCAAGAAGAAGCTGATGATCTGAGCCACAGTCAGCTCCAGGTCTTGTTTTGACTGCCTGTATGGAACTTCTCCACCTTTGGCTGCAAAGAATGTAATCAATCTGATTTCGATGTAGACCATCTGGTGAAGTCCATGTGTACAGTCGCCGTTTGTGTTGCTGGAAAAGGGTGTTTGCTATGACTAATGTGTTCTCCTGACAGAACTCTATCAGTCTTTGCCCTGCTTCATT
>JAJKFI010000143.1:1330256-1424443 GCA_029204185.1 Lerista edwardsae
TCTTCCTGATCCCTTACTGAAAATTATTTATGGATTCCTCCAAACTGAGTCAACAGTAATATAAGCAAACGTGGTGTTTTGTGGAATCGATCAATTTTTTTGTCAAACTGTATCAAAAGTAAGCAAAAAATAGTGTTTTGCTTTTTGTTCTAAATTTTGTTTTATATGGTGATTTGAGTAATATTTCTCATTATTTTGTGTTTGTGTTGAACACTGGGAAAAAACCCTAGTCATAGCTGCTGTTACATTTAAATAAGAATCCGTGTCGATGTTTTGCGACTGTCTTCCAAACACTTGTTGCTATCAAGTGGTAATACGGCATTGTCATTTGTCACATACTACATCCAAATCCTATACCTCTTTTTAAGTGTACTGCATATATTCAAGTATAAGTTGATCTCATGGATAAGTTGAGGGCAAGTGCTAAGCCCAAAATAATAGAATTTGCTATGACTCATGCGTAAGTCGGGGTGAAACTTAGGGGTGGGTATGAAATTCTTTGAAAATGACTTACCAGTAATTGTTATGAGGCAGCAACAGAAAGCCAACCAAAAAAGGAGCTATTTCACGTTCTTCTGAGGCAGCACAGAAATGGAGCTATTCTCCAAACAAGAAGGGAGAGAGAGGAAGGTGCTTATTGGAGTTGTAGGTTTTGTGAGGAATACAGCACAGCACCTCCATAGCAGCAGCCTTCATAATGACTACAATTCCCAAAGCGCCTTCACCTCTCTGCCTGTTTGGAGAAGAAGGAAAATGGCTACTGGTTTTTTGCTTGCTGTCTGTTGGTGCCTGAGGACAATTACTGATAAGTAAAATTGCTCAATTTTTTCTAAAAAAAAAAACACCCAGCTTTCTGGTTCTTAGCCCAGCCCCTACCCAAACTGCTGTTAAAAGCTTTATTAACTGTATTGACACATGTATAAGTTGATCCATGTTTTCAGGGTCAATTTTCAGGCATACATTTTTAGACTTATATATGAGTACATACACTATTTGGATTTCAGAGGTATTCTACAAAACTCAGTATTCTTCATTAGATATTTAATGAAGGAAAAAAGCATTTTGGTTATCTTGGTTTTGTCTCTTTAGTACATGCTCTGATCTTTCTACAAGCCATGTGCACATTCACAAGCAGGCTTCAGTGCATGTATTCCTAGCTGAATGAGGAACTTGCACATGTATAAAGAAGAGCTTAGAGCCCTGTTTCTTCCACCTCTGACCTAATGTCCAGAGCTGTGCGTACTGAGCCTTATTAGAAAATTGGTGTTAGTACCAATGAGCTGTTTGGGAGGGAGAACTGGAATATAGGCCTGGATTCAATTTTTCCTGCTCCCCCCTGCCTGTGAAGCAGCTGTTTGACCCAATTGTTGTTTTCTTAACAGAAGAACTCCATGTGCTCAGTCCTAGTTGCTGCTCAAAGGCACTGTTGAATTGGGGCCCCAGAATTTAGCTTACCTTCAGTAGTTATAGTTGCCCCAACTAATTTCTTATGCTTTAATTATCTTGCAGTATTCTAAAACAATATGATGTTTCAAAGCATTTTCTGGAATTCTTGTAATAAAATGAAATTGCATGCAAAAATCTGACTTTCAAAGCATTTTGTCCTTTTATTTAGTACTCAATTTGTTTTGGCATTCTGTGTGCTTGAGTTAGTACGTCAAAACGTTTCCTTAGAAACTTATAGAGATGAAGGAACTGTTTATAATGCACTTCCTGTGATATGAAGTGTCTTTTTCTATATGCTAGTCATAGCTTTTGAAATAGTCACCATAATGCTTTTCTGCTTCTGACAGTCTGGACAGTCTCTTGGGACGCCTGCAACAAGGAAAAAAGAAGATGAGGTATCAGTTGGAAGCACACCTTTGGCTAAGCAGCATTCGAATCAGGCCTCTGAATATGCCAGCAGCCCTGTAAAAACAAAAACAGTAACAGGTATGTTTGTTTCTTAATTTAAACTGCTCATTCTTGTACCACTTTTGCTTTTTTGGAATGTGTGTGCATTTTGACAGGTTCAGGGCTGCAAAAACATTGGAATGCATTTCTAATGTTAAAATAGGAAATTGTTTTGAGAGATTATCAATTTCAGGCTCAGTTCATTACTAGGTTGGGTCACCTTTTCAAACTAGAATTCTAATCTGGTGATCAGGTTATTCATATTACATTGTTTTGGTGCTTCAAGGCTTCATATTACATGGTTTTGGTGCCATAGTTTGCTGATCCAAAATGACAACCGCCCAGGGTATGGACTAGTGAACATAATAGAATTTAATTTTTCTTGCTTTTGGGTGCCTCTTGGGATGCTCTGCAGTAGGAAGTGCAATATAATTGGTGCTTGGTGCTTGGTGCTTGGTATAATTGGTGCTTGGTCCTGGAAATTTTGTATTAAAATCCTCACTTCACTGACACTACATTTTGTGTCATCACTCTGGCATTTTTTTTTTTGAATGGCCTACGTGCATTGAAGGCACAGATTTGCTTTAGCAGCTTTTTAACTGTTGCTAAGGTGCTATTATGGGCTTCATGAAGCTCACAAGTTGCTATTTCTCAGCCTTATATGATCCTCGAAGTTGTTGCAAATTACTGTGAACTCTTTGGAAGAAGAGAATGATAAATATAACAGTAAATCAGTGAAAAATAATGACTTACTACATTGTACTGTAGTTAAAATGGTATCTTAAGTAGGTTAGCCAGAACTATGCAGTGTGGGATGCAAATGCAATAGAATGATTGTCTTCATATTCTTCTTGTGGGCTTTCTCAAGACATCTGGTGGTCTTCTATGGAACTGGGCTGCTAGACTTGATGGTCTGATCTGGCATGGCTCTTATGGATGGTTTCAAATTCATTACTAATATCCCTATAATATTCCTTTCCATGGAATATGTTTTGTGCACCCTATGCTGGTATTTGTAGAGACAGCTTCTTCAGTGGCTCTTTCAATGCTACTTTTGAGGCAAAACATTCTCTTAAATCAATGTAGAGATGACAGAATCCACTTTTAATTCTTTAATGCAGAATATCCCTGTGACAGGGAAAATGGTTCCCAGTGCAAACGGCACTTTGTTTTCCGCCAAGATGCAGTGAACCCCAACTACAGTTCTCATGGGTCATTGTGGCCAGCCTCCCATGCGCAGAATGCCAGACACACGGCTTGCTGGCAGACCTTGGAAGCGTTTGGCCACAATGACCCCTGGAAGCTGTAGTTGGGGTTGTTCGTAGTGTCCCCAGCAGAACACGAAGCGCTGCTCATGCCAGTGGCAGATCAGGGAGGGAGTTTGGAATCCCCTGCTTTAATGAAATCACTGTTAATCAATACATTTGAAAATATGTTGGTATACTGGCGTATACAGAGTCTATGGCAGAAATTTCCAGTGCTTTGTTGAGCATGCTGCTCCTGCATTGGAATGGGGGTACCCTATGTGTGGTTGTGTGCCTTAAACATGAGAGTAGAATTCAGTTACTTTTCAAGCATCCCTAACAGGTTCCCCTTGTTTCACCTCCTACCAAGGAGGATGTCAATGTCATAATAAGGTGTTGTATCTTATTATATCATAATAAGATAGGATTTGGCCAGGGATGCAGGAAAACGAACTGACTCACAGGGATGCACTGATGCTTTTGAATGATTCAGGGTTCTCTGATCATACAGTCTCTTTTGCAGATCCTGAATACTTCTTCAGGTCTTGTCTTAAGCTTAAAACAAATAACACCCAACTTTCTCACAGTGATTCTTAGAGGGGAATTTTTTTGTCCAAGCACACTCCTGCTTCTCCTACGAGAACCTTTTGCAACTCTGCTTAGGGCAACTCTGGGTCTGATTGTGAGGCTATGAAGGCTTGGAAGTAGGCAGGCGGGATTGCCATGAGTTTAAAGACCTGGAGCAGCCGCTGTGATGTCATTGCTCTGGATGAACCTGCCCACATTAAGCTTGCTTGGAATTTCCATTGAGAGGCTTGAGGATGAGAGAATCACTGGGTGCCTCCGCTGCGCAGCTGATCAAAAGTGAACTCACATCAACTCACAATATCTGGAAACTGTCAAAGCACCATAAAATGGGAAGGGTGAGAAGAGGGGAGGGACAATGGGCGTGTTGGGGACAGAGCTTGGAGGGAGAGATGGCAGAGCAAGAAATGGTTGAGTGGAGCCGGGCTGGGAAGAAAGGAACCTTTTCAAAAGCACTGTATGTACCCTATTATAAAAGAGTGAACATTTCTGAGCTGTTGTTAGCTAGTATCTCCTAGTACAGTGATGACAAGCCTTTTGGGCTTGGTGTGTCAGAAATTCAGAAAATTTGTAACTCAAGTTTGCTGGTACGTCCGTCCCTACGTCCCCCGCCACCCAGAACAAAAGCCAAACATTCTTTACATATTGGAACACATTGCTTTTTATTTGATGAATGAACTGCTAAGACTTTCATGGCCAGTATACATATAATATTAGAAATGAGGTATTCAGATTAGCTGTACTAAAGGTCCACTGAACCCACATGGAGTTGATGGGACCACCTTTTTCAGCTGTTGATGGTTTTTTCTAAAATGAACAGGGCAGATTAGGGGTGCAATCCTAACCAACTTTCCACCTGCGCAGTGTAAAATTTCAGGATGGGAATTTTTTTTGGGGGGGGGATAACTAGGGAGGATACCTCACTTTTATTTGGTTTTTGTTTTTAAACAAGAACAGCAATGCACTTGTTTGTGACATTTATACATGCCAAGGATGTAAAATTTGTTTTCCTAAATTTGTATAGCCAGGTACAAAATGCCATATAAGGTTTGATTTTCAAACTCTGCAGAAGAACAAAACCCAGATACAGCAAACCATTGTACATTTTCTATTCCTATATATACTTTCATGAACTACAACAAGAACTTGGACACAGATCAGACAAATAAAAGCAATGTAAAGCCATTCAAGGAACTTTCTGGTGAAGGGGGGAGCATGCTGGCCAGGCTGCCAAGGAACTTTACTACAGCAGCTGAAGAGAAGGAAGTATAGGTGAATTTTGCCAACCTCCCCTTCTTTAATTTGCCCAGTTCCTCAGGCCACTCATCCAGCTCCATGTGCTGTGCACAGAAAGGTGCTGCTCACCAACTTCTCAGGCCACTTGCCCTGCTTGGCAGAAAGAGCACCGCTGGCCCAGTTCCTCCTTCCTGCAGCTTGTGCTGGTGCAATAAACTCTTGGATTATTTCTGGCATGTCCTTTGAGTGACTGTGTGCCTTGATCCCAGCTTTGAGGCAGAAAGAGCCCCACTGGTGCTGGTGAGAGCAGGTGTGAGCAAGATTGCGAATTGCTTCTGGCATGAGCAGGCTCAAAAGGTTGCTTTAGGCATGTGCCTTCCGAGTGCCTTGCACCTCTTACCCAGCTTTGCCAGCCCAGCTGCACCCTGCTGCAACTCGTGCTGACACGAAAGGGCTTGGGGGCGGGGTTGCTTCTAACGTGTGCGTTTTTTAAGTGCTTCTTTCTCACACACATAGCACCCATAAGAGCTGGCTGGGGGCAGGGTTGCTTCTGAGCAGCTTGTAAGTGCCTCCAGACTCTTTCACACACATACCCATAAGAGCTGGCTGGGGTTGCTTCTGAGCAGCTTGTAAGTGCCTCCAGTCTCTCTCTCTCATACACACAGCACCCCGGGGAATTGCTTCCAGAGTGTCTTTTAAGTGCCGGCAGGTGTGGCTAGTTGCTAGCCTGCCTGCACCTGACCCTTCTCTTCCTGGGCTCTGCATGTCACTGAAAATGCCTTCGTGTGTCAGCTGTGACATGCGTGTCATAGGTTCGCCATCACTGTCCTAGTAATTATTCACTACATAGTGGGTAGTAACCTCTTTATAAACAACTACATACTTTGGAATACCCTGTTTCATTTCCAATCCAATAGGAGCTCTTCCATTAAAAAAAATAGCATGTGGAATACTTGATTCTTTCAAGAGAGTGGTTACTTTGGGAGTGTGTGTGTTTTTTTTTTTAATTTTATTGAATCTTTTTTGGATTTTTTTCTTTTTCAGATTGTTTATACTCATCAAACCTTACACTTAAAGTAGTTAAGAAACTTGCAGCCCATTCATTTGCATATTCATTGAATATGCATTCATTGAAAATGCATATTCAATGCAAGTTAGTTCTCCTGTATTCAATCAGGATTTACTCCCAGGTATTTAGGGCTGAAACCTTTAAATGCTGTATAGTTAGGAAAATTTTGAACAATTAACAGAAGGGTTCTATGCGGTAATTTAACATCCTAAATGTCCAGTGTATCAATCTCTTTTAGTTCAAAATAAAGCCTTGTAGAGTCTACCTTGAGAACTGCTAGAAATGAAAGTAATGTTGTAGTATTGTTCTCTGTGATAGCGACTTTGGTTACAGCTGATATATAGTTTAAAATTCTGATCTCCAGCTGTTAGGAAGTAATGGCAGCTGAAACATGAGAAATAAAGGGTGGGAAAAGATTATTTACTTGGAAAATAAATAATGCCTAGTGTTTTATAAATGCATTGAGAGATCCATCTCTTGCCCTTAACTCAAAATAAATGGCCTTGCCTCTTCTGAATTCCCAACCATTTGCTCAGCTGACATTTTTTTGTCCCTCTGCTGTTTGGAGACAGCCAAAAGGTTATGTCATCTTGGGGTCAATACTTGCCCCTTGCAAAATATTCCCCAGTCCTGTGTTTCCATTACCAAGTACTCAACCAAGCTTTTGAAGGATATAGATTTTGTAAAATACAGTAGTTTTTTAGTTCTGTTAAGGTTTTTTATAAATTATTTTTATTGTTCAAGGTTGATATGTACAGAGACAGAAAAAAGAACTACAACAATCAACAGCTAGCCCTTGAGAAATTATCAAAACAGTGTCCTTTATCAACTGACTGTACTCATTAGTTATCTGTGCTTCTTTGCCAACCTAATAACAAGAAAAAGTAATATGGAAAAGCAAAAATGGTTACTGCTTTCTTCCAATGCAAGAGAAACTTATTTCTCTAGATTTCTAAAATCTCCTGTTTAGTTTCAAAGAAAGCCAAAGGAGCTTTATGTAAAATAAGAAGGGGCAGAGTAAATAACAAATACAGTAAATAACAAATATAGGAGTACCCCGGTATCCACTGATTTGGTATCCATGGTGTCAGTTATCCACAGATATCATGGATACTGGCAGTAGTGTAGCTACTTATTGTGTGGGGGCCCATTTTGAAAATTGCAGTTTTAAGGAATAATATAATCAAAGGCACAAACTCGGAGGGGGGGGGCTCTGGGGCTCCCGGACTCCATGAGAATTTTCCATGGGGCTGAGCCCCCACAATCATCCCAGCCACTGCCAGATAGCCCCCCCCCCACTCTTTCCTTCCTGCTGCTAAGCAGGGGCTTTGGGAGGCTGGCAAATTGCATGGAGCCATTACGACTCCATGCACAATCTCCTTCCCTTCCTCCTGGACAAGCTGGTGGGTCCAGCTTGCCCAATCAGTCAGGGAGCAGTGAGAGTCATTCTGCGACGTCATGGGAGTCACGGGATGCGACGTCATTCCCCTGGTCCTTCTTTCCTTCAACCTCCTGATTGGCTGGCTAGCTACCTAAGTCTCGCAAGACTTGGGCAGCCTTAAAAACCCCTCTCCCATTCTCCACGCCTCATTCAGTGCACAGGAAAGGGGGGAAGAAGGAGGGAACCTGCCTGCATGCCTGTCTCTCTGTAGGTCAAGGCAGGCAGGCGGAAGGGGGTGGGCTTCTCAATCTTTGCAGGCTGCAGTTCATAGGGGTTTAGCAGCAGAAGTACAAAGCAATGCAGGACTTTTGGTATATGCTCAGCAGCACCATTTGTAACCTCTTTGGAGTAGTCTTTCCTGGCAGTATAGGGCAAAGCAGCACTCTAAAAGCAACATGTGTGGAGGGTTGTTGTTGTTGTTACAGGCCTGTTCTGCAGCCTGCCTTGCTTCATTGGAGTTCTAGGGCTTTACTCAGCCCACCATGTGATTCAATGCATTTACCGTATTAACCCATGTATAAGTCATTCAGGTTTTCTGGGCAATTTTAAGGCATACATTTTTTGACTTATACATGCACTTATTTTCTGCTTGATGACATCACATACACAGCTCAAGGCAGCCCTATGCACTTCCTGCCCTCGGCAAGCACCATGACTGTTGTTCGGCCCATTGTATAAAATGAGTGACACTCCTGAGAATCTGAATCTTTGAGAGTTGATTAAAAAAATGACCTTCAGGGATTAAAAAAACCCAAGAAAACAAAAGGCATTAAAAATGCATCTCCCTCATATTAATTATATGCATAGTAATACGCATAGTCAAGAATCTTAAGGACTAAGAAATGATTTTGTAAACACTGGGTTAGCAAATTTAACTTTTTAATAACTCCAACTAAAAACTGTTGTGAACAAAACATCTAGAAGCATATAACCTTTACTACAAACAAGTCAATGGGGAAAAAGAGTTTTTTTAATCTCCTTCCCTCCTCCTTGTTCGGTATAAAAAGTAGACTTCCATCCCCACTTTATAGACAAAAGAGGAAAGCTGGTATGTAGCTGCCAACTATTTGCCTCCAATATGTAGTTTTACTCTTGCTGTCTGAATATGTTCGTGGCAGCAGTGAGGAATGTTGGCAGTGGAAAATAATGAATGTCTTACAATGCTTTAAACTTTTTTCTTTTTTACAAAGGCATTTTTTAGAATTTAGAAATTAGTCCTCAACAAAGCAAGGTGTAGAGCCCGTGTATTACAACTGGAAGCCAGAAAATATTAAATGAACGGAAAAAGGATAAGGCACAATTGGTATAGTGGAGTCTGATCAAAAGCCCCATCAGATAGGCAATTTCGAAACAGTTACCTGGTTAGGGACCAGGGAAGAAAGAGAAAGCGCAAGAGAAACCTAAATAAAGCACAGCTGTTATAGCAGCCGCTAATGGGCACAACTTACACAGGAAGAAGTGTGTCCTTGCCAGGGCCACATGTTTTTTGTCTTTTGCGGAGGGAGTAGGAGGAGGCCTGATGCAATAGGCGCTTGCAAGAGACGCCAAGGAAAGAGAGCACAGTTAAATCTGTCACAATTCTTTGAAGGCGCTTTTTCGATATAAGGGTTTTGTTTAAACTGTGAAGAAACCATAAATGTGAAACTGTATTTATTACAGCCCTCAAAAAGTGGTTCCATCTGTACATGTGTAAGCATTCTATATTTTACCAATTTTTATATCAGTGCCCGTGTTTGGTGAAAATATTGAACTCTGTACTCACTTACTTACTCACGTAGTTTCTTTCTTTGGCAAGCAACTCTGAAACTAGTTTCTGTTTACTAAATATTTTAAGGATTTGTCTAATGGAAGAAACAGGGCTCACCCCTCCATGAGGTGAATTGAAAACTTTGCCTGAGGTGATGAGTTGGGGGAGGTGGCAGGTTGTTGAGTGGCGCCCTCTACTGCCTTCTGCCTCCCTGGATGCCACCTGTATCGGGTCCAACTCCTTGTGTGCTAATTTGAAACACTTGCTTCCCTCTTCTGAATCCAGTGCTGCCACTGCGTCTTCCAGTCACTAGCACAGCGGTTTTGAAACTCTCTAGGAGAGTTTGACCCACTGGAAGTGCAAAACTGGAAAGTGCATCATGATCTTTTAATATTTTGAGGCTTGGGGAGCCCTGCGGAGGCATTTGCAGGGGTCGCCACATCCCCAGGAGGCCAGAGCTTCGATAGGAAAGCTGATCAAAGCCCCTGAAGCCCCAGATAGCTCTTTTCTTCTCCCTGCCCCTTAAGGGGACAGGGTCAGAGGTTCTCTGGCTGGGGCGTCGTGATGCCCATGTTTGAAAATCTCTGGGCTAGCAGAAAGAATGCAAAGGGAATGCACTTTCTCCTCCAACTCTAGTACTGCTATCTCTGCTGCTTCACCTAGACTGTGGACAGAATTCTAGGAGTCTAGCCCTCTCTCTGCGCTACTAGAGAAAGTCACAGAGAAGCAGGGATGTGCCATGATGCTATGTGCCAGCGACGCACAGCACCACAGAGCTCAGTGATTCGGAAGTGATGTAACACTTCTGGACATGAATAGGCCCTCTGAATGTGACCAGAATCACATCCACAGCTTTTCTGAGACTTACAGAGGCCATGTGTGGCCAAAATGGGTTTCAGAAACCCCCCTGAAGGTACTTAAAGAGCACTTGCGGTTTTAACCGAAAACCAACAGTGCTCTGTAAACACCTTCTTGGGGCTTTCTGAAGCCCATAGAGGTTGCATGCATTCTCTGCAGGCCTCAAAACAGCTCTTGGATGCTACCAGAGAACTGGTTAAGAAAAAGAAACGCTGCTGCTGCCATTCCCAGCATTCCCTCCTTTGGCCACTAGAAGAATGCTCTGAGGCGTTCCTTGCATGTTCTCTGAGCACGCAATCATTTGGCACAGCAGGTCTATGAGTGGATCTTCCAGTGAGCGCCATTGATGGTGCATGCTTGGGTATGTGTGTGCACGTGCACACTGGTGGGTTGGTTAGCAGAGTTGGTGGGATTCAGGAACTGGTTTAGCATGGACCATTCCTGATTGAAGTTACTGTGTAATTGAAAAGGAAAAAAGATTGGAATATCATAGAAAAATTGGATTTTCGTGTGTGCTAATTCACTGACCCCCAACAGCTGAAGTTACTTATGACCAACCCTTTTTGGAACCAATGGAACAAGTAACTGTAGTGCCATCACTTTGATTTTGTAATGATTAATTCTAGTTGCTTCAGGGCTATTATGTACAAGTATAATGTATTCAAGAAGCCAGTTTACCTTTTTTATTATTTTTAAGAATCTCGGCCTTTATCAGTTCCAGTGAAAGCCATGTTGAACTCATCGGAAAACTACAGCAAAAGTCCTGAGGAAAGGATGAAAGAATTTATTGGAGTCGTGTGGAATGCAGTTAAACGCCTTACACTTCAGGTAAGATGTAATTAGGAGAGGAATAATTGAAAGTATTTCATGCATTCAGTCATCCTTACTTATTTCAGAATTCCTGTAAAATAATTTCCAAGTTTTAATTATGTAGAGCAATGAAGCCAAATGTATTCATTTTTAATTTGATTCAATTGGGAAGAGCATTGGATCTAGTTCAGCATTCTCTTTATGGATTTCTAAAAAAATAACAATGCATGACTGCCAGCTTTCCACAGTACAGAGTGTACATATGCACAGGTAAGTGCTTCTTGTAAGCTCCTTTGCCTATCTGAATCCTATTTGGATGGCTTTAGGCATTCCAGTCATGAACTTCTCTCAGCAAGAATTTTTGTCAGATGATGATAGGAAAGATGGTTAGACATTCTCCCAGTACCCATGACACTGATTGAAGTATTTATCACTAACAGTATTTTTCCACTTAAGTTAGAGAAAACTTTACACTGGTTTCTATTCACCACCATTTGCAGGTTAATAGCCAGCCTTGGGAATTTATTTTCATCTCAAAAGCGCCGTTCTTGCCTAAATAAATGACCCTCCCTGCCTTAACACTAGCTAAGCAGTTCATTGGCACAGTTGTTAACCAGGGATAAGGGTTACAAGAGTAACCCTTTAAAAATTGATATAAAATCCACGTTGAACCATAGCTTCAGGTTCTGGTTTAAGGGAAACCCTGATTTAACATGTTTAAGGCTAATGATTCAACCTGCTTAGTTGTGGCTGAAGATAGATTTGCTGCAGGGAGATATAAAGAAGGGGTGTATGTATTACAAAGTTGGCATGGTAGTTTGCTAACCATGGTTAGAAACCCAGAGTTGCATAGGGGCCTGTGCGAATGCAATGTCTAGGGTGTGCTTCTCATCTGAAAATGGCATAGCTTTCTCAGAGTTTCATTGTCAGTTATTAAATATAAAACTAATGTTATTGCAAGTTTATCTGTTTGTGGTAGACAGTGTGAAATATGCAAAGTTCTGGGAGTGTCTCTAGATTTTGCTTTGATGGTAGTGTTTGCTTAGTGACTTAGTGACTCGTAGATGCCATATGATAGAACAAAAACATCTGAAAGTTTGAGAAAAGGTGGTATTCGTTTGTTTAGACCCTGACGCTTTTCTTAACCCTGATGGATAACTCAAAGCAACTTACCAAGTCAAAAAAAATTATAATGCATTTAAAAATATAATGAATACTGTATTTCAGTGGTTCGCAAACTTTTTAGCACAGGGACCCACTTTTTAGATTGACTGTCTGTTGGAACCCATTGGAAGTGATGTCATTAACCTGCAAGTTATGTCATGGCCGGAAATGACATCATCAAACAAGAAAATTTTAACATCACCCATATGACAAAATCATATTAAATTACCTAATTAACTAGGTAAGTAAATTAAAAGTTTACAATAAGAAACGTTTAAACATTTATTTAAAGTAACCACCCTCATAACTCTCCCAAGCAATTGCTGATCTGTTTTAAAAAATTCCCCAAACATCTCAAAGGAGGCAGTCCTATCCACCTGTCAAGGTGTTGGGTATATATTGGGTGGTAGTATATTTTTGCATTCTTGTGAGAGAGGAGAAATCAATTGGGAGATGCTGGGAGGAAAGCTGGAGCTTGGCAAATGGCTGTATTTACATTTCTGAGATAAAGGCGTTTGAGAGGCGGCCTTGGAGTGTGAGTATCTCCGGAGGCAGCTGGAGTGCATTTGCAATCAAAGTAAGATTTGGATGAGAACATCTTTGAACAGGAGATGTTTGGGAGAGGCTTGATTATGTACACCTGAGAAGATCTGGTGTTTCCTCTCCCACATATCCTGTTGAAGATTGATGGGTCGGGAAAAATGAAAACTAAGATGATTGGTGAATACCCCTCGTGGGTTTGGCTAAAGGTCTATAATTAGAAAAAAGTTTTCTGGATCCGGCGCCTTCCTTTCAGGAGGATTTTGTTGGCCGTTGAAAGAAATAATAAACGGGAGCAAGTACTGTGGGAGTCTTTGCCGGCCATATTCACAAGAATGGTGAGAACTAATCAGCTGATGTTAGAACAGTTTTTATTGATTTGAAATTTGTGCATCGATTCAAGGAGAATCCTTGAGAAGCTCTGATGTTTTCTTTGTTGGAGTGATTTTCCTTTATGTGCCTTTATGGTGAATAAAACCTTTTGCTGCTATAAATTGGTTTCTCATTTTTTTGGGGATACTGTGCACTAGAGCCACCAGTAGAGAGGAACCTAAGACTGGGGAGAAGGCAACAGCAGACGGCTGAAGTAACGGAGCCGGTTGTTCAAAGCCCAAAATGCAGTAGCGTTGAGCCAGTGTACCAAGGTCCTGGAGAGACAAAAAAGGGGGCTCGCTACTTGAGGCTTGGAGCATATCTGTTGTTTTGCGGACCCCTTAACACCACCATTACCTGAAAATAAGCCCCACTGACTATAATGATTAAAGCATATACATAGTAGTCTGTTAAAAGTTCAGATCTGTAACATTTCCCTAAATGTAGTCACATATCATGGTAGCATCAAATCTAATACTCATCATGGTAGCATCAAATCTCATACTAACCATGGTAGCATCAAATCTAATAATTTTTTTTAAAAAAATTACACATTGAAATGAATAGGTATCCACCTGAAATAGGCTCGCAGCCCACCCAACCCAGTTTGAGAAACACTGGTGTATTTCATTAAAAACAATAAAATAACTATTATGCATGATAAAATATCTAATTAAAATTACTAATCTAAAAGCTAGGATAAGGACAAAACCAATAATCAAAATAAATATTAACTTAGCCATAGTCCTCTCCTGCTCATGATAGTATCCTGCATGATAACTTGATGAACAGAGCTTGCTCTAAGCTGTTCCAATGTCAATGAAAAATACTTCCATGCTTAAGTAACTGTCTCTAAAAAAAGGGATTTTCTTCTGTAGCTGTTGAAGGCTTTAAAGTGTCATTTGGCAGATATGTTGTGGGGGAGGGAAGTGTTCACTTTTCATATGCTCTTGGTACTAATGGTTGCTCAAATCATGAAGTAATGTAAACACAATTATTTTTAATTTGTTGTTAATGCTTAGTTTCAATGAGAATAACAAGGTACCCACATTTCAACCAAATGAGTTAATCATGAGTAATCATGTGAAGAGTGCCAACCAAGTCCACCTTTTTACTAATAGGTTTCATATAAACACACAGTTCTCAAAATGCTCTCTAGGTATTTTAAAAGACGAACCCTTGGTTACTTGAAAACATTTGAAGTCATTACTAGAATTAGAAATTTAGGCTTAATGAGACACACTGCAACGATACCTTATGTGTTTTCCTATGCCTTCCCTTGTTTTTTCTTCTGTATCCTTTACCCATATCTTAATAATAAATAAAAAACTTTAAAAAAAAAAGAAAACATTTGAAGTCATTTTTTTAAAAAAAATCACAGTTTGCATTAAACTACATTTTAGGATAGAATCAACTTTAAAAGTACAGTTGAGCCTGTGATAGCCATAGATTTGGGACCTGCAGTTTTTGATAATCTGAAGGCTCTAAATGCATGGATTTGGCCCCTGTTGGACCCTCTGAATCTGACTGGAGCTGGGGTCTGGTTGGGTCCAGAGGGTGATTTGCGGGCCAGGGAGGCCGCGTGTGACCTCCCCAACTCTCAAAATGCCAGTTTCAGACGAAAAAAATTTCAGACGTTCCTTCCAGTTTTCCCTGAAAAACCAGAAATACTTTTTTTGGTCTAAACTGGCATTTTGAGAGTCAGAGAGGCTGTGAATGCCCTCCCCAGCTCTCACATCACCCTGTAAACCCAACTGGAGCCCAGCTCTGGTCGGGTTTGGAGAGTCCTGGTGGCCCAAATCCACAGGTTCGAATTTTGGTATCTTCAGGGGTTCTGGGAAAGGAACCTCCACGGATCTTATGGTCCCCAACCTGGTCTGAGTGGAATTCATAGCCAATTTCATTGTTCACCCTTTCTTTCCAAAAAAAAAAAAAAAAAAAAAAAGGAAGGAGCATCTTTGCAACTCAGTTGTAGTTTCATCTGGCTCCCCCCTTCTTGCATTTGTATACCCTACTCTTAGTCTGTTCCTTCTGTACATCTTAATTAAAGCCTTTGTGTGTGTGTGTGTGTGTGTGTGTGTGTGTGAGAGAGAGAGAGAGAGAGAGAGACTCACAAAAAGTCAGAGTTGAAATGGTTGCAGAGAGAGTTACAGCCCTGTTTTGCTTTTTCTACACAGTAGCCGAAACATAGTTGCAAATACTGCAGATTCTGTCAGGGCCTAGTGGAACATTAAAAAGCTAATGCCTGCAGTTGCTGCAGATTTGAGAGTGGGGAAAGAGTTGGAGGGTGTTTCAGATGTTAGTCCACCCCCCCTCTTTCTCACCAGCCCAGTATTAAGGGCTTCTTGTCTGGAAGTATACCCCAATAAAAACAAACCAAGCAGCAAGATTACCTTTTTGAAAGAGGATTTCTTAGCTCTTTGATTCCCAAACATTTTAGCATTGGGACTCACTTTTTAAAATGACATTCTGTCAGGACTCACCCAGTTTTACCAGCCTACAAAAAAAGTGTTTTAGCTTACCAACCACTCATACTTCTGTTCTTACTCCTTTTACTAGGTGGGAGGGGGAAACCACTTTCTGTAGCAGTTGTTGAACTTCATGTTCATTGGATTGGGACCATTCTGTTGGCCTTCTGTTCCCCTTTGCCTGGCCTTCCTTAAGAGTCAAGAGTAAACAAGCATGTGGCTCAGTTTCACTTTCCACATGGATCAATACAATTTCCTTGTCGGTTTGAAGGGGAGGACTTCCTTCTCCAGAATTTTTTGGGACCTGCATTCATTAGACCCTGTTCTAAGAGCTGCTGCCTGATTTATGAATGCCAAGGGAGTGTGGCTATAACGATGATTGGGCAGCAGTGCTCCCCCCAAGTAGCAACTTGTTTAACCCTTGATTATCATAACCTAATCTGCCTTGTCAGTTTTGCAACCCACCAAAAATGTGGTTGTGACCCATAGTTTGGGAACCACTGTTTTAGCCGTTAGTGTCTAGCAAAATGCTGAGAATCTGGTGCTGCCAGTTGCTGGAGGTAATGTGGGACATGTTAGAGGCCTACTTTCTCACACATTGTCTGGCTACTATTAAATATATATTATTTGTAATGGATAAATAATTTTACTGTCACCTTTCACAACATTTTTAATAATACATAATATTTAATGCACATATAATATAGTGGCGAAGAGTTGTGCTGAGAAATCCTGGTTCAAATCTTAGCTGAAATGTAGCAAGACACTATCTCGGACTTGGTCTTCTCGCTGTAATACGGAAATACTAATTTCCCTTGTTGTATGAATTGATGGGATAAAGTAAATGATGCACCTTGAAAAAGAGCCATATAAATACTAAATTTAATAATCAAATCGTTGTAATTCTTTCCTTCAGGAAAAAAAACCCCAAGAAGTTCCCTATTGAACAACCTCAAATTGAACTAAAAATCTGCACGTTTGAGTTTATATATGTTACTTATGTATGTCTCCAAAGGAATATACCGTAATATGTTCTACATTCCTCTTCTGACTTGGACGACCAATTGGCTGTGCTTCATTGGTGTGTTGTTAGTGAGTGTTGCATAGCAAGCACAGTCCTTAACGTAATCAAAATAGGAGGTGATTCTATTTCAAGAATTTATAATAATTCCTTGTCTTTAACGCACAAGTATGTTCAGTATTGGCAAAAGAACACGTTGCTACCAAAACTGAAATATGATACTTGAAACAGAAAGGATGTTGCCATGGAAAAATGAAGTAACACTCAGTGCAGCTGTGATGCATTAATGAATAGGATATTTTTTTTAAAAGATCATTTGTGTTTGGTGTGGCTTAGAGGGTCCCAACCAGATGGTTTCCATGAACAGGATCTGACCCCCAGCCTGAGGACTTCTTACTGGCAGATTACTTCATTTTCTTTCCTTTGGATTGTCAGATCCTTACATTAATGTAAGATTTATTGCTTCAGATTTATATTCAGTTATATAAATCAGTTACATTTCACATTAAATTCACAATTTTAGACATACAGTTTAATAGTTATTTTTAAAGTGTAAAAGGATTTATTTGATGGCTTTAATATATGCCATTGATGTAACTTTAAGAGTACAGGAATTTTAAGATATTTGCATTACATATATTTTAAAACACTATTTTATCAATAGAGTGATCTATGGCACATTCTTATTGTTTAATTCAACAACCAATAAAAGTTTTAGAAGTATTCATCCTCTCTTTTACTGAAATTTACTTTTAGATCTTGTGTGGTGGATGTGGACATGTGAACAGTCAGATATGCAAGTAAAGTTTGTTGGTGTTTGTAGACATAGAAACTTCACCAGATGTGAGATCAGCAGGTGTGTGATCAAGATATGCACACGCTTACAGGACTGCATATGTAAAACTGAATCATTTTCAGATAATATATATAGATGTCCTATAGAGAATTGGATCTATGTGAGCTTTTTCTTTGTGCAGCAATTTCGTAATGGTCTGTTCCCATATACAAGTGAAATTGGAGCTTTGGCAGTTGTTAAATAATACACTAGTATCTAATCAAGTAAACAAATACAGTGGCCCTGTTTCAGGGCCACGGATGCAGGGGGGGCTTTCCCACCCAGCAGGCACCCCCTTCGGGCTCATTAAATCATTTTTAAAAGTTACTGCGGCGAAAATTGGCTTGCTTCAACAAGCTGATTTTTGCCATGGTAACTTTATAAAATGATTTAATGGGTGCGGGGGTCACATGCAACCCCATCCCATCCCCTGCACGATCCCTCCATGCCCATTAAATGGTTAAAGGCAGCGATGTCATCTGGGCAGGACGGTCCGGAACGCCGTATCGCTTGTTCCGAGGACGGGCTGCGACGGGGCGCCATTGCACGGCAGATGCTGCACGCTTTTTGGCCCACCTGCCCTCCTCTGCGCTTGATTCGCTCCGATATGGAGCTATTCCGGGCTCAGGAAGGTGTGGCTGGGCTCCGCCCGGGGGCAGGGAGCTGCCACTCAACCGTGCATTCCGGTTGTTGGCGCTGATGGATGACATCACTGGTTAAAGGCCCCAATTACTGGAGTGGTTTCTCCTTTAAGCAAAGTGTGATGAGCACTTTGCACGCTTGCTTTGGCTGTCAGAACATTTGAAAAAAATCACATCTGGCAACAGGAAGTTCCTATCAATTTCCTGTTTTTTTAAAATGCCCCGGCAGCTGGAGGGAGCATGCAAAATGATTATCAAGCTTTGCTTAAAGGAGGAGACACCCGGATAAGTGGGGCTTTTTACGATCTAATGGCTGAGAGGGTGCGGTGGGGTGAGGCATCCGCAGTATCTGCAGGAGGTCTGTGGAACTGATCCCCTGTCGATATGGGGGCATGCCTGTACTTGAAAGGGTGTTAGATCCAATTTCTATAAAGAACATCCACCTGTGAAGCCTGTAGAGTTGCATTCACGCACAGATCCTCTTTTCCTTTCTCTGCCACCCAGCTGTTCATTTCTTTCCACCTCTCTCCCTGCCTTGGCTTGCTCTTCCTCCTCCCCAGCTTACCTGGGAGCTTAGCTGGGCCAGGGACTCTCCACAGGCAAGTGGGGTAATTCCTCCTTCTCCTACTTTCCATCCTGCAATGCTCCAGGCAGTGGAATTGCTTCATGGGAGCTATTAGCCACTGGGGAGATGTTCCTGGGATACCTGCTTCCCAGCAATCAATAAGGGTTGTCCCCAAGGGCCAGAGCCCCTAGGAGAATGCCATCGTGTGCTGCAGAATTTGCCGCAGCCAAAAATTACACGGCATGACTGTTAATGCTATGTGGTAATTTGCAAGTCCTATCCTGGGCTGGATAAGTGGGATACCTGAGGGGATGTGGACTCCTAGTCATGAGTCCAGGTAGACCTTCCCTCAGGCAGTTCAAACAAGAAATCTAGAACAAAAAAGATCAATGAGAAGACCCAACAGTTGTCGTTGATGAACCTAAGGATTTCCTTGCTGATGAGAACAGGATCTATCTACTCCAACTTTCTGATTTCAACAGCAGCCAGCCAGATGCCAACCTATGCAGCTACCTCATAGTGATATTTGCTCTTAGCCATGTGGAACAGAATGGGGGAATTAAATACAGCTGCATGGTAGCCAAGGAGTATTATCAACTGACCAGTGCTTGCTTCCCATTTGCAAAATACAACAGCATGGATGACTTAGAGTGTTTTGAGAGTTCCCTTTCCCAGGAAGAATCTCAGATTCTGGTCTCAAACAATGTTCTTCGTTCTACTTGTCCCTTTGGTCGATCAGTAAGGTCTAAGAAGTGATAAGCAGGTTTTCCGCAAGCTCTTAGTTGCAATGTGGCATCCCAAGATGTTTTTGCTTCTTCCTCCTTTGGTCCTTCCCACATATTGGTTGTAGGTGGTGGTGGAAGATGCAGCATGTACAAGGCCAAACATCATGATTTATCAAGAGTGTTTCATGAATTTGATTATAAATTGGATTACATTATAGTACTTGTCCACAAACTGTAGCTTGACATTAGGCATGTTAAGAGTTATCTAGACTTGCATTGAATCTATGAATAAAAGTAGTCAGTAGTTGAAGTTGAACTTCAGTTGTCAGAAAAATTTACTATATTTTATATACAAATACTACAATGTAATATGATCCAGGAAAAAGTAATCATAAGCAATTCCTATCTTCCAAAGGTTTGTATTATGTATATATAAAGAAGTAAAGATATGCACAAAGTAGGGTAAGAGAAAAATACTTGCCCCCTGTTTCATCCCCTTGCTGGCCAAGGAAATGTGGCTATTGGAGACATTCCAAAAGTTTTCCAGATGCTCTGGGTCTTGTCAGAGTTACCTCACCTGAAGCCCCATGGAACCTGATGCTCCATCTCAAGAGCAAGGCACCCTCAGAATCCCTTTGCCCATCCCCTACAAAATGGGTCCAGGGCAGAAGGTGGAAGTAAGTTTGTTCCCTCTCCCCTTCAGGCCCAGCATCACAGGAGATTGTCTTTGGACAGTGGTTCCCAACCTGGGCTGTGTGCAGCGGCGTCATGCAGCCGGAATGCTGGGCGGGAGGAACGGTTGAGCGGGGGCGGGGAAGACGGCAAAACGGAGCAGTACGCAATGGGCGGGCTGCCGCTCACCCGTTCCTCCCGCCCAGCATTCCGGCTGCATGATGCCGCTGGCTATGTGTACTCTTAGGAGTACTTGCCAGGACTTTTAGGGGTACTTGAAAAAGAATTGAGTAATGGCAGAAAAAGGCAGGTCTGTATTAGAATGCCTTGCAGGGCCAGCAAAGCAGAAAGGAAGGCAGTTAGGTGGCTGCGAAAGCCCCACCAACATCAGTTGAGCCTGATTTCAAAAAACTGTGTGCCTCAAAGCAAGCTCAAGGGTCAGACTGTTGTGCGTAATGTGTACATTTGTTGTGTATAAAATATTTGTGTGTTTTATAAAACTATTCCATTGCTTTTTAATCCCATTATTGGGCCATTTATTTACAGTTACAACATAAACGTGAAATAATAGCAACTATATTAATTACAAACATTTGAATACGAAAGGTACAATTGGAATATGAAGGGGACATAGTAACAGGCTGACAAGGGGTATGCAAATAAATAAAAGGTTGGGAACCACTGTCTTAGGGGATGAACTGGGTAACCAGTACCCATTTTCTGAGTCCAAGAAGCTCTGGGATGGTGTACAAAAGTTTCTGGGCTTGTGGGCGGTCCCCCTTCCTTGCTGAACCTATTGTGGATTAGCAGCAGGTTGCTTCCTTCCCTTCAGCCCCAGAACAGCCAGGGCTCTGCCATGAGAAGTATAAGTAAAGAACTAGTACACCAGGGAGTGGGTTGGACTAGAGCCTTAAAAAATAGATATTTTTAAGTGAGGAATACTTAAAAATAAAAGCTGTGGTTATTTGCTCATGCTCATAAAATGATAGAGATTTGATGTTAAGTAACGTGTGATATATTAAATATCCTATAAATTGGTTTCTCATTTAGTGTATTATTTAGAACAAAAAGCTGTGCTGATCATAACTGTGTTGTTGGTTTAACTATGTATCCCAGCCATGTCACCAGTTACTAATGAACTAAAAATATACTCCTGCCATTGCAAACATCTCTGCATTGGGATTTGAAAACATAAACTTTGGTAAAATCTGTAAAATACACATTTTTTTTTCATCTCTAGCTTGAAGTACATTCTGTACGCTTGGATCAATAAATACTTATCAAAGTTGTAATTAGCTTTGTCTTTTAGTTTTAGATAGCTCTAAAATTGAAACAAACACAGCCTGCATGTAGCAATGTATTTATTTTTGCAAATTTGATTTGTATTTATCTACAGTAAATCTTTGTCAGTTTGTATAAGCAAAACTGAAATAATGACGGATACCTAGATCAATGGTTCCCAAAGTGGTAGTTCATGACCCACCACACTGAGAAGCACTGGTCTATGCCCCTTTAAGGGATGGGGGCGGGAAAAAGGTAGCAGCCTGATACCTAGGATCGTGCTGCTGCCGCCTTGGCCAGAGGGGCTCTTTTTTTTACTTATCCCTGGCAGCGGTGGCATCTGAGGAGGGTGGGAACCATGGGGACCTCCTTTACAACACAATCGTGACCTCTTCTGGTTTGCAATTGCAAGCCAGGGTCACGATCATGTTGTAGATGCGTTCCACGGCTTGGGGAGCCCTGCAGGGTGGTCCCCAGGGCTCTTCACCCTCCCCAGATGCTGCCTGGGGTAAGTAAAAAATAAGACCCTCTGGCCAAGGCAGCAGCGTCATCCTGAGGATCGTTCTGCTACTCCCCCCTCCCCGCAACCCATGTATGTGGCTCCCAACTCCCTCAGAGGAGTTTGGGAATCAATCAATCATATTTATATACCACTTTTCAACAAAAAGTTCACAAAGCAGTTTACAAGCTCATAATAAAAATGGCTGTCCCATTAAGCCATTTAAGTGGCTTCCTGTCTCAAAAGGGCTCACAATCTAAGAAAATGCAGAACACCACCAGCAACAGCCACTAGAACAGACACTGTGCTTGGGTGAACCACTGATTGTGTTTACCACACAGACAAATTATCTAGAATATTTTATTTCTGTGCATTGTTTATGCTCTTGTGAGGCCATATCAGGAGGGAAGGTTATGGGACAATTCAGAGTGCATGGATAGCAGTGGTAATCTACTCTTTAAAATTTTTGTTTTATTCTATGAACAAGCAGTGTAACAAATGAAAGTTAGTTCACCAGCACAGCCTACTATAGCAATTATTGATATTTTGCTTCAGTTGATAAGGCATGAAATATAACCTGCATATAGCTCCTTTGTTATTCATTTATTGTGGTGCAATTGTCAACATTTTTTCTTGGAGCCCTAGAACTGCTGTAGTGAAGGTGCAAGTCAAATGTAGTTGAAGGATTGGGGGGGGGAACCTCTTTGGTCTTTGTTCTGTTCTTTGTGCGTGTTTCAGATAAACATGCTTGTATTTGAAAACTGTTCAGTTTTTTTAACAGACGCCCACATCTTTTGCCAAGAATAAATTATGAAGATCAAACATCTGTACACTTGCTATTTTTCATAAACACATTTAATTTGCATCCTTTCATTCTAAATGTGATAATTGAATATGTATTGTCTGGATAGTTTTTCTTTTCGATCTTGAGAGCCTTTTTTGGCAAGGAAAAATATATTGGAAATGGAGCAGCTATAACTAAATGGAGGAACAGTAGGATGAATGAATAAGATTAGGATGACTGGTGGGCACTTAAAATATAGAATCCTTTTCATTCCCTGAATTCTCTTGCATACACTGCAGGTACGCTTTTAGAGACATTTCTCATATGAAGAAGCCCTTATTCTTTGGTTTTGCTTTTTTTAAAATATAACATTAAAGACTGTATTTCTCAGGACTCTGTGCCAGTTATCACATTCCATGTGCACATAATAGCAGAAGACAAACAGTACTAGTAATATGTGGTTTTGGCAATAATGAGCAGTGTTTGGCTGGGAGTTATAATCTGTTACATTTGTTGAGAATGATGCAGGCTTCAAAATGTTACAGCAGTCTCTGCAAACTACACAGTAAAGGAGGTATTCTTATTGAAAGTAGTAATATATGAGCTAGTAGTAAAACCTGAAGATTTAGGTAGTGCTAACAAAAGGTAATAAATTGCCAACAGAAGAAGATTTTATCTTAGAATCAAAGAATCATAGAATCATAGAGTTGGAAGGGACCTACAAGGTCATCTAGTCCAACCCCCTGCCTATAACAGGAAATCCTCCTAGAGCATCTCCAGCAGGTGCCTGTCAAGCCTCTGCTTGAAGGTCTCTAGTGAGGGGGAATCCACCACCTCCCTTGGCAGATTATTCCACTGTCGAACCGCCCTTATCATCAAGAAATTCTTCCTGATGTCCAGCCGGAATCTCCTCTCTTGCAGTTTGTACCCATTGGACCTAGTTCTACTGTCAAAGGCAGATGAGAACAGATTTGTCCCGTCTTCCTTATGACAGCCCTTCAGATATTTGAAGAGTGCTATCATATCACCTCTCAGTCTTCTCTTCTCCAAGCTAAACATGCCGTTTGTTCTCTTTGCAAGTATACTTTCTGACTTTGTCACCTCCCTTGGAAAGACAGATATATGTTCTTTTTTTTGTGCCAATGTATTTCTATAGAAGCTTATAGACTAAAATGACACCTCTTCAGGTGTGGCTTTTTTTCCTAAGCATACATTACAAAAATGCAAACCATCTGCTGCTGTGTGCTTTTATAAAACTACTCATGTTGTTCAATGTGTAGATCCAGAAAGGTAGTAAACATCTTAAAATCTGTTTCTGAGAATCCTTTTATGGATGTGTTTTTGTTTTTTAGCTTGAAGTGCAGTCCTGCTGTGTGTTCATTCCAAATGACAGCCTTCCGTCTCCCAGCACAATTGTATCCGGCGACATTCCTGGGACTGTCCGCAGCTGGTATCATGGGCAGGCCAATATGCCTGGAACGCTTGTCCTTTGCTTACCCCAAGTAAAAATTATGAGTGCGGGTCACAAGTACATGGAGCCCCTGCAAGAGATTCCTTTTGTTGTGCAAAGACCAATTCTTGAAGAAGGTAGGGTATAATATATTATAAAGAAGAAAATGTCATTATCTGACAGATGTTCTCTGTGTGAAAATGTTAATGTGAAAATCTTGATGCTAAAAAAGCCCTCAGAAAGGTTAATATTGTTTTGTGATTAATTTGATTTCTTGTCACATTACTTCTGTTTCCTGACCTGGTCACATCACACTTTTTTAAAAATACCAAAATGCATGTGTTCTTCTGTTACTGTTTCCTTATCCCAGTACTCCTGATTTCTCTTTGTTATAATATATTATATTCCTGTCTTATTTTCTTCCCTTTGCAAACTTCTTATCCATCTTCAGAATTTTACTGCTTGAGTTATTTCTCATTTGTCATTTTGATCTTTTGACACCTTCTGAATTGTTAGATATGCTGGATATTACTTTGTTGTGGTATGCAGTTCAAATGTTTTGGTCCTCAAAGCCCTTCATAATATTTCTTGAGGTTGATAAAGTAAGAATTTCTATCCTCTGACAAGTCATTAACTGAGATCTCCTATTTTCCTATTTTTGTCTATTTTCTTTGACTTTTTCTTTGACTTGGAATGCCATTTTGGATCTACTACTATATAAAATACGTATTATGTACAATACAGTAATCCTTTCTTCTATTTCCCATCCATTATAACTGTGCTGTTTATGTTGAGATATTCAAATTATTCAAATTACATGTGACAACTTAATTAAGCTTGTTATAAGTAAGCATGTTGTTCTCTGTATGTTTGAATTGTCCTGTATAATTGTATCAGAAGTTAATTCTGAATTCTCTAGAGAGTTTTATGATAATTTTAAAAGGATAATTCAAACCTGCTTTACCATGCAGGCTTATTGTGAACTGTGGATTACTGCCACTATTATTACTTCTATCTTCTTGTAAAAATATAAAAATGTTTTTCTTAACACAAGAGAACAGCACATTATGGGCTTTTACTCTCATAAGAGGCGCCCTGATAGATCAGGCCAAATGTCCATCTAGTCCAGCTTCCTGTATCTCAAAGTGGTTCACTTGAAATGCCTCAGGGAGCACACGACAAGATACCTGTATCCTGTTGCCACTCCAATGGTTCCCAACATTTGCATGATTGCCCTACAGCGAGCATGCTGCCGTCGCCACAGAGTGTTTTTTAAAGGTACTTGGGACTAGCGGTACCATCCAGAGGGGGTGGGGAGTGGCAATCCCTTCTGCGGTCCCGTCTCTGCTGCTGCATCAAACAGCTCCTTGCAATGATCACACCCCACTCGCAAACCTGAAAGTGGGCATGATCGCTGCGAGGAGCTTTATGCTGCAGCAGGGAGGACCTCAGAAGGGAATGTGGCTCCCCCACCCCCTCTGGATGGCACCGCTAGCCCAAGGTACCTTTAAAAAACACTATGTGGCGACAGCAGCATCGGCCACTCCCCTTAAGGGGGAAACACCAGGTTCTGGTTGCCCTGGGGGGTTGTGATCCCCAGGTTCAGAACCACTGGGCTAGATGAACTTACAGCACAATGACTCCCTATAGTTTACATTTTGGATGAAGCTGCAGTGCGTGTGTTGATGATGACTGGTATCTTCATTCAGAGTTTCCAGTGCAATGTACCATCAAAAACTTTCTCAGTATTCTTCTGTAAGTACACAATTTTGCTATTAACATTTACTCTACCTTGCCTGAAATAAAGAAATTGCATAAGGCAATAAAGTTGAAGTATATGCGCACCAGTACTTATAGTAGCAATCAATAAAAATTGTAATAATTCTAGCTTTCTTTCATCCTTGGTTCTGCAAGCCCATTAAAGCATTTGAATTATATTGGCCTTTGTAGTTACCCTTATGGGGAAGGAAAAGCTCTCTACCAATAGGATTGTTTCTCTTTTTCATGTTTTCTTACCAGTTACCATTGCTAGTTAAAAAAAAAATCAATTAATTATAGACACAAATTGAAAAGATGAAGCAATCTCAAACTGAAGCAAGCTGCTGATCTATCTACATCTGTGTTGTCAGGGTGGCTCTCCTGGGTTTTATTGGCCAATGATTAAATCTGGCCAATGATGCCAATGATTAAATCTGGAAATTTCTGAATGGAAAGCATGTGATCTACTTGAGCTATGACCCTTCCCAGTTATGGCAGGGTACCTTTCCCTGGCTTAAGTTAGTGCATCTTTCATGGGTCAATCAAATCTGGCTTTGGTTATCCATGCGTTGGTTAATTTAACTGGTGGTAACCATTACAGTTATAAAATTCCTTTGCTGCAGGAGCTGTTGATAGCCTTTTTAGTTCTGAGTGTAATTTAAGTTGCCAGTCATTACAATTATATTTCCAAGCAGCTTCATATCAGAGTTCCTAATTTCTCCATAAACCTGATCGAAGACCTCCTGATACCATGGTGGCATGACAAATGCTGCTCCTCCCTTACCCAGTGAGGTGCCAGCCTATGCTCTTCCCGTTCTTCAGTGTTCTAGCTCAGCACTTTCCTCCCCATATTCCCTCTTCCTTTTTAGTTCAGGTAGTGGAAAGAGAAGCAGCAACAGTGGAGGAAAGTAGATCTTATCCCCATCAATCTGCTGCCTCGGTTGACTACTTAAGTTGGGTGGGCCAGCTCTGTTGCTCCATACAAAATTGCCTGCCCCCTGAGATCTGCTGATAGAACCTTCTTGTGTGTTCCACTACCAGTAGAAATGTGTTGAGTGATGACATAGAAGAGGGCATTTTCCGTAGGCATGTCAGTATTTTAAACTTGGTGCCCCAAGATTAGTTCCTCACTGTCTACATTTCAGTGGCAATCCCATTTGTTTCATCAGACCTTTGATGGTTTTAGTTCTGCCCTGTAGATATGGGTTTTTCTAATTTCCATCTTGTTTTGTTTTTGTTAGTTTTGTTGTTTTGGGTTAATTATGATTGCTGTTTCTGTTGATTGCTGATGGTTTTTGCTGTTACTTATGTATTTTATTGGATTTTTAGCTATCTTGGGTGCTTCTTTTTACACCAGTCAAAACGTCAAGTCATTAGGGCAGGCAGTAAAGTTGGCACGTTCCTTTATTCAGAGCTGACCAAAGTAAATGAATCAAAGGGAATTATGTAGGCGCAACTGGAGAAGTTCGATTATCTAGAAATTTTATTGATTCAGAAGAATACCACTCTTCTCCATCGTACCAATATGGCATGGGTGACTGCTACAGAAGAGGGGAATTGTGAAAATTTCCCTCACTTGCCCAAATGAAAGGGCCTTGTATTCACACAGTCAAATTGAAACGTATCCATTTAATAATATGCAGCATTGGCACCTCTCAGTTCATACAATATGGCTTCTAGAGCAACTTAGAGTAGGAAAACATTATAGCAGAAAAAGGGGGGATATGTCTCACTGGAGACATCTAGTTTTCTAATCCTCACAGTTGATAGTGGTATGGCTTCTGAGGGATGGAAAGGAGCAGATCCACTCGAACAGCACTAGCATATATAGTACTATATGTGACAGGTAGGAGTGTGTGTGTGTGTGTAATATTAATATATATAAAAGGATGGTCAAGGGCCAGACCCCATATAACTTGCTTCTGGTGAACAATTGAATCATTAGGTGGTTTGGACTAAAATTGCAATTAGATTTTGTCCAGGAATAATCCCGCCTTCAGTTTTATATTTATGTATCAAACTTCTGAAGCTGCTCGTGTGTATGTTGAAATTTTTTTTCTTTGTTCTTGAATTGTCAGGTGACGCTTTTCCTTGGACAATCAATTTGAGTCACTTCAGTGTATACACGCTTCTTGGGCAGCAAATGACACTAAATTTAATAGAGCCCATGGGTTGCACATCTACTCTGGCAGTCACTTCTCCAAAGCCACTTGTTGCTGGGTCTGAGTCCAGGCACTCGTTTGTTGTGTGTCTTCATGTCGACCTTGAGTCACTTGAAATAAAGTGCTCGAATCCTCAGGTTGGTGCATTTATTTGATTTATTGGAGCAAATTAAATACTGCTTGATTTAAGGATTATTATTCTGGGTTTGGTAAAATAGGTTCGTTCTTTTTTCTTTCTTTCTAAAAATGGAGCCATCATGATCAGAGTACTTAGATTAAGATTTGCTTTGAAGCTCTTTCAAGTTTTGTAATTTAAATTCGTCTCAAAGTGTAATAGCTGCGGCACATAAATGCATCTTTGGGCTGATGGAATGAAATCACTTGCAGATGTACTATTAAAAGTTGGGGCCCTGTTTTGCTGTCACTGTGGATCCATCTGTCGAAATGATCCAATGTAATCTTAGTACAAATTAACACGTACCTGTTCATATTCTTATTGTCAAACAAAGTAATGTTACTCTCTTTTTAAGGGGCCAAAAGAGGGTTATTGAGATGATCATGATCAAATGTGAACTATTTAGATATGTTTATGTTTTTGGCACTCTGTACAATCCTGTATTTTGACTGGATTTGATACAAGGTGTACTTCCATTCCTGAAATAAGGTCAAAAAGGTAAACTACTAGGAGCTTGCCAACTGGACAAGAAAAGCTTTGCCATCATCTCCGGAAGCATACTATGAAGTAGCAGTCAGGGATCTTTCAGGAAAAGGGAGAAGAGGGAAGTGCTGGGACAGGAATGAAAATGTCAGGCTGGGCTGGGCTGCCTCAAAAAGCACATAGGCTGCCTAGAAACATAATTGATATAGGTCTTTGTCCCCTTTGGAAGGCCAGGCTGAAGGACAATTAGTGATTAAATGCATTTGTCACAATGATGTGTCTTTGAAAGGCAGGGTAGGCAGTCTTTCATTATGTGGGTTTTTGGAGGAAGTTAGTTCTTTTGGACCCAGAGAAGCTAGTTTTACTTGTAGAAGTGCCATCACCTGATGCCAGGTTTTACGGCCGCACTGTGTTTTTGAATGATGTTCTTGAGATATCCATCATTACTGCCAACAGTGTCGACTTCAACTTTTTTTAGGGTCTCTGGCCTAAAATCCCTTTGAGAACCACCACCATTGATGTGCTTCCTCTTCTGTTTGAAGTTCATGCATGCATCAATTACCTTCCCTGCCTGGGAACCAAACAGGCAGTCGTCTTCCATCATTGGTGCCATAGTTACAAGGTGGCAGCTCAGAGATGGACTCTGTTGCCATCACTGCTCATTCACATGCACACATAGATGAGCTGTGGAAACAATCCTCAAACTTCCTCAAAATTAGGTTACTAGCAACCATGCAACAGTGATTTTCAAAGAAAATGAGTTTATTAAATATAGATAACAAGTAAAAGGCATGTTTCATGTCAGGTGCTTTGCTTAGCTTAAAATGGGGCACACAAGAATGGAGGGGGGAGGGAGGGAGGGAGAGAGAGAGAACTGTGATGAGAATTCAAAAGGAAATGAAAAGAAGGGGGGATACTACCTATCCTGTTCAGCTGGTCAGGGGGTGCAAAGTTCTTCTCGACAGCCAGGGCAGGGCTGCAAGATTCCATCTTCCAGAGGAGAATGGAGCAAAAGGTCCTTGATAGAACCCAAGGTGGAGGAAGCTCAGAAACCTCCAAGCAAGCATGGATGTTCCAGCTAGTTTCTGAAGGGTACAATCTTAATCAACTTTCCAGCACTGACATAGCTGTGCCAATGAGGCCTATTCTGCAGTGGAGTAGTCACAGAGGCCTCCTCAAGGTAAGGAAATGTTTGTTCCCTTCCTTCGGAGCTGCATTGCCCTTACCCCGGTGCTAGAAGGTTGATTAGGATTGTGCTCAAAGTGACTCAAAATGGAGGAGAAACCTTAAGTACATCTTGGGGGGGGGAAGAGAGAGAGAGAGAGTGATGTGGCCATGTTCTAAAAGGAGAAGACATCCTGCTGGAAAGAGAGAAGGAGCTTAGTTCTGCCTGCTTCCAGAGCAGGGGAATTTTGTACCTATTTCACAAAAGAAAACAAAGGGATTTGGGGCTGCACAAAGGAGTTTAGGTGAGCTTCCTGAGCTCGATTGGTTTGAGTGGACTCTTAATTGCTCACCCATCAGAAGATTCCTGCTGGACAGCAGGGTGTGTGTTGGGAGACTTCTCAACAGATTCAGGTTGGGAGACTTCTTGACTCAGAGTTTGGAAAGAACTGGCCAAGTGAGCCTGGCTCCTGGACAAATTAGGAAATTTAATATTTCAGGCAGGACTTGCCCTTGTATATTCCTTTTGTCAGAAATCCAAATTTGCATTGCAGGACCCTGAGAGGAAAGGGTACATTGCTACACATATCCCAGGCTCCAACAATAGCCCTGGAATTAGCATTATCTCCTAAGGTTCACCTGTGTGACCTCACCTCTTTGTAAGGCAACAGGGCAACTGGGAAGTCTTTCATTCGCAGGATAAGATCAAAAATGGAGTCAGACCAGTACACATATTTGGGAAGGAGTGGGTGTCCATAGCAATGCATGTTGCTAGTCTTGCTTTTAATTATATTGTACTTCTAATTTTGCAGATAAGTTACCAAAACTACCACAGCATTTAAGAAGTATTGCCAAAGTTTCGGAAGAAAAGAGACCTCACACCAATATGGGGTCTTTCTTATTATTAGATGCGTATATGGGAATGATCAAACAGTTCACTTTAGACGTTGCCACCAACGTGCTAAATGGAAACCACCACCCTTTTCATAATTAAATTCAGTTAGAGAAATATAATCAGCTACACCACAGCAAAAGTGAGCTCAGGTCTGCAGTTCGGTACATATGGCAATGTACCTTAGTATTTCTTTTGTATTATGAAAAGGACTTCTTCCTATATTGTGTCAACACCACATAAAATGTTCTCTATTCTTGTATTCATTTTTCTACATTTCTTTAACCTACAAGTAAGGAACTAATCCCAAAAATGCATGTCCATAAAATGCGTTATCAGATTCCAAAATCCATGTCAGTAAGTTGCTGATGTATACCTCAGTGTATAACTACACTATTAAGAAAGTAAAGCGATTAGCATCTTTCTGATTACAACTTTACTTGTTTCTTAAGACAATTTTATGAAAAAGTAACATTAAAAATGGTCATAATTAAGTCTAAATGAAGCGGTGTTTCTATCCTAGAACCTTTCTAGAAAAACAAGTAACAGTTAGAATGTTGGACTAGGGAGACTTGGGCTGAAGTACATGCAGTGAGCTAAGCTCACTGGATGAAATTGAAGGCGCAATCCTATCCAACTTTCCAGTGCCAATGCTGCCTTAAGGTAAGGGAAGAAACATTCCCTTACCTTGAGGAGGCAGGCCTCTATGACTGCCACTCCAATGAAGGATACAGCACATACCCTTTTGGCACAGCTGCATCAGAACTGGAAAGTTTGGTAGGATTTGGCCCTCAGTCACTCACTTGCTTCCTACCTACCTCACAGGATTGTTATGAGGTAAAAACTGGAAAGGGAGAAGCAGAGAACTATATTATACCTTCTTGAACTCCATGAACAAATGTCATTAATACATTTTAAAAATAAACTTTTTTACATGAAAATTTTAGTCTAAAAATTGGTTGCAAACAAAAATGTAGCTGTGAGGTCTGCAAGTTTTACAAACACATTGTTAGCTGTTTGAAAGCGTGCTTTTTGTCTAGGCCGGTACAGGCTTAATTCTGTCTTCGTGATCACTAATCCAATGTTTGTTTGTAATTTCAGTGTTGTTGCTGGCTAGCATGCTTTCTAAATGTATTGGTTTTACTATACATGCATATGTTGAGAGACACTTTGAATGCCCCTTGTGAGCAGACTGTGGAATAGCAACATTTTGATAAATATATACATGAAAATCTGGAGTCAGATATGGGAAGATGAATGCATTCTTGTTCTCTCTGTGTCTCTCATCATAGTCCTTCCCATTCCTGGTATGTGACACCATGACCAGATTCCTGTTCACTTTGAGGTCCTTCACTACTCTGTTCATCTTGACATGTTCTTACCTATTCCTTTCTCTCGTCCGACTCCTAAGTGGTTCAAGTTTCCTGCTCCCTCCAGGAACTTTGTTGTTTGCTGTTCCTTATGCCTGCAGCTCCTTCCCAGAAGACGTGTATAATACAATTGTCCCTCTTCACCCCTGCACAGTGTCTTTTTTGGTGGCTGTTGCTGGTGGTGGTCTGCATTTTTTTTTAGATTGTGAGCCCTTTGGGACAGGGAACCATTTAACTTTATTATTACTATTTACCTGTAAACTGCTTTGTGAACTTTGTGTTGAAAAGCGGTATATAAATACTATTTGATTGATACTATCTCTGTTGCTTCCTTCAGATTCTTTCTCAAAACCCACTGTTTCCATGAAGATTTTGGCACAACTGCCAAGTCCCATTACCATACTGTAAATGAAATAATTGCATATTCTTCCAATGTTTTATCCCTGCCTCCATTTTTCTTCCCTATTGCATCCCTTTTATTTACTTATAACAGATTGTACATCCCTTGGACCAATGACAGATCTTGTCTTTGTAAAACACCACTTACTGTACATAAATCATGCTATATATTCATAGTACTTAAAAAAACAAACCCTTTAACTACAATTAAGCACTTCATCAGCACCAACATTTTTATCCTGATTTAAGGGAAAACACTGGCTAGTCCTAACCATGATAAACTTTGGTGCCAAAAAGTGGATTTGGTCCAGAAAGCAAAGATGCTAACAGAAGAGAGCGCAAATTCCCAGTTTGTTAACCCTAGTTACCTGGGTCAATATGAGATCAATCATAATTAATGCCATACAATGAAATGGTTAGAAAATACCTTGCCTGCAGCCTATGCCTAACCAAAATGTAAATGCTTAACATAGTGATAAGATTTTACCAAATGATAGAATAGCAGAGAGGTTTACATGGATTACTGACATTTGATCAGGTTAGAGAATATTTCCTCCTTTAACAATGTTAGTGTAACATAAATCTATCATTAATATATGCCGCATTCAGTTTCTTTTTATAGTAGTATTTCTGCCCTTTGTGATTGATTGCCTCTCTAAATACTGAAAGATGTAAGAAATAGGTTTTGAAAAACGCATTTGTTAATGAAAAGCTGTATTTTAAAATGCACGGTAACTGCTAACCGTAAATCTTAAAATATTAATTGAGATAAATTTTGCAAACGTTTGCATGGTTTATTCCAATACTATACATATTTAAAGGCAACAGAGGCATAATTTGTGAGGATAAATCATGTTCTCTCATGCACAAAATCAAGTCCTGTTTTATATCAAATCTAGATTGACAACAATGTTTTTCTGCATCTGTTCTGCCCACATTAGAAGCTAGCGTCATTTTCTGGATATGTCCTGGGGCTGCAACTTCTTTATAAAATATGAAAAAAAATCATTTTTTTTCATAATGGCAAGCTTGGTATGGTATCCAGCTGTGGGTCTGCTTATGTATTATGTTTGCAGTTTATCTGGGCTTGTTTTATACAGTATATGGCAATCTGTTGTTATACAGATTCCATGATTAATGCTTATTTATGAAGCCTTGTGTAAATACCTTAGAACTGAGTCAAACAATGTACAAATTAAACAGAATGTTTTCTGAATATTGAAGTGACATATCCCAGGAGAGTGCTCAGTAGGATGTTGATTATTCTTTCTAAGCATAGAGAATAGTTTAATATCTAGTCTGGAGAAAGACATTTCAGCATCGTTAAAGTAGACTCCTTCATTTTGCAATAAGGTTGCTTCATTTTCAGTTTGGAACTGGTGCATGTTCACTTAAAGGGGCAGTTTGTGCACAAGTTCCTGAAAGCATCTAGAAACTAAAATAAAAACATTTATTGGTTCAAGCAACAACTAAAGTCTTGCAAGATGAGATATATGACTTTTATTTTATAGACCTACTTAACTGTTTGATTTTCTTGCAGGCATAAGTCTTTCTGTTGTGAATTTGGAGTGTTTATAGCAGAGTTGGGGGCTTGTGAACCCATTCAGCGCTTGCCTAGCGCGATCGGAGCGGAGGAACGAAGCGATCGCTACATTTCAATAACAAAGTCTTTTATTGGTTACAGTAGCGATAGTTAGAAAGTGAGAAGTTCTATTTGCCGGTCAGCGATAGCCGGCGAAGGCTTGCCGCGTACAAGCGGCTTTTCAACGCATGTTGTTACATTCTCAGTTACAGTTTCAGTCTCTGTGTGCACACAGTAAAAACATAAGTTATATAGGAACAAAGGGGTGTAGCCAGAGCATATCTGGTAGGTGGATACCTGGAGACCCTTGTGCCCCATGTTAACCAATGGGGTAACCCTTTGAACATCATGATCTCATGAGAAAGTGGATGTTTGCTAGCCAGCGCTTCCCGTGAGAAACATTGCCTGCTTATGTTACACTATCTAAAGGGAGTTCAGCTACTGTGTAGCAGGTTGCACTAACAAGCTGGGAAGCTGACTACCTCAAGGACACGCAGGTGCTCTATCTGATCTGGAGACGGAGAGACGGAATGCCAGTTTCCACCAGTTCTGGAGTGTGTGGTGTGAAACTGCAACACTTTCTCATCTGCATCAAAATAGCACAATCTGTTTTTTAATCATGTAATGTCAGGATAGTAGATAGGATATTTTTACATTATAAAATCCTTAATTCTTAAGGGAAGTATTTTATGTTCAATGGTTTGCTTGAACCCAATTATTATTATTTTTCATTTAAGGTACAGTTGTTGTATGAACTAACAGATCTAATGAACAAAGTCTGGAATAAGATTCAGAAGAAAGGCATTTTGTGTCAGTCTGCATCCTATACAGAATCCATTTCAGGACCTGCACCTCCTAGCTCTCCTGTTAAAAGCAGTGTTGGGACAGCTCCACCAGATACCAGCACATGTAGCCCTTCTGCTGACATTGGGACAACTACAGAGGTAATTAGAAATTATATTAGCATGCAACAATGTGGTGAAAATCCATGATAATATTTTTTCTCCTTTTTTCTATCTGTTTTGGAACTTTCCTCTCACTTCAGGATTCATGTGATATCTTAAGAGACTGCTGAGTACGTGTGTTTTGTTTTTGTTTGGTTTGTCCTTCTTCACCTGTCCTCCTTCTTCTTCACCGACTGAGTGTTGAAACCAAGAACTTGAACAAGGTCTTTGGACTGTGATGGCCACTTGACTCCCAATACTAGGAAATTCAAAGGGCTCAAATGTTTCCAAGCAACCCAGTGAATACCCAAGTTGTAAAAAAAAATAAAAATCTAGCATTTCCCTGCATACCTTTACCCTGTTGGATGCAGTGACAGGGATTGCCTGTGCAGTTGGGAAAGAGTTGTTTTCCCTTTCTTTCTAGACCACCAGTTACTTTCTGGTTTTTTTAAGGGAAACTCCAGGACCATTAGGGCTCTTTAATATATTGGGTGAGAGATTTGCTCCAAAATAGCTTCCTTCTGGATGGTCTCAGAAAGTTCAAAAATGACATTCTGGCCCAGAGCCAATTAATTGATTTGTCATTGAGTGAAGATTTCATTTAACTCAGGTCTTCTCTGTTCAAAACCTAACCATCTGTTCATTATAACACATACCTGTCTACATTTGGCATAAAAATGTAACTGGCACACAATTCTTTTACAGGATGGCATTCTACTACGGTGATTATGTAACAGTAAGGCCACAAATAATGTTGCCAGTCATCTTGAAGAACCTTTCTGGACAGATGATTCTGGCTCTAGGTAATGAGTAGGGAAGCTGCTGTTGGTCGGATCGGGTCATGGAACCTCCTGTCCTGCTTCTAAGACCCAGTCTGCATATTACACATAATAAGGTGGAAGCGGAAGTCAGAATTCAGAGTTGTTCCACTTCAGTTTGAAAGTCATATTTTAGAACGCTTTCTCATGCCAAAAAAAACCTTAGTCTGTGTAGTAAATGGGCATGTTGACAAACATCGCCCTGATTTGCTGGTTTACCATATACAGGATGTGTTTTGGATAGGGCAAGATTAAGAAACATATGGTTCCCCTACCTGCAGTCTGAAGTGGAAAGGTACAGAATTCTACCACCTCCACTTATTAACTCACCATGCAGCATGTGTACATTGGGTCACAGTCTATCAATCCTGTACCTTTCTCATGTTAGCAATTGGCATACTTCACATTTATTCTTTCTCCCTTACCAAAACGATTCACCAACCACCTAAAGGTAGACCTAAGAAGTCCCAAGTAGACTCATGTAAACAGAATCATTCTTCTTTCTCAGAGTTTTATAGTATTTTAGTTGCTTTACCATGACTGGAATTTACTATGGTGAGCATTCCTTTGATACATTTAGATGATTGTCATGTCAGGGGACCACTTTGAAATTTGTTTGTGTTTTATGTACACACCCCTTTTTTGTGTTTAAAGCCTTGAGTGTTGTCAAATAAAAATATGCATGTACCTTTATGTATGAATTTTGTACTTCAGAAATTTCAGTTAAAGCATACTTCTTCTCTGCTGGGCCAGAATGATTATTTTGAAAAGTTTCTCAATTCTTTCAAGTGTACTATGCTTGTTATAAACAAATGGGGGTAGGGAGGGGAAGGGTGCTATGACCCATTCCAACAATTGTTTGTATTAAATAGCATATGAAGTATTTATTTATACTCTCTGTAGATGATTTATACTTTTAAGCTGTGAGTAATTCTTTTCATGATGACAGGTTGATAGGGAGTGCTATGCTTTTGTGTGGGGAAAGCTATCGGGATTCCTGAATTGCAAACTGGGTGGTGGTCAGGATGGAAACATGAGTGAGCGGCTTAAGTACCAGGGCTTAGAAACAGTTAATCATTTTTACCACCCCTGCCTTGGACCAGCAAGAATGAAGGTAGTACAGACTACAACAGGCCACTTGTTACTGTTTACTTAAGTGCAAACAGTGGAGAAAGTGTTTAGTCCCTGGGGAAGCTCTGTGATTGAACAGAAACGCAGACGTTATTTTGATAAGGCTGAACAGTAATTTGTCCCAAACTCTGATCATCTTTGAGCTTTAATGCAGGCCAAAGATGAAGGCCTTATATATTTGGTTCTTCCTGATGAATAAAGATAAATTCTCCTAAGAAAAATAAACTCAGTATTTTGGGTCAATTTGGAAGAACTGGCAAAAGAATTAAATTGTATATTCTAGAGCTTGGCATGAGATGGAATGGGAAAATAGTTGAGTCTTTATTTCTATGCATTATTTCTGGCATTATTTCTGGCATTATTTCTATGGATTTGGATGCGAAGTAGAAAATGAATGTGTAAACTTATTTTAGCTATACATGCTAAGGTTTATCCAAAATAATCCAAAATAAAACAGCATGAGAAATAAAGTTTCTTGTCATCGTTCCTAACATTTTGGTTGGACCTATATATTTCTAATCGTTTAGGAGTTCTTCTAAAACTAGTAGACTTTGAAACATTAAGTTATTCCCCTGCCTATCCAAAAGTATGCAGACAGCTCTCATTTGATGATTGGAAGAACTATTTTGGAACTGGTGTTAGGTTTGTCCAAGAATTCAAACTGCATGAGAAGCTGTTTGTGTGAAGTGCTTAGCCACCAGGTTCAGGCAGATTTAAACAGCAAAATCCTTTTTCCAGATTTTCCCCATATGGTCAAAATTGCTTTGAAACGTGAAGAACCACTTTAACACAATCGCCCATGAAGTATGTTCTTAGGAGCAAAAGCATCAAAGCAGTTCTTAATTGAGAATTACCAATTCTTTCTTGAGAATCTTTCTACATGTGGCATAACTTTGTATCTAAAATCATATCCTAGTTTTGACTGAAGGAATTGTAACATAGAGAAGTGGAGATTCTTAAGAGTTGGGCAGCCCAGTCCTGAGCTGCCAATGCATCTGCACAAGTAGCCATAGCCAAGTGGTTACTGCTGCATCCTACTGGTGCTGAGCAGACACTGAAGGCTCCTTGGAGGAAGGGGATGTTCATCCCCTTCCCCCAGGTAAGAGCACAGGGCAGGTGATGGTCTCCTTGCCTGTTCACCAGCTATTTAGCCAGCGCAGAGGTGAGGGCCTCCATGTCGGGCCATGCGGCCCAACACAGATGATAGAATCCCACCCTATCCTAGAAAGTTGCCATCAGCCCCAACTCCTGCTCTGCCCCCCACCTAGGAATGCTGTCCCGCCCCTCCTGAAAAGCATGCAATGCCCTCAACAGTAGCACTTACCTCACACTTGCTTGCATTGCTATCTCCATGCAGTGCAGAGCTGGTGTTGGGCTGGTGCTAGCCCAGCGCCAGCAGTAATGGCTTACCGCCAGTGCTGGAGGTGACTTACAGGACCTTTTGCAACAGAAGCATGGGCGGTATGCTTGTACGACCTGTGCGAAGGTCCATAGGATTGGGCCCATGGTCTTTGAACTGAGTGGCATTAGCGTTCTCTGTTTTCATATTTATCAATGAGGAAAAATAGAAAGATTGGCAAATTGTTTTCTGTGCCCTTCAGAAATAGCATACCAGGTAATCGTGAATTGGATCATCTGTACTTGTGAAAGCTCCTGCAGTGAGTGGAAGAGAGTTGTGCTCACTCAGGTCTTGCATCGCTGTCTTGTTTGAATGTACTCAAAAAATACAGTGAGAATATGGCAGGAATGAAACCCCTTATATTGTAAACATCCAAATTTTGTTTTACTGAAGAGGCTGTTGGGTGGTAAAAAAAAAAAAAAAGTAAACATGTTTATAAGTTTAAGGCTTTAAATACATTTGAAAATAATTTTTTAAAAAAATCATCTTTTGAAACTTGGAAGGATTAAGTGATTGTAGAGTACTGGAAAGTCTCAATATCAGAGCCAAGTGAAATATTGAGAAACAATCTGCAGGAGTATGATTAATGATGAACTTGAACAGATTCCAGCGCTGAAATTCAACTGCTTTTTATAGCAGTTGAATAGCAAACCCCCTGAATTGACATTGGCAAACTTGGCTTATTTAGTGTTTTTGAGAAATAATAGTAAAATACGCAAAAGTGTCTAGGATATATTTTCAACCTTTTGTCCTCTTGACTACTTAAAAATCAAGCCTTCTTGTTACTGTATAAGCTCACATCATATTATTGAGCAGTCAAAAATCAACAATAAACTCAGTTTCGTAGTACTGAAAAGCTGAATCTCCTCAAAGAGAGTATCAAGTACTGCTCCTGGGATACATCTGCATGACTGTCACTCTAATCTTGCCGGCCTAAATTCCTACTGGTTGATAGGAATATGTATGCCCCAGAACTTATCCAGTGGTCCTTGTTCGTGATGTCGGTAAAAATACTTAATCCTGTGACTAGTATGGACTGGTACAGAAAGGAAAAATGCTAATAAGTACATACTTAGCATTAGAGATGTCCTGCTAGACAGAGAAGCTGTTCATGTAGCCAGCTGAATTAACAATTACCAAACTCTTGTGGCTACTCTTAAGATATCTGCTGCAATTTATATGTGGTTGCTGGGTAGTGACAGTTGTCATATACAGATGTAATAACTTCTTGCCATTATTGCACAAGAAATATCATTGATTCCGTTAATGTTTATACTACACTGTTAAGTATATGTAGCTGTTGGTAGGTGCTGACACCATTGGAATGCAATTTGAGGAATTAAAATTATGCATGTGGTAGTGGTAATGCTCCTATTTTGTAAAATTCCATTAAGAATGCTCAAATAGTTTTTAAAAATATGCAAAAAATACATTTATTTGTTAGGGAATCCCATGGGTCTCAGGTAAACTTAAGACCAAATTCTTTCTATATGGAGCATGATTGTTCCTTGATTCTGTCGATGATGCTAATTTTAAGAGTTTTCCCCACACTTTGTTTTAGTTTTACGTTGCAAAGATACCTGCAGCTTCCAACTTCTGAACAGATTTCTATGGAAAATGTTCTGCAACGTAAATTAAAAGTTTTAGGAAACAGTTAAGTGTGTAATCCTTTTAAAAAACTTATTTTGTGAATACCCAATCTTGCCATGATTTGGTATGTATTTTCTATGAAATGTGACCTTTTTATTTACTAATAATTAGATTAGATTTGTAGGCATGAAAACAAAATAAGTTTCATAATTAAGGCAGCACAAAACATATAAGACACAGAGAAGACTTGTCTCTGCTCAGCCCTCTACATGATCTGTAAATTATAGTTGGCAGATTTAACTCTGAAATATTTAGCATATACAGGAAGTTCTACAATGCCACTTTTAAAAGCACAGGGAAAAACCCTTTATTTTATAAAATTTGACAAATCAAGAACAGAAAATCTATCCAGAGAATGTCAAAACTGTCTCGAATCTCGTTTGGAACCAACACTGAGTTTATTTCCCTGGCCTCTAATTAGAGTCAGTTTCTTGACTTCTGTTATGCATATCTTAAAAGCAAATTCTGGCTGCCTATTCCCTTGTTCTGTTTTACAGATTTATTGCCCACTTCTCAGTATAATACCAAACTCCACAAATGAGTGGCAGAAAAAAAACTCCTGAATTAAAGTCAACAAAAATAATAAAAACAATTGAATTAAGAGCTGAACACTGATCATTAGAGGGGGGGAAACGGTGGTAACGAAATAAAAATACATAACACCGCTTTCTGCACTTCTAATTTTTGTAATTAAAAAAAGTCCAAAATTTGTGGAAAAAATATTTAAGGGGGGGGTTTGCATGTATAATGATTGTGGCTGACACTATACCACCTATATTACACACCTAGTACACTTTTAAAGTAATTATAATTTATAATGTGAATTTTCAATAAAAACACATAGCACTACTTTCTGCACTTACATACATTTTGGAAAACACCAAAAAAATAAAACCATTTCCTCCCACCTCTGCTGATGATGAAAGACAAAAGGAAAAGAAAATCGTATTTAAGAACGGCAGTATAATTTGTATTTATGCAATGTTGAAATGCTGCCTCTCCCCACAGTTAGAGTTAGAACTGAAGTGTTTTCCAACTTTTAGTTTGAAAGTATATCAACTTTTAGTTTGAAAAGTTTAGTTTGAAAACTTTTAGTTTGAAAGTATATCTGGTGGGCGGGAAAGCGGCGGAACGCGGCGTGACACAATGGGCAGACTGCCGCTCAAAGGTAAGTCCCGCCCAGCGTACCGGCTGAATGCCGCCACTGGCAATAAGGTACTTGTACATATGCTCATGTGCTGAGATTGACTGTTGAAGGAGAGAGTGAGCAAGGCAGCTAGCTGCAGACAGAAAGCTTTTTAAGTAGAGATTTATTCCTGTAAACTTACACCTTTACTTATCCAACCCCTCCCTGCCAATTCAGCAGGGCCAGCACAGGCCATGCTGTATCCAATGTGAGAGGTTGGAAGGCTGGAGGAACCCATAAAGTAAGGGGGCCTTCATCAACTTGCTTCGGAGTAACCCCCAGCGTGCGCAGTGGATCTACTTGGATCTGGACATCCTCATATTTACCTACATTCTTCTGCTTCCAAGAGCATCCCAAATCCTGTGATGGTGATTGGAAAGATCCTTAAAAAAAATAGCATATGACGATTTGAGAACATTTTGTTTTCCAAAAACAAAATAACTCTACTGCCACCCCCAACTCACTCAGTAAGGCTATCTTGACATTTTGAAAGGATAATGATAAAAATATCCAGTAAATGTTGCTTTAAAAGATAATTGCATTGCGCAGTACTGTACTTGCATTCCATTTTAAATATTTGATTACAAGAGATAAGAGAGCGTTGTTTTTCTCACTGATAACTTGAAAAGATTTTAGAATTTCACATCTATTTAAGGTGTGTTTGCCATAAATAGTTGCATGATTTTAAAATTATCTTTTGCATGTTTATGATGATATTAATGGCTAACAGTAAAATATTAATGTAAATTGCCTTTTTATGGAACACAATTAAGAGCTCATCCTAACCTGGAGTTAGGCTGGCACTTGTGGCCCTAGGTGTGTTGCAAATGCATGGAGACGAACTGTACTAACCAAGGTGATCACAAGGTACTAACCTAGTTTCTTCATTCTGCTCTTGATAGGTAATTGATACCTAGATGGACTTTGCAAATAGGGTAATTTGTGGCTTTGAAATTGTGGCTTTCTAGTATATTGTGTATACATAGGAATGCTTTGTACAAATTCCGGGCAAATATGACTGCCTAAAGATAATCTGTGGTGATAATCTACTGGAAGATGTAGATTTTCAGTCTACAGAGCATGAAGTTTCACAAAATTTGACTCACCTGAAAATACTTATTCCGGATTCTGTATGTCTGTGGTTACTGTAGAACATTACAAATGTTCTGTTGTAATCCTTGCTGAGATAATTTTCAGAGTATAAAAAGTGGAGTGGCTGTCATTGCAGAATGGAGTTGACCTGAGGATGAGACGTGATGGAGCATATAAGGCTGAAAAGTAGCTGTAATGCTTTACATCAGCGGTCTCCAAAGTAAATACAACTGCACACCTGTAACTGCACACTCTGCGGTGTGTTCTGCCATGTCGCGTTTGCTCCTGGCACTAAATCTTGACTGTGCAACACTCTAGGCAGTCACATCTTTTGTCCATCACCCCATCAGGCATTGCACCTGGAGTTCCGGGCAAATGTGACTGCCTACAGCAGTGTTTCCCAATCTTTTTTTGCACCGGGACCCCCTTTTTAGGTATGACAAACTGTAGGGACCTACTTAAGACCTAGGCCCAGAAGTGATGCCATTAATCGGAAAATGGTCATTGTTTTTAATCAATCAGTTTTTGAAAGTCGAAAGAAAAGAGAGACTTCATCACATGCGTATGCACACACCAAGATGAGCCCACAGCAAAGCTAATTTCCCTTACAGCCACAAGCATTGAGGAAATGTCAATTTAAGGGGGAAGCTTCTTCCATAGCCAAAATGAAGCTTCCACAATGGTGGTGCACAGCTTTTTAAGATGGCTACCTCAAACTCTTTGTGACCCCCTGAAAATTGGTTTGCCACCTCCCTTGGGGGGTCCTGACCCCCCAGGTTGGGAATCACTGGCCTAGAGCATCGCAGTCAAGTTTGGGTGCCAGGAGAAGCCACGGCGCTGTGGGAACTGTAAGTACCTTTCATGCAGCAGATGGGCTTTCTCCAAAGATGTGGCCCACAGACTGTAGTTTGGAGAGCCCTGCTTTACATCCAGAACATGATTGTCAAGTACTTAAAGTCATGGGGAACTGCAAAATTAACATTGGAGTCAGTTCTTTGAATTAAAAACCCTTTCTATATTACTGTATAATGAACTATTTTATTCTGCACATGTGCATTTGCTATGTTTATATTTTTAATATAAATCTTCTAAATAATTTGAATATCAACAAATGACAATGATACATTTCAGCTATTTAGTGCATATGTGTTTGTTTGCCTTGTCCAGGGTGAATCTCTACAAGGTGGTGATGATTCTCCATTCTCAGACTCTGTTACTTTAGAACAAACAACAAGCAATATTGGCATATCAAGTGGACGTGTTAGCTTATGGATGCAATGGGTGTTGCCAAAACTCACCATAAAGTTGTTTGCACCTGATCCAGAAAGTAAAGACGCAGGTAGTGCATACAGAAATTTGAAAAATGATGTAAAACCATAATTCAATGGCCTGGCTCTTTTGTTCTAACTTATTGGTATTAATAAACCTTAAACTAAGGAGGCAGAGGGAAAAAAGAAAGATTTTATGTTTTTATCAAGGTATTCCTATATGTGAATTGATGTTATCTGACTTGGGGGCGTCTTTTGGAGGCCAAAAGGCAGGATAAGAAAAATCTCCTGGATAAACAGTGATTATTTAAAGGCATGGGTTTCTTTATGTATTCAAATATTTAAGTCAAACTCACAAGTGGAGGCTTGGGCAGGTTACCATTAGAGTTAGAAAAGATTGCAAAACATGTTCAATACCAAGATTTAGCTGAGTTTTAGTTGAAGGCCTTTTTTCCCCTGCCAACCACATGAGGGAAGGTACGATAGCTCTCTTATCTCTCTCCTGCAGTTTTCCACCCCCATATTTGTTTTTAAAAACAACAACCTGTACCCAACTAACATTGTAATATATAACAATGTTATAACAATGTTATGTCCTAACAATATGAAAACCCAACTATCGCTATCGTCAGAGCACCTCTGAGTTCTTGTCCCACTATGCACATTCAGCTTAGCAGCACCTAAACATAAGAAGAGCCCCCACTGGATCAGGCCAAAGGCCCATCTATTCCACCTTCCTGTATCTCACAGTGGTCCACCGGATGCCTCAGGGAGACATCTGACGCCTGCAGACAACAAGATGCCTGCATCTCATTGTCACTCCCCTGCATCTGGCATTCTGAGGTAGCCTAGTTCTAAAACCAGGATGTTGTACATACCCTGTGATGTACCTTTCATGTAACCTGTGATGGACCTTTCTTCCAGAAATCTGTCCAATCTCCTTTTAAAGGCATCCAGGCCAGATGCAAGGAGTTCACATTGGGTAATAAAGTTACCCCGAAAGTATTTTCTTTTATCTGTTCTAACTTTCCCAACACTCAGTTTTAGTGACTGTCCCCTGGTTCTGGTGTTGTAAGAAAAAGAACATCCCCTTATCCGCTCTATCAATCCTTCACATAATTTTGTATGTCTCAATCATGTCCCCCCAAGTGCCTTTTTTCTAGATTGAAGAGTCCCAAAAGCCAGCCCTCCCTTGGTCCTTTTTGGCCCTTTTGATTTCCTTTTGGTCACTCTCTTCTGTGTCTTTTCTAGTTCCTCTGTGTCCTTTCTGAGATGTGGTGATCAGAACAACATATGACCATTTGGCACGTCTATTAGTTTTTGAGGTCTACTTGGGAAGTGGTTATAAAGATAGAGTTTCTTGTAAATGAGTGTTTTCTCCCAAAAATGACATGGAGTTATATAACAGAGATGGGTGAATATTAGGTCATGTTAATTTGTATGTGAGTACAGGGACATGGTGGAGCTGCGGGTTAAACTGCTGAGCTGCTGACCGGAAGGTTGGCAGTTCAAGACCACCCAACGGAGTGAGCTCCTGTCACTTGTCCCAGCTCCTGCCAACATAGCAGTTTGAAAGTATGTAAAAATGCGAGTAGATAAATAGGTACCACTTCAGTGGGAAGGTAACAGTGTTCTGTTCCTTGGCGTATAGTCATGCTGGCCACATGACCATGGAAACTTGTCCTCGGAAAACGCCAGCTCTTCAGCTTAGAAACGGAGATGAGCACTGCCCCCTAGAGTGGGTCACGATTAGACCATTCGGTCATGGGGGAAACCTTTACCTTTTACAACAACGACAGACTGCTCTGTTGGTGTAACTCCTGTCAAATCAGTGATTTAGTTTGGGTGTAGGGATAACTAAATCTAAAGCTGTTTCCTGACCTCCTAAACAGTTGGTCTGCACTATTACTGATGGTTTGATCAGCCTATGCATGTGCAGCAGCCCAAATCAGGGTGTCTATAATAATGTACATAGCGCAGGTTCATCTAGTATTATGTATGTCTATGCCATTTGCTGGTTTGGGGCAAAATTGTTTCGTATAGAACAATTGGGGATATAGATTAGGATATAGATTATATAGTAGGGTTCCTATTTCAGTAGTACAATGGCTATTTCAGACATCTTAATCTTTATGGGAAAGTCATTATAAAACATTGTGGTTGGGATATCTTCATAGTAATACCTAGGTGTGTTGGTTTTTAATTTGTGAAATAACTTCTTAAGGATTGGAAGGAAACTCCTGACTAATTTCCATTAAATATTGCAGAGATTTGTGTTGTTGGTGAATTAGAAGACCTCAGTGCCTCAGTAGATGTACAAGATGTGTATACTAAAGTCAAGTGTAAAATAGAAAGCTTCAACATTGACAACTACAGAAACAGGTAACATCCAGGTCCTGGGTGTGCTATGTAACTTTTCATTTTAAAAACAATGATTTTGTTTTCTCCAGGATTATAGTGATATCTGATCAATCAATCAATAGTATTTTTATACCGCTTTTCAACACAAGTTCACAAAGCGGTTTACAGACAAATAATAATAATGAAGTTTGGATCCTGGTTTGTTAACTATGGTTTGCACAAAACCACTGTCCAGATAAAACAGTTTGGATAAAACCTTGCATTTCATTTGCAGTTTGGTATAAACTGCAAACCTGAACTTTCTATTTTCATCCCCCTGCTCAAATATGAAGGCTTAGCAAAAGGGGGAAGTGAGAGTGCATGAGTCTCAAGTTCACCATTGTACAGTCTCATGATTTCATGCCTAGGACTGAGAGAGTGTTCGTATGAACATCCACATGTTGCATTTTCTAATACATCCAAAATACAGCTATTGGAACCGTAAGTTCTCTAAAATGGAATCCACACACAGTTATGATTTGGGCAAGTATAATAGACTTATGATAACTTTTCTTCCGTTTTGTGTTCCCACTTTTTCTTCCATATCCCCTGCATCAGCCCATCTTCCAGTTGATCATACATATGATGTTAGCAACAGTTTTTTAAAAAATATATTATTTTGGTTTTCCCTGTTCAAATGGAAGCAATTTTTGTATATGTTAGATGGCTCTAACTATTGTCAATGACCTCTTAACAAGATGTCACTGCTTAAGGAGTGTGGACATGTTGCTTCCCACCTTTTCCTTACAAACAATGATCTTGCGTATCATTCATGTGCAATGCTTTTGCTTGTGTTTTCCCCCCTTTTTTGGAGTTGCACAAACCTGAAAATCATATTATCAGAATGCCCAACTGAATGTGGATCAGGTTCAAAAAACCCAGATATTAATCTTTTAAATGTATTTCTCTTTGAAAAAAAATTATTGAACTCTGATGTTTTTTGAATAAAATTATTAAATTTTGCCTTTGATTTAGAAAAATATTTTCATTAATGACATTTAATTTTATGTATGATATATAATACACAGAAATTATTTTATTACACAGTGGTATTACACATACAACATTAAAAATACTAGTAGTGCAATCCTAAGCCTATGTACTCAGTTAATCCCCATTGACTTTAATGGGATCTACTCCCAGGTAAGTGTTTATCTGATTGTATCCTAAAATGTTACTTTTGTCTGTAGATTGAGTGCAAGTGTTGAGTGGTTTCTGGGGAAGTTTTTTTAGTAAACTAAATTTTCTCTTCAAATCTAATGGTACTTCATTGAAGCAAATAGGTGTAACACAGTTGAATCAGTATAGTTCAGTTTGAGGTTCAGGATAACAAATGCATACCTTTTAAAATGTGAAGGATCAAGTCTCATGTGGTTGAATTGTGTGGGCTCTTGACCAACACTAGAGAACAGATAAGGTGAACATTGTGTTTTTCCAGACCAGGAGAAGGCTGGCAATCTGGACTTTTTGAAGGCATATTTCTGCAATGCAAAGAGAAGCTTGTGGTGAGATTTCTGTAGTAGAATAAGACATTTAACCAAATAACTATCCTAAAACCTAAACATTACTTTTTGTTCTTATGTAGAAGGGAGAAGGATTGCAAGAATTATGGTATAAACTGCTATTTCATATTTTTATATGTAAACTTATTTTTGTGGAAACGTTTTTAAAAATTGAATTGTTTTTCTCAAGTTCCTTAATTGTTGCAGTCCATCTTCTGCCATTCTAATAAGCCTTTTGTTCTCATTTGTGATTATAAAGCAAATCAAATTATGCTTAATCACTGCATATAGAGAGTCCTGCTTTACTTTAATTCATAGTAATTTTTGGTCTGCTACTTCCAGGTAATTACACTCTGACAAATAATTCCATGGGTTTCCTTTCTGATTTAATTGAATTGAGATGGAGTACTAGCAAAGTCTGTTGCAAACAGCAATGAAGACAGAATTCTTTTTAATTGAAAATAAATGATTGATTTTCTTATGGCTTTATATTTGTTTTTTGCTTTTTTGCCTGTATCACCGCAAGCTTTGGGGAAGACTCTTGGTCTCTGGGGAAATGTGGAGGTGTCTTCCTTTCCTGCACTGACAAGCTGAACAGACGTACCTTGTTGGTTCGACCCGTTAGCAAGCAGGACCCTTTCAGTAACTTCTCTGGCTTCTTTCCTTCTGTAAGAAATCAGTATGATATGTATATAACAGAACCTCCATTAACATACAGTGGTGGTGGTGGTGGTGGTGGTGATGATGAAGAACCTAACATTTCTTTTTCTTGTTTGTAGAAATTTATGCATTTTGAGTATCCTATACCCTCTTATTCTCCTCTTGTGTTTTGGCACAGTCACACTTTTAAAGTAGATTGGCTGGATGGATAAGACAATTGAAAAATTATGTAATTCAAGAATGTGTCCTTTCAAAACTAACGGGAGTTTTTGCATGCTTGAAGCTAATCATATAAAAATTCTTGAAGACCATCTAAGGCTAATCTTAAGTGTGCCTTTGTTTGTTCCACTGGTGTACAGACATTGATATCCGTACCAATTAAAGTAATTATGGCATTTTGTTTATAACTACTCCAGCAAATACATTGCTAAACAGAGTCATATTTTCAGACATCAATCAACATGTAATTTATTATTTATTTATGCATGAGTCCATGGGGGGTTGGTCCCAGCCCCCTCCTGTGCAGATAATGAAACCACGGATAAGTTGGAACCCTATGTAAATAATAGTCCCGCGCCCATTACCTTAATTTTCTTAGTAGCACTTGAAGCATGGGTTTTTTTTGTTTAACAAAGCAACATTCTTGCTTCACTGAAGAATGTGACATACATACAAGCAGTTTACATGTTACAGGTAGGAGACTAACAGAATGTTATCAGGAAGTAGGACAGTTCTTGCTTCCTGTTAACATTCAGTTAGTCTCAGTCTACCATACAGGCTGGTTGCCTGCACATTACATTCTTCAGTGAAGCCAAGATGTGGATTTGTTAAGCAAGAAACACCCTTGCTTCAAGCACTGTTAAACGAAAAGAAAGGTACTGTAATGGGTGCCAAGAGGAATGCTCAGTGAATACAGGGGGATGCTTGTAATGGGAGAGTTCAGTTGTCTGTTCACTTATTTCTCAAGAAGAAATTTCAATATGGTGTGAGTCTCTGATGCAAATATATTCCTTCCTTTCAGTGCAGGAACAAAAAAGTGAGCTTGACCATAGTATATTGGATTTATTTGATTGCAGTATCTCCCTGGCCACCTAACTGAAAATCTTTCATTCCAGGCACAGATCATGAGGTGAGGGAGATAATTGCATTCAGATAAACTTGTTATAGTCTGGTTTACTTGGTTTCCCAAATTGACCAGGAGTGCATATTAGAGACATCAAATTTTGTCCTATGTTGAAATTTTTCCACAGAGAGTAACAAGTGAACAAACTCAGTGTCAGTTAGGGAATACAGTCAGGCAGGCTTAATTTGTTTATATCAGTGGATCCCAACCTTTACATGAAGGTTGGAAATGCTGTAAGTCTTTGTGAGGGGGGGGGCAGCAAAAGCCCCACAGCTATCATGCTGCCACCTTGACAGAGGGTCTTTTTAAGGTTCTTGGGGGAAAGTGCTGGCTATCTGGAAGGGGCAGGGGAAGCAATCTCTTTGTGGTCCTCCCTGCTGGACCAAATAGTTCATTGCTGCGATCACACCCCACTTCCGGGTTTGCAGCGGTGGGGTATGATCACAGCAACAAGCTGTTTGGTGCAGCAGGGAGGACTGCAGAGGGGATTGCCACCCCTGCCCCCTCCAGATAGCCAGCACTACCTCCCAGGTACCTTAAAAAGACTCTCTGTTGCGATAGTGGCGCGATCGCTGTGGGGCTGTTGCTGCAGTTGCCACAGCAGCCATTCCCCTTAAGGGGGAAACAACTGGTTCTGGTTTCCCTGGGGGGTCATGACCCCCAGGTTGGGAACCACTGCTTTATATGTTACTGGGAGTTCTGTTTGATTTATTTTCCATCAGGAGTATGTACGTGCAAAATTATTGCTGCAGTTGATTCCAGTTATTTCATTCTAACACCAATGAAGCTAATTTACTAATATATTACCATTTGCCCAAGTTCTATGGTCTTCAGATTTCAGCATTTAAAGACAATTCTATTTCTGTAAGATGTGAATGTCAAATTAGCTGAATTTGATTTATTATGTCCATGTTTTTGATTAGGACAACTTGAAAATATTGAGCCATTTCTTAATGCTATTGGTGCATAAGTTTAATAGTAGATTGAAATTAAAGGAATATACCCCACAGTGGTAAACATGCAGGATCCTAAAGTGTCACCTAATTTTAAAGGGACGTTCTGCCTGTCCATCTCCACTGTACCAGAATCACTGGTACAAAACCCCCATGTCCAAATTAGAGCTCCTCTGAAACTGTGGGTTGGGCCCCAAAGATTCAGTTCAGTGAACATGGATGCAATATACTGACTAATATAAATAGAATTTGGATTGTTTGGTTGTCCAGTGTGCATTCAATGGAAGTCAGTTGAGCTCACCCTGCCAAATCCATTGATGTTACTTCCCTTTATTATGCTGTAACATCAGTTTTTGAATTGATGTTTGAAAGCTAACCCTACATATTCAAATATTCAGATGATATATCATTAAAGTTGTCTGTTTCCTGCAGTCAGAACAAAAATTTCCCTTCTCATCCTCTGTTTACTCTAGCTCTTTACATATGCACAGAATACATGCATTAAAAATCAGTTAATTGTAAAGAATTGTGATGCTTATTTGCCACACGTTCGTAGAAACGTTTTCTACTGATGTCTAGGAAGGTGGAGAGCTGAAAAGATGTTGAAGCAATGTAAAAGGTTAATTGACAAAAAGTTCTTATACTTGTTCTATGCATAATAAGTTTTTATTCTAAACATATTTATTTCTTGACACAGACAACTGCAAAACTTTTGGATGGATCCCATCAACAGCATGGATTTCTATCTCTGACTTACACAAAGGCAGTCACAAAAAATGTTCGTCACAAATTGATTTCAAGAAATGAACGAAGGACTTTGCATAAATTATCTGAAAGTTTCACTGATGGTTCTCCTCACTTCCTTCATGAGATACTTCTTTCAGCTCAGGCGTTTGATGTTGTCCTTTGCTTTCCCTTTCTTAATGCAATTGCAAGTATATTTCAAACAAAACTACCAAGGAGCCAAAAAGAGAAAAGAAAGTCAGCAGGTCAACCTATGAGGACTCATATTCTCACGTCTCGCAACCTGCCACTTATTTATATCAATACAGGTGTAATCAGAATCTTCTTCCCCAAAATGAAGGAGATGCAGCATAATACAGAAGGTACTTTGGCTCTTTTAAAATATATTTCCTTGAATACGTTCTTCATCTAAGGAGATCATTTTCTACAATAGATCTCTGAAGAAGCCCCATTGACAAGTTTTCTTGTGCTCTATAGGGGAAAATCCTTTCGAAGATCAAAAACAAACTTTTCTCCCTTCCCAGACATGAAATAACACACAGCTCTGGTTAGCTACATGTGCCGCAACACCTACTGTATTCTTTTTGTTACCTTCCCCAAAGGAACTTTTAACATTCCAAATCACATGCATATGAACCACTTTCCCCCTGCACAGTTCCAAATGCATTTTTAGATGTTTTGGATTTCATATGTTTTGAATTTATGGGTGGGCAGAGAGCCTGGAGTGTGTTTTGGAGAGCAGAAGAGGTGGGCAGGAAAAGGGTGAAGCATCCCTTTTTCTCCCTGCTAGTTTGCTGCTAGAAATCTCCCCCATGAAGCTATTTTTCCCTACAAAAATCTCCCATGGGATTCCTGTTACATACACATATATAACATGTTGTTCCACCCTGTTGCTGTAAATGAAAACCTTAATTTATGTTTCCGTCCCATCTAGTGTATAGTGATATACATAAATAAGTCTACGTTATTAAAGAACCTTCCATTGTCTGACATAAAAATGAAAAAAAACACAAAACCCTTGATCCATTCCTTTTCCACATTTTAAGCAATTACAACTGGCCAAGTTGCCTAATTCAGGAACACATAAAGAAATACAGGGATGTACAATTACATGAAGCCCCCCTTGATTAATCCAGGTGGTATAGTACCCACCTTCATTTCACATTTTCCAGTTTGCCTTTTCAATTTTGTTGATGGAACAGACCTGATAGCTAGAGAAACAATTCCCCAATATTTCTATGTTAGCCCCCAGGTCCCTGCCCCTTGGAGACATTGAAGGACATTTTGTTTTCTCCTTTCAAGAATTTGCCTAGTCATGTGCTGGACAGGTGTTTCTTGATTTGGGATTGCTTTTTCATGACAACTAAAGATTTACATAGAAATCCTTGATGCAAATGAAGAATGCAATTTCATTGCAGAAAAATGTAAGAAACATGCATGACATTTGGTTTTGTATGAAGCTGTTCTTGTTGTTGTTGTTCAGTCACGAAGAGTCGGACACGACTTAGCAACTGAACAACAACAAGAACAGCTTCATACAAAACCAAATGTCATACATGTTTCTTACATTTTTCTGCAATGAAATTGCATTCTTCATTTGCATCAAGGATTTCTATGTAAGTTGTCTTTTGCTCCTTGGTAATATTGTCCAGCATTGAACTGAATACCATGCAAATTAATTCAGATCTATATGCATATTCACCTATGCATCCAAATCTATACGTATATTCACCAACTGTGCATCTATACGCATATTTGGAAGAGTGCTGAATGTCACTCTATTGATCACAGGTGAACGCATTCTGGTGGAAGATGTTCAGGGATATGTTTATTCAGCTGACTTGTTTGAAAAGCCCTACAGCCAGCTTCACGTTTTCTGCATGGTGAATTTGCTATCAAAACTTCTTTGAAATGTTTTTAGACCTAATGTAATAGTTTTATAATTGTGATGTGCATAAACTACTACAAAAACCTTGGAAGTTAAATGAACATCAGCAAGAAATTGGATTCAATGATTTAAAAGTTTTGTAAGGGACATAGTATAAATATAAATTTTACCACAATAAATGTATTGTGGTAAAATATATATAAAAGAATTGTTTAGTTGGCTTAAACATCCACCACAATATGTTTAACTGAAACAGCTGAATATCTTTATGGCCTGATTTAAGGTATAATTTGTCTTAACCTTCTACATAGCTATGGCTTCATTTAAGCAAACAGTTCTTACTTTTCCAAATAGTTTACAGTGTCATATCTTTTAGTGCGGTTCTTTCTGTAATTATTTCAAATGTATTCCCAAAAGTATTTGATAGAATTATCTGACCCCCACTGTGGTTTGTTCATGAGATCTGTGTCCACATTGCTGATCGTGGCCTCAATATGGTTGTCTGATTCATCTTGGATGCATCTCAGTGGTGTGCAGAAGCCCGTTTGCATATGTATATTTATTTACATGATTCTTCTGAACTGCATGAGAAGTTTGCTTGTTCTTTCCACATCAAGCAATGTGTTATTTAGAAAAGTACTTAGCACTCACCACACTCTTAGCATCTGTAGCTGAAAGCTTAGTTTTCAAAACAAGATGTCTGGGATATCTCACTGGGTGGCCACATACGGATGAAAAGGGATTGAAAGCTTATGAGCATCCTCAAAGAATAGGCTCATGGAGAACACTAGGCCTGCCTGCATGTATATATCAAATATCACTGTCAGCTTCTAAAATGTCATTAAATCGTTCATGGGCTGAGAGAAATGTTACAGAATATGGAATTCAGAGCTCTGTACTTAAAAGTGTATTTCTTTATTTCTTCATGATAAGTTAACAAAATTGATATGCTGCTTTTCATTGCAAGGATGGTATAGAGATAATAATCTGAAGCAGCATCGCTTCCATTCCGGTGAGCTAACAAAAGCTGAAATTACAAATTCTTTCCATAACAGGCTTATAACTATTTTTAGGCAGTAACGTATTTATTCCAATTCCCAACATTGCATCCCATTCTCCTAACACTATGTTGCACTCTAGTGTAACCAAGAAACAAGACCAAGGGTATGGCTATGCAGATAGGGACTTGGTTCTTAGATAGGGACTCTGAGAACATGTGTCAAGAAAAAAATAAGTAATGTAGGGCTTAACTGTAGAAGCAACAACCCCAGGTGTGCCTCTTCCTAGCCTGCTTCCAAGCTCCTTCATTTCTTTTTCTTCATTTATGGTAGCGCTTCACAATCCTTCTGGCCTTGTGACAACCTCAGAACCTGGAAATAACTGACAATGACATGAAATAAGTCATGCAGTGATACCATTGCCACTTACTATCCAGGTTTGGAGACCGACCACTAGTCCAGAAATAGCAATAAGAGGGTCAAGGCTTTTCCCAGCAGGCAGTTTTCATGGGCTGCAGCTCTGCATTCCATGCCAAGCCTTCTGTTACTGTTGGGAGGCTTGTGCTGCAGCTTGCTGCTGGGTAGTGGCTGTCCTACGATGCCCCAGAGAGTGCCTCATGATGCTCAAGGGCACACAATAGGAACTGCTAGATAGTGGCTTGGTAACTTATTAAGGAGCACTGATCACTGTATGCATACATGTATGTGCAAAGCAACTTTCAAATATAGATTTGCACCAATAGGCAGTACTGCTTTTGTTGAGTAGTCCTATAGATTTTTATTAGTACTTTTAGCACAATTAAAGTTACTGTGCTAAAAAAAATTGCTTAAGCATTTGCAATGAGACATGTCTGTCTCAGTACATGCACTCAAATATAATTCTTCATATCTCATCTTACTTGCAGATAGTACGACCAATAAGGAAGATACTTTGGTCCTTAAGATTGGTTCTGTATCTATGGCTCCACAGGCTGATAATCCTCTTAGTAGAATTGTGCTTAGGAAAGATATCTATCAGTAAGTATTTTTGTTCTAATTTTAAAATTACATTCTTCTGAAAAATTCATACTGTGAAATTCATATTGCCTCATTCATATTGTGTGCCCAGGTGAGGATTGACATTGTACTAGTTTGACGTTGACCATCACGTGCCTAGTCATCAAGATTTGCCTAGGGCCCAACACATGTCAGTCTTATCTATGCACAACACAAAATAAGATGTGCCCCAGTATCAACTGATTTGGTATCCATGGATACCATGGATACTGAGATGCCTGTTAAAAAGATAGGGGAACATTAAACCAATCTTTTCCTTTTTAACTTTGTTGCAGCAAAACCATTGATGTTCCCCTATCTTTTAAAAGGCATCCCCAGTATCCATGGTTTCAGTTATTCGCGGGAGGAGAACATTATCCCAGGGGATACCGGGGTATGCCTGAAATGTACAGTACATTGCACCTACATGCATTGGTCCTATGCAAGCATTGAGCATATGGAGTTATTTCCTATTGAGTCAGCAAGGTTTTTTAGGCCAATATTTTATATTTCAATTCACTTTAATTTAACCACTTATTGATTTATTTTGCCATGTAAAATGCTTTTTGAACTAACTTTTAAAGTGATATATAAATATTCTTACAAATATCTGACTTCCAGTGGTTCTCCAAGGCCTTGTGTAGAGAGAGTTTTTCCCAGCTTTCTACTTGAGATTGTTTTTAATTGGTAATGTGATGGATTGAACCTAGGAACCTTACATTGAACCTTACATGCATCCATGTAATCTATCGCTCACAATGGCCTTTCAGTATTGTGATAGGTAGCCACACCATGATAACAGGACAGATAGACATGATCCTGATCCTCAATTGTATGCTCTGAAGCAAGACTTGGGTGAAATTGTTTTCATTTAATTTTTTTTTATTTGAATGACTTTTCTGCTGTACTCTTTCGCATGTGTTCAGGCTCTGCAAACATATATTAAGGCACTATCAACTGCAGCAGTCTAAGCATCATCTGAAAAGCGTTCCCCTCCCCCTACCCACTAAAAATTTCAGCCAGGAAAGAATATTTTTACAAATACCATATCTCTCAGTAGCTGCATAGTGTGAAAGTGATTTTCATAATGTTAGATGGTTAACAGACATTCGGAATGCTAGCCTGTTGATGTCATGTGGATCAAAGCTGTGAAAGAAAGCAAACTCCTAATGTGGAGTTTCACAGTAAACACATTTTGTGTGTGAATGTCGTGCTCTGGATTGTGTCACTGACTTTGTGCAAACCACACTAATCATATGTAGGCAGCAAAACTGGAGAACATGTGTAATCAACATGATAAAAATAATATATGATCCTTACTCAAGCTGGCACTGCCGAGAAACATGAAAGTATAGCTTCAAATAATACTAAGTGAGAAAAGTCACAGAAATACAGATGAACAAGTGTCTTATACTTCCTGTTGGTCTGTTTCTCAGATGTGGCAACTTTTGTGTGTGTTTGAAAAGTACTCCGGACTACACTTCAATAGAAGTTACAAACATCAAAATCCTTTCCCAGCAGTAAAACATTTTACAGCTTAAAAAATGACAGATTTTACTTTCAGTCAAGCAGAGGAATTCCTGTAGTGGCACAGGCTCCCTGAAACTTTCCAGGTTCTCTCTGAGAAGGGGGAGGGGGAGAATCTTGGTCATGGTGAACTAAGAGTGGGTTTTCCTATTGCTCTTTTTCTTCCACAAATATGATGTGCAAAATGGTGTCAAGGTTCTGACTTACCAGCAGATCCATGAAATCAGAAATAGAAGCTAGACATTATTATCTGTTCAAACCTCATTATAAAAAATGTTAGGTCAGCAGTATTTCCCCAGACCCACCTCAGACCTGAGTATTTCCTCAGACCCAAAATCTTGGGTGTTCTTAGGTGCCCTTTGTCAACACCTAGACATTCTGCCATTCTATTTTGAAGTTCCTGAAGTTTTGCCTTTTATTTGAGGGCATAACCCTATTTATTCAGTGGAACTTAGTGAGTTAGTTCAGTGGTTTGTAATTCAATTATAAATGTTTGTCTGCTTTGAGTCTTTGCTAAAGGCTGTTTTGCTCATCACACGGGATAATCTCTGAATAGGAAAAGCAGGATTTCACGAGATGTGTGTGGATCAGTAAAGCAGCCTGATATGCTCGTGCTACTCTTCATATACTGTTATAATAAAGATCTATTTTTTTGTGCTGAGGTGAACTCCCTATAGGAAAGTTGTAAAGTATTGTGTGGAACAGCCTTAAGTACATAATTGTTAACTCGCATTAGCAAATGAAATTTTAGGACCTTCCTTTAAAAAAAATCATAACTTACAAACCTACGTTTGATACAGCATTGACTTTCATCTGTGCTCATCAACTAACTTCTTACAGGAGCATATTTTCTTAGGGAGGAGAGCTTGTTGGTTGATGCCATTCATGTCTCAGTTCCACATAGCATACAGGAGAGAAGCTTTTTAATGCCATCAACTTTGCATTAAAACAATTAAATAGTCAAAACAGCATCATATCAACATGGTAATTAAGCTACCTGAGTTTTCTGTAGTTTGCATGGTCTGGCTGTAGAATTACGGTGTGTATGTTTCGTTATTCACTTATTATATTTATTCCATTTCTGCTATGCATGATGGTGAAACAAAAGTCAATAAAAGATAGTGAGGTTTCACAACCTTGGTTGACTATTTCTTAGGTACACCATAATAAAGTGACACCATCATGTCCTTATGGCAGGTTAGAATGAAATGTCTAAGAGTTATGGTTAGAGGTGTTTGTTTCTGGTGAGTAAGATAGGATTACAGCCCAAATTTTACTGAACACAATGGATTTTTGGGTAAATTAAAAAAAATACAGTTTTCAAACACCTCTTGTTATGGTTCCAAAACTGTGGTTCCTTCACCTTGAGGAAGAGTTGCTACTTCACTGAGCTTTTTGAGAAGTTGTAAAACCCGTCTCTTTGGTCAAGCGCTCAGTTGAACTGAACTTGTCTTCTGTGGCTATATAAGGTATGATTGGCTTGTCGTTGCTTATATTTAATGTTATAATTGTGTCTGCGATAATATTTTTAAGATTTGATCTGCAGTTTGATGAAACTTAAGTTTTAAGTTTAATCCATTTCTCAGGGTGACTGATGTTAACAAGACCAAGTCCCGTTTACATGTAACTCTTTTGTACCATTTGAGAGTCTTTTGGACTCTTTGGGCATCCATTTTAGTTATGGTGGGATGACTACAAGTTGGTCTCTGAGCAACAGAGCGATTAGCATTATACTTCTAGTGGTAGTGTTTGCATTTAAATAAAACCCAGCTAGGCAACTAGTTGACTTTCCACAAAATGTTTCATTGTCTGTCTCTTGTGCTCTTCCTTCTGATTTCAAAAATATGTTTTTGAACCATCATTTCAAGGATATTTTGCTGCCATATATGTTTAAAATTGACATCTAAAACTCTTGGTTGTGGTAAACAGCATTACTAAATAATTCAGAAAAGGATCAGAAAGTTTGCTGTTGCTCCTTTCTTTATTAATGGTTTGTGAGTAAACATAATTTACATTGTATTTGGCTTCAACAAATGTTTTGTTTGTTTGGAAAGTATTTTCCAGTAATATTTAAAACAGATTATTTTCTTTCTTTTAATTACGGTGGAATTTTAAGTTGAATATAATGTGAAGGCTATGCTTCTGTTACTAAGGGAACGGTATCCCAGTTGTAATGAGACATTTGTTAACTTCTGTATACAGCTTGTGGTTCATTCCATAAATACTTGTGGGTTCTCTGATGTCCTTCACAGGGCTTTATCTATGACAAATTTTTACCACAGCTCTTGAAGTGCTTTGTGAGAATGGGTGTGGGGTTCTTTCTTTCAAATTCTGCCCTAAAATTTTTGCATTTTAAGCATGTTTCTTTTCAGCTTTGTGCTGTCTCCCTTACTTTAAATATTGTATTCTTCTCACCATGTGGCATCTTGTTCTGTTGAGGCAAATTCATCGATAGACCTATTTATATTTTATTTTACCTCTTCTGTTTTGTTTTATTCTCTGTACTAATTTAAGAATCTTATGGGCATTTATTACAAATATTAAACAATATATAATGAAAACTTTACTTTGGAGTCACTCAAATCTGTCTTTGAAGAATTCAAGTTTCATGTATTATTCTTGTTGTCCTGATGAAAAATACAGCGATGTTAATTTGTTGTTGTATGCAATCTGTATACTACGTTTTAGTCACTGTTGCTCTTTGAACACTTTGACTTCAATTTGTGCATCCCCAGGTGTTGCCACGACCATTTTCTTTTCCATGACTGTTATATCTGGTGTATTATGCACCAGAAATGTATCTGTTTTTTGTTATTATTTATATACCTTTTCAACAAAAAGTAGTTCACAAAGCAATGCTATACATGTATTTCAGTGGGACTTAACGTAGATCTTCACACAAGTGACATTTGAACGATATGGGGTTGTAGTGCCATAGAACTTGATAGAACTTGATGGCTTCCTCATAATAGCTTTGGAACCTATCCTCTGGCCTGCTGGAGAAATGGAGATCAGTTGGCGGAATGGTGTTTTATGCCGTTCCTTCCATCTGCAGCCCCCAATTTTGCAGGAATAAAGTGCTTTCCATTCACACAATAGTAAGTTAGGCCCCAGGCCTAAGTCTGTGGCACTTTTGAATCATACCGTCATAATTGACTCATAGTTTCAACTTGAGGAAAGGTAGAGAAAAACAGATGTAAGGTCACTGTAAGTTGCAAATAAATTACAATATGTAATCCTGGTTTAAATTGCGTATTTAAATTACTCTATCTCTGGAGTTCTTCAGTCATAAATTTCGTACAGAGGTACCCAAACTTTTCAGTGCTGCAATCCACCTCATCCTCCATGGTGTTGCAACACGATGCTCCGGATAGTGCTAGAGTGCCTTAATGGGAAGCCCGGAGGTCTATTCCACATCATGCCTAGCCTGTGACCCAAACTACTGGCCTCTGCAGACTTAATAATGGCCCGCAGAAGCGATTGGAAACAACTTCCGGTCAAACCAGAAGTTGCACCCACAAACTGTAAGTTGCTTCTGTTTGCTTCTGCAGGCCATTCTGTGCCTGAGGAAGCCAATAAATTGGGTCATGGACCCAGCGTGTCTCAGAAGAGGCCTCCTATTAAGGCAATCCTGCATTACCAAGAACATTGCCCTGGGGCCACTACAAATGGGTTTGCAACCCACAGTTTAGGAAATGGTGATTTAGTACATGAGAAACTCTTCCCTGTAGGACAGAAAGCAAAACACTATTTTGTTACATGGACAATTGTATGTACCTGGTGGGTACATGACAGCAAAATAGTCATGTACAGATATCACATATCATAAATCTGCACGCCGTTTTTCATACATTTCTTATATATCTGCTTTCAGTGTAAGAAATCTATTGCATTAGAAACAACCCTTCTGGTTTGCTTAATAGACCCTCATCTACTAATCAGTGACACTCAGAAGCAGTCTACTCACCTTTCCTGTTTGTAGACATGAGGTCCTCTTATGTGAATTTCACATCAGTGGTCTGAGAGCACTATGTATAGAACAGTATTATTCAAACTGTAGTTCGCAACCTGATGTCAGGTGGGTCGCAGAAAGTTGGGAGCAACCATATTTGAAGCTGCAGACCTTACTCTTGCTATTTTCTTTTTGTGTGTGTTCACAATTTGAATTTTCAAGTGAGGGATTTTTAAAAAAAATGTTTTTAGTTCAGTGTTTTTACATAAAATTTTGACCTAATCTTGCTTTCTGGCAGTGATGTTTCATGGTTGTGCAGTTGCTGCAGTCCAAGAATGCCAGTTTGCATTCCAAGAGGGTCATTTGATCATGACACAATGTCAGCACTTCCTGCTTGATGACATCACTTCCAGGTTAATTACATCACTTCCAGTGGGTCCCAACATGTAAAAGTGGGTCCTGTTCTAAAAAGTTTGAGAGCCACTGGTCTAGAAGAATGAATGTATGCGTTGCATATGCACTATTGGGTTGGAGATTATGAGTTATCCACAGGATGACCCAGAACTATTTGTAGAACTGTGAATTTTTCCAAATTCCTGTGCAGAATTCTGCAGTATGCACATCACAACTAAAGCAAGTATGTATCTTAACTGCTCATAAATTTCATTTGCTCACTTTGGCAGCACATATACTAAAATTGGAATGATAAATAGAAGATTAGCATAGCCCCTGCACAAGGATGACACGCAAATTCGTGAAGCGTTCCATGCAAAAATCAACAGACATGCTTATCAGGACAAAATGTAACACTGGAACTAACTGATAACCCCAAAACTGAATCTTTAATTTAGTGATAAGTGTCTTGAAACAAATAATCTTTTCTCAGGAGTGTGGGCTAGTCTTGTCTGGCAGCATGTAAACCTACAACTGGCATAGTCTCCCATTCAAATTCAAAAACTTCTTTAGCGTTTGTTTCCTATACACTTTGTACTAATGTTTGACTGATTTAATGTGAAGGCTTTGTGTTTGACTTTGGCACTCACAAAAGCAATGGTGTATCTGTGGCTTCCTGAAGCAGGATATAGGTTTCTAGGATATGTTGCCTTTTGCTGCCAAAATACCTCAACAATACTGTTGGAAATAACTGAAAAATGTTCTGTTTGCCATTTTAAACTTAGCGTTTCAACTCTGTTCTACAAGTGTGTTTTCTGCACAGTTTCCAGTTTACTTTGATGGTTCATGAGTGTGTATGTGCCTCTGTTTTACCAGTTCTTAAAAAAGGGTTTTGATTAGAGGCACTCTTCACTCTTTTGTGTGTTCTGACTTTACAATGAACCCTTGATTTAACAAAATTTGGAAATAATGGATGTTGTCTTCTCTATTAAAAACTAGTCATATATGTTTTGTGCTTGTGAGTTGTCATAAATGCATTCAGATTTAATGGACTTCTCGCATTATCTGACACCTCTTCTCCCCCCATTAGTCCATTAAATTGAGAGTCCATGGCATAATCTGGATGGTTTGCGGCTGGGTAGCCGGCAGATTTGTACTCTTATCAAGAATGATCTCTAGTGGGAGTTACTTTTGAGTAAATATACTTAGGATCTGATTGTGTACGTGGATCCCTCCAACTTGATGGAATTATAAATATGCCTTACTGTGCACTAGATTGTGTATCTCAATCCAGATAGGAGTATATTTGCTGAGCAGGCTTCCCTAAGCATATCAATCAATCAATCAATCAACAGGTACTTATATACCGCTTTTCAACACGAAGTTCACAAAGCGGTTTACAGGCAAATAGTAACAATAAAGTTAAATGGCTCCCTGTCCCAAAAGGGCTCACAATCTAAAAAAAGGCAGACCGCCAGCAACAGCCACTAGAAAGACTGCGCAGGGGTGAAGAGGGACAATTACTCTCCCCCTGCTAAATATAAGAGGAACACCACTGGAAGAAGTGCCTCTTGTCCAGTTAATATCTGCATATCTGTATATCTGTATACCAGCATATCTGTACCTGGAGGGAGAACAACATGTGTAACTATGTGATGTGGGCATCATTTCTTTGCCTTTTAAACAAAGTTGAAATTCCATATACAACTATTCAGAATGGGAAGCACAGAACCTGCAAAGGTCCTCTACTAACCATAGAGGGTTCCCTGATTGAGTGACTCCACCTAGAATCCCATGGGGATGAAAATCTATTTTAAAAAACAAAAACTTGGGCTTTAGAGCCTTGTGTTATTTGTTTTATTGGTAGTTTCCGTGTCTGCTCTACTGCCTTATTGTTGGTCCAGGAAATCCTAACCCGATTATGTTGTGACAAAGCATCCCATTCCAACCTTCATCCAAGAATTATCATGCCAAGCACTAGCCAGGATCAGTAATACCCTGCAATCCTCTTTCCTTACCAGACTTCTCTCTCAGGTCTCCCTGACTGTTTCCAAAGCTACTGAGCCAACACAGACTAGTCGCCTAAAATTATGGATCCCTTCTCTCTCTCTCTCTCAGCATCTCATCCTTTCCTTGCCCTAACCCCCTCAAGTTTACTGCCTCCCAAGAGTTTGCTTCATTGCCCTCTTTTTGCCTTTGAGACTCTTCTTTGCCCAGGGAGAATTGCTTAGCAATTGCTTGGCCACCCAGCCCTTTGCTGCTTGTGCTGCTCTCAAGCCCCACAGAAACAGGACTGCTAACCTTGATCCACTGTGCCGACTCACCAAAGACCCACTATATTCCTTGCCTTTGTCTTGCCTGGAGTCAAATTGACTGTACTCTTACTTATTGTCTCTGTCTCGGCTTCCACTGTGTGGTCTGTGTGTGTATGAGAGAGCTTTTTTTGGTTTTCTTCTGCCTTTTTGTCAGAAACCTGAGATCAGCCTCTCATGTCCATAACAGATCCCTCAAGCCACGTGGGATTTGAGCAATAGTCCAAACTTGGGTCTTCCCATTGGCGATTCGGTTTCTTTCCCTCCAGAGGGAGTCATTGGCTCTGAGTGTTGGTTTAGTGGAAGAGACTAGCACCCCTTCCACAAGTGAATGATATTCATAGTCTGCTTCAAGGCATATTCTTTGGTACAGGCTACGAGCTGTTTGCAGTAACCTGAGCCACTAAACCTTTCTCTCCCACAAATTTCCTCTCTCTTCCTTTCTCCTTGGCACCCTAAAACCATTTCTTCCCTCTCCCCAGTTCCTCTGGGAAGCCCATTTGATCTCCTTGTGTCCTTTCCCCCCCAATGCTTTCCGCCCTTTGCTCTGACCCTTTTCCTTATGTGGTTTATGAGTGTAAGCTTTAGAATTCCCCCTGTCTAGTATGTAACTGTATGGGGTACTTCATTTAGGCCCAGCTTGAACCCATTTTGGAATACTAAAGTGCACCTTCACCCTCATTTCTGCACCTTTGCACTCATCTCAGTTTTCCTTTCACTGGCAAATTTATATAGTTGGCCATTATACTACGTCCCTGCACATTACTGTTTTTCTTTTGTGTGTGCATGTTATGTGTGTTTTTAAAAAGCTCTGCTCGTAACAAAGGATAAAAAAGGTCCCCAGTCTTGGAGTAGGGGTGGTGGGTATGGATTATTGAGTGAGAGGCACAGCTGCTATCCACAATTGATTAAAAAAACCCACGTTTATTGGACATACAGAATTTTCAGATTCTTATAGTAGGGAGTGCCCTGTGATTAATTGCTTAATAATATTTGACTGGTGGTACTTTATGCAAATGCTCCTGCTTTGCAATGTGTGGATGAATCTATTTTTGGATTGGGAAAATTGTGAAACAAATTTTCTGCATGATTATAAGCATTTGCTGTTTTGTTTTGTTGTAACATGTACTTATGGTTAATTGATGATTCTATATTTTTCTAAGCTGCTTTGAGTGCAACTTATTACAGAATAGCAAGGCATAATGCCTGGATAAATTTTCACATGAATAAAAAAATACACATCTTTTCTTTGTTTCCACTTGTGGCAGCATCTTAAGAAACGTTCCATGTTAGAGTGAAGAAGGAATGTGTGTCTTAAAATGACACTTACCACCCAGGTTTTGTGTGCGCATGTATTACACATCCTTAGTGCTTTTAAAATGTACTGCCCAATTATTTGGGAGCACTTTTTTAATCAGTGTAAAAAATCAGCAAAATATTGTAAATCTAAACTACAGTGTATACAGTTAAAACTGCAATCCTATACACACTTTCCTGAAAGTAAGCCCCATTGAACACAATACTGACTTCTGAGTAGGCAGTCATAGGATTGTGCTGTGAGTTATGACTGCTAAATTAAGTACTGACAGTAATATATTGACAACAGCAGATCACATTATTAATAATTAAAAGATATTACTCTTGTTCTTATTTATCAGTTATTAGGTTAGTGTATAGAACATTGTATGGAGTAGTCAAATGGCATTAATCAGTATGTTAATTCCAGTACATATATCTGTCATAAGAATTTGCATTATTCCCAACAGAGTAGCTCACTGCTGAATCCTTGAGCAATCTCCAACTCTCAATCTGTCACATGTAAATGGGAGGTAATAGTGAGAGTTGTGGATAAATGAAAGGTTGATAAGGACACATAACACATCTGGCATGTCACACTGCAAAAGCAATGAAATATAATTGTTAAAAGCTGTGCTCTCTCTCTCTCTCTCTCTCTCTCTCTCTCTCTCTCTCTCTCTGTGTGTGTGTGTGTGTGTGTGTGTGTGAGAGAGAGAGAGAGAGAGAGAGAGAGAGAGTGAGTGAGAGAGATCACTAGGGATAGCTAAAACATTGAAAAAAGCTCAGTGCAAATATTCATGCTTACTCAGAAGTAATTCCAATGATGGTCAATTGGATTTACTCACAAGTAAGTTGCATTAAATTGCAACCTAAGTGGCATTAGTATGAGAAGCAACTCTATGACATTGGAACTACTTGTATGACCTCCCTAGGTAGCCTTAGGCAAGACACTATCTCTCAACCTGAACCCACATCTGCAATATGGAATTCATAATTCTTTTTTAAAGTATTAAATACAGAAATCACAAGATCATACAAGCATATATACAGTAACAGACATTATGCCAAATGGTCCTTGGTATCAAAACAAAACAAAAGCCTTCAAGCCACCCAGACTTTGTTTTATTACATATGTGTGCACTTTCAGATAAAGTTATTTATTTTAAATAGCTGTGAGAGAGTTATCAATTACTGGAAAAGGAAAATTTGTTTTGATGATGTCCATATGCAAATGTTTTCATTGTTTCAGTGTTAATTTGAATTAGAAAGGAAATATTTTGAGGAGTTTCATTAGAAAATTCAAAGCAATTAAGGGGATAATAATTTTGACCTATTTTACTGGTTCACTGTAAGAAAATGAAATGCTTCAAATGCTCAAAAAGTATTGTGTAAACTCTAAGGATTATTATTGCGTACGATTTTTTGCAACTCTTATCACTCCATTCTTCGGTTCATAAGTTGGTGTTTTCATTTTCTTTTTCCTCATCATTTGGAACAATGTTATCATTTGCATTGACTTTCTCCAAGAGGATATTAAGATTCCCAAGAGGATGTATGTCCCCAAATCTTAAAACTTTTCTAAAGATAGATAATTTTTAATTTCTTTTTGTAATAAAAAAGTTTTTCATAAGAAAGTAGTGTTTTCACTTGAAATTAAAGGAACAGTCTGGTTAGTGCAAGTTAGTGCACGGGTGTCTAGAATCAAATTCAGAAAAACAAAGTTCCATAAAATATTCAGAACACAACTGGCATAATGTACAGGTGTGTCTTGGACATGGCATGGAAATTTTTTTTAACTGAATATTATTGTAAATATCTGTGCACTAATTTGAATTTGAATTCTTTTCACTTTCAGGTAGTGTGTGTGTGTGTGTGTGTGCGAGAGAGAGAGAGAGAGAGAGAGAGAGAGAGAGAGAGAGAGAGAGAGAGTGTCAGGGGTGTATTTAGCATCCTAAGTCGAACAGCTAAAGTTTATTGAATTTGGTATGAGCAATGAGGAAACATAAGGATGTGCAGAAGTTCCTGAGGACATTCTTTAATCCTGTCAAATCTTTTGGCCACCCCTCAAAAATTCTTCAAGGTTTCACCTGTGGCGGGGCTTCACATTGCTTGATTTTGGTTTAAGTAAAATTTCAGTGACAGCTCTGGTGAGGGCACAGTGCTGATAAAGAAGATCCAATTGCCACAATTGAAAGTGTTAAACCAAAACAAAACAAGCCCACGTTTTATTGTATTACAAATATTTCATGTCTAACACAAGTAAATAAGAATAAAGATAGAATGTCCATCTTACCAGACTACCATTGTTTTCTTGTCAATGCAGTCTTCCTTGGTTAATATTTCTCTATTAGCTCAAGTATTAGTTGAAGGCAAGACTTTGAACAGAAAGCAAATGTTATTTTTGTTAATACAGCAGGCTTTTGCATTTCAGTTGGTTGATACAGCTTGGTGTAGGGCCCCACGTGCTGCTGAAGAAGGGTTAAAAAAAGGTTAAAAGTTAACAATTTGGGATGAATATTTTAATATTATCTTTAAGCTATTTTTGTTTTATCTAAGCCCTTTACCTATAAAAACTAGTCTTATAAACACTAGAATTTTGCCTAGAATGTTAACGTACAGAGAGCACATTGAATATTGTTTCGAATTTATTATCTTTGCTAATAATTTTGACTGTCCTTTTTAGAGGGTTGGACTTTTGTCCATGTATCGGTTTGATAATCTGAGACAACAGCAAAAAGGCGCTCCTGTCGTGTGTCAGCTTATCAAATACACTATGCTGTGCCTTTCCTTTTACGAAATATGTGCCACACAGTAAACCTGAAGCTTGTGTCCAGTGGAACTCAACCTCAGTACTTCCAGGTGAAATATATACAGCACCTGATAAGGCTGAGGTATTGTACCCCTAAACAAAGAGAAACTGAAGCAACCCATACGTGTCGGGTATGTCTAGATGAAAATTGCTGCTGAACCAGGAAGAGGTTTTTTGCCTCTACTCAGTTTAGCAGTAAGCCAAATATTTATGCAGTGTTTGGGAAAGCCAAAACCGAGTTAAGTGTCCTGTTACAGACAAACAATATTGAATTGCGAGCTAAAATTCTTTAACCCATAAAACAAATCAATAAAGAATGTGTTACATTCTTACATCTGGCTTTAGCACCGGTTATTTCTTATTACTGCTAACCTCACTCCTCCTTCTCTGTCCTTCTTCCTGAATCTATTTAGAAAAATTATGTTTCTCTGGTGACTTGTGGAAATGTTTTATCATCCAAACAGATCACCAAATCTCCATTTAGAATTATGTTCATTTGCAGTTTATCAAATCAACATTTAGAATATAGGTCCTGAAGATTTGTGAATACCTAAAATAAAACGTTATTCTGTCTAAACACCAAAAAGTACTACAATGATAAATTAACCTCTAGTTGTTCACTGCTTATTTTGTTTTCTTGAAGCATTTAAACAAGAGACATGTTTTGTTTTGCTTTGTTTTATTACCAGGCAGATTATACTTATTTCGCACCCTAAAGAACTGAAGCTTTCACAGCATTTTTACAATTTTTCCCCATTTAACCTGAAAATATATTGTATAGTTGTACTTTACCTTTTTTTCACTATTGTGCTCCAGATATAGCTCTAGAAGACAACTGCAGTGGAAAACGTTCTTCTGCTTATTTGTGGTAAATTACTGTACACAGAGCTTTTTGCAACAAAGCACTACTTTTAAATGTCTGGTCACCTCACGGGATATGTAGTGCATTTCCTGCCACTAGGATAAGAGGAAGGAAGCACAAGGCCAAAACGTTTGATGTGTGGTCTACTATAATTCCTTTCATGTGTTCAGTGGCTTTTATATGATCCATGTACTACAATCAATTCTGACCATGCTGTGGTCCATTTCATTAAAGCTGACCTTCCTAAATGGAAAACAAATTCACATTTTAGTGGAATTCACCTGCCACCACTATTTTAATGAAAGGGTTATCATTTTGCCCTTAAGCTGATTTCTTTATTAAGAGTTTTATGGAAAGGTTTCCTTTGGCTTATAAAGATAATTTCATTTTTTGCAAGCTGAATGCAAGGGAGCATCTGATAAATGTAAACCAGACATGGCAGCTAATATTTTTTGTGATTTGAAGACGTCTGGAAACATTCCTCAAAAATTCACATTTGAATGTATGAAGCTAGAGAGTAACTTCCTGGGTACACTTCTCAGTACAGCTTCTGTGTGGGGTCTGACGCATGGCTGCTATGAGCATTTTATATGACCTGGCCACTCTTTAGTTCAGTTCCTACTGTAGGGTTTATCTGCCTGGCAGCATGGAGACCAGGTGTGGACTAGTCTATATGGTGAACTGGGGCACAAAAATAACTTACTTTGTGGAACAGGTGCCATGTGGACATAGTTTTAGGTGACCGCAGATTTTAAAACTGGATCATGAAAAGTTATTTGGAACCTGATAGTAAATAGTTATTCTAGCTATAAATTTGTTCTGTGGAGGAAAAAGAAATTTATCAGATTGTCTCCCGTGTCAATAGTTCTTGCAAATGTGGCCCCATTTCCAAGTAAATCCAAAGCTGTGTTAACCTAAAGACCAGACTTTTACAGTCACAACTTGAAGTAAGTGGGCAACAGGAGCGCCGACTTGTGTTCAACATTGGGGGGGGGGCGCAGCCACGACCCTTGACGCACCCAGAGGCATTCCAGGGCGAAACAGCACCCATGGCACACAATGTTAAGACGTCACAACGTCATAATGTTGGGGTGTGTCGCTTCTCTCCCCCATGGTTTGCCAACTTTGGCCAAGCCATGGTGGAGAAAGACCCCTCGTTCGCCCCACCCTCCCTGTCCAAATTTACACACACACACACACACACACAAGAGAAAAAAATACAAAAATATATAAAAAAATATTGGGGTGGCAGACAGCCAATGGGCCACTATGAAGTTGGCACCTATGGTGGGCAACTTATGTGCACTTTATTTGCACAAATTCAATTACACATGCTTGGCAAAAAAACAAAACCCAATTGTTTAACTAGTGTAGGTGATTTTTTTTTAAATTTCTGTCCCGCCTTTCTGCCCCATGGGCACCCAAGGCGGCTTGCAACATTACAAATACAATAAAACCACAATGTTAGCAATTAAAAACAATGTTAAAACAATATTAAAACAGTTAACATTTAAAATTTAAAACAGCAAGCCCCATGGATCATAAAATGTAAAAAAGAGAATGTAAAATGCCAGCCAGCCTGTCAACAATTAAAGGCTCTTGTAAATAAAAAAGTCTTCAGCCCCCGCCGAAATATTGCCAAAGAGGGAGCAGTTCTTAATTCTAATTGGATGGTATTCCAAAGTCGGGCGGCCACCACTGAGAAGGCCCTATTCCTGGCCACCATCCCCCTCACCTCTCCTGGTGGCGGCACAATCAGAAGGGCCCCCCCAGATAACCTAAGAGTACGGGTAGGATTATATGGAAGGAGGTGGTCCCTCAGATACCCCGGACCCGAGTCATAAAGGGCTTTAAAGGTCAAAACTAGCACTTCGAATCGGGCCCGGAAAGGAACCGGCAGCCAGTGTAGCCGCCGAAGCAACAGCCCGACAAGAGTTGAACCGACGAGCCCCAGCAATCACACGAGCAGCCGCGTTCTGCACTAGTTGCAATTTCCAGACCGTCTTCAGAGGCAGCCCCACGTAGAGCGCATTGCAGTAGTCTAGTCTAGATGTCACTAGGACGTGGCTCACCGTGGCCAGATCTGCGCAGCTCAGGTATGGTTGCAGCTAGCGAATCAGCCGAAGCTGAGCAAAGGCCCCCCTGAAAACCGCCGCCACCTGGGATTCCAGGAGCAGCTGTGGATCCAGGAGAACCCCCAAGCTGCAGACCTGCTCCTTCAGAGGGAGTGCAACCCCATTCAGAGCAGGGCGATAGTCCAGTACCCGAGCTGTGGATTTCCGGACCAGGAGTACCTCTGTCTTATCCGGATTTAATTTCAGCTTGTTCGCCCACATCCAGCCCCTAACTGCTTCCAGACAACGATCCAGGACCTCGGCCACCTCCCCAAATCAGGGGGAAAGGAGAGATAGAGTTGGGTGTCATCAGCATATTGATGGCACCACACCCCAAACCACCGGATGACCTCTCCCAGCGACTTCATGTAGATGTTAAATAGCATGGGGGGATAAGATGGACCCTTGCGGCAACCCAAACTTAAGAGGCCGGGGTGCCGAATAAGAGTCCCCCAGCACCACCTTCTGGGATCTGTCAGCCAGGAAGGAGTGGAACCACTGTAGAACAGTGCCTCCAAGCCCCAACCCGGCCAGCCAGCCCAGAAGGATACCATGGTCGATGGTATTGAAAACCACCGAGAGGTCCAGCAAGACTAACAGGGATGCACTCCCCTGTCCATTCCCCGGTGTAGGTCATCCACCAAGGCGACCAAGGCAGTCTCCGTCCTGAACCCCGGTCTGAAGCCAGATTGGAATTGGTCCAGATAATCCGCTTCCTCCAGCACCTTCTGAAGCTGGGATGCCACCATCCGCTCAATCACCTTGCCCAGAAATGGGATATTCGAGACTGGCCGAAAGTTGTTTAAATTAGTGGGATCTAGGGCGGGTTTCTTCAGGAGGGAGTGGACAACCGCCTGCTTCAAAGCAGGCGGCAACACCCCCTCCCTCAGAGATGAATTCACCACCCTCCCCGTCCATTCGGCCAGCCCTTCCTGGGCAGATCTAATTAGCCATGCTGGGCAAGGGTCAAGCGGGCAAGCAGCAGGTCTAACACTCCAGAGAATCCTGTCCACATCCTCAGGTTCTACAAGCTGGAAAGAATCCCAAATAATAGGATAGACAGGTTCCCCGGGGACATCACTAGATACGCTTACAGCAGTGTCCAAGTCATGCCGAATCTGATCGACCTTCTTCGCAAAATGTTTTGCAAACTCGTCACAGCGAGCGTCCATGTGCTCCTCCCCTCCAGTAGGGGGGAGCAGATGGAGTAGGCTACAGACCACACGAAAAAGCTCAGCTGGACCGTTCTCTGCGGATGTGATGGTGGCAGAGAAGTGTGCCCTCGTAGCTGCCACTACCGCTCTAGAATACGATCTCAATTGGGCTCTAGCCCGTGTACGGTCAGATTCGGCACAAGTCTTCCGCCGCTGTTGCTCTAGCCGTCTGCCCTGCCGCTTCATCATTCGTAGCTCCTCAGAAAACCAAGGAGCCGCTCTGACTCTGTGACTGGGCAGGGGACGCTCGGGAGCGATCTCATCCAGGGCCCTGGTCATCTCCCTATTCCAGAGATTGACCAGGGCGCTGGGTGGGTCTCCAGCTCTGGCAACAGGAAAATCCCCCAGAGCCCTCAGGAATCTGTTTGGATCCATCAGCCTCCGAGGGCGGATCATAGACTATGATCCCCCACCGTTGCAGAGGTGAGAGGTTGCAACAAGCCTAAATCCCACCAGAAAGTGATCTGTCCATGACAAAGGAGTGATCTTAATCTCCTCCACCTCCAGATCATCATCAGCCTGCCCAGCAGTGAACACCAGGTCCAGTGTGTGTTCCGCATCATGTGTTGGGGCAGATATTCTTTGAGACAGACCCATGGTTGCCATGGAGGCCATGAAATCCTGAGCCGCAGCTGTTCCTGGGGCCTCAGTATGAACAGTAAAGTCCCCCAGCACTAATAGGCGAGGGGACTCCAACACCACGCTCGAGATCACCCCCGTCAGCTCAGGCAGGGAGACTGTTGGGCAGCAAGGTGGGCGGTACACCAACAGAATTCCTATTCTGTCTCGCCCCTCCAGCACAACACGAAGGCACTCAAACCCGGTGGACTGCTGAACAGGGTAACTGGTGAGATGGATGGTATCCCAGTAGACTATCGCAACCCCATCTCCCAGCCCCTGTAGTTGTGGCTGCTGCAGTACCCGGAAACCCGGCAGACACATCTGGGAAAGATTGACCCCACCCAGCTCATCCAGCCAGGTCTCTGTGATACATACCAGGTCGGCACCCTCCTCCAGGACTAAATCCTGGATTAGGCAGGTCTTATTGTTCACTGACCTGGCATTCAGAAGCAGCAGTTTCAGACTGTTGCCAAGAGTGCCAAGGGTCAGAGGGGTGAGAGGAGGGCCAGAAAGAGGGACAGTCTGTCTACAACTGACCCTCCTTCTCCTGTAACGGCTAGCTCAGCGCCCACCGCCATACCTTCCGTTACCCGCAACTCTACTGATGGTGGCCTCCCTCCCCTCCCCTGAGCTCCCTCGAGGTGTTAAGCACATACCTCCAGCAGGTTGACTTCCAAGCCACTAAAACAGCACAAAAACAGTCTAAAACACGCACACACACACACACACACACACACACACACACACACACACACACACACATTCACACCTTCCCACCAATGCAGCAACCTCACCCCCCTCACACCGAGGCTAGGGTCACTGCGGCCTCTGCCCTCCCATTGAAGCAGAGGTCCTCTGTCCCCCCCGTCTCCCCTCTCACCAAGGCAGGGGTAACGTTCAAACTCCCTGGCCTGACTCTCACTCAGGCCAAGGTCTCTCACAATCACACACGTCCACACACTTGCTAAAAGGCTGGCTTCAGCCTTGTTGACAGGCTTCCCTGTGTCCAGAACGTGCAAGGAGCAGGGAAGTGGCTGGCAGTTGTTGATCCACGGGGTGTCGAGCAGGGTAGATGTCAGTAGCAGATGGGTCTCCGATCCACCAGGCGAAGAGCCACAGGCAAAGAGCCCTTTGGTTCTTGCCCTTTGGCTCGCACCAAAGGCTCACGCCTCTGGCAAGCCAGAGGCCTTTAGCTGTTTCAACTGACCTGCAGGGAAGAGCCAAATGGAGTTGTGTGAGCCGGTCTGCCCACAGCACAGGCGTTCACTCAAACAGCTCCTCCCCACACCCTTCAGGCCAGCACTCTGGGCACTCTGATTCTGCCTACCATTCCACTCACTAAATACATGCCTGAGTATGAGATCAGAGATCAGAGAATGAAGCTGCTGTTCCCTCATTCGGTCTCAGTTCCCACCTGTTGCTTGTAATTTTTCTGTACATTTTTCTGATGTAAAGGATTTTCAAGGTAATTTTAGTTATATGTACTGACCCTGGAACATAATCCTCTCATATGGTGCAGGGTTGATTGTATTTATTTTTATATTGAGTATTATGAAAATCAAAGTACAAATCTACGATGTTCTGTTTCCAAATTTACAAAGCTTCCTCTTTGCATGAAGCGGTTAACATGCATCTACCCTGATGCATCTATAGTGACTCTGTACCCACATGGCCCTCATTATTCATGTGGGTTCCATTCCCAGAACCTCTGTGGATACTGAAATCAAGACGGTATTGAAAGGCATGGATTTGGGGCCACCCCACCTTCCGAATCCAACTGGAGCTGTGCTCTGGTTGACTCCAGAGGGGCTTCCTGAGTCGTGCAGAGGCCATCTGTGAGCTCTGCAGGCTTCAGAATGCCCGTTTTGGGCAAAAACAATGTTTCCTGAGGGAAACCAGAAGAGACGTTTTAATGTCTTTACAAGGCATTCTGAGGCCTTAGGAATTCCACACAGAGCTTCCCTGGGCAGTTGCACGTGGCCTCTGCAGGCCTCAGAAGAACCTCCAGAGCTGCCTGGAGCACAGCTCCAGTCACCTTCAGCGGGTCCAGGTGGGTCCTTCCCTCATGGGATTTGAGCCTGCAGTTTCTGAAATCTCAAGTGTCAAATCCACAGATATTGCAGACCCACCTGTATATAGAGAGTAAAATGGAATGCCGTGAGATAGTAGAATCATTTTATGGCAATTGTATCTTGAAGAACATTCCTGGTTTAAAAACTTCAGTTCTTTTAGACACCGCTCTTGCGGTTCATTTTGCAACATGAAACTTTTTTTTTTGCAAAGTATTTTTGCAGTGCTGCTTCTTTTCAGCAACTAGCCCTAGTAATGCAAGAAGCAGCCTTAGTTGCTTTAGTCACTAGTGGTTGACTTATACAGGGAGCTGAACAGGACAAATGCATCCCTGCTATTTCTGCAAGTCTATTTAGTGACTTTCAATACAATTTATTTATCCCTCTAGTGGCTTGTTTATTGATTTAAAATGTTTTTCAAAAAAAGAAATTCTGCTTTTCCATCATTCATTGACCATGTATCCTTCTGGAATACCTGCGATGGGATTGGGGGCAGAGTTTTGCAGTGGCTCCAGTCTTTCCTTGAGAGTCAGTCTCAGAAGGTGGTGCTGGAGGAGGGAGTGCTGCTCAATGCCATGGCTTTATGGTATCCTGGAGAGTTCTGCTCCCTCAGTGCTATTTAACATCTACAGGAAATCATTGGGGTACGTCATCCTGGTGATTGGTGTAGAGTGTCATCAGTATGTGGATGACATCCAACTACATCTATCCCATCCCCAGCTGCAGAGGCTGTGGAGGTTCTGAACCAGTGCCTGAAGTCAGTGAAGTCAGCCAACAGGTTGAAATTTAAATCTGAACAAGTCAGATGTTGTCTTGGTTAGCACCAATGGAGGATCAACCGGTCCTTGACAGGATTGCATTCCCCTTTGGGGATCAGGTGAACACCTAAGAAGAACTTCTTGACCCAAATTTGCTCCTGGATGTACAGCTGGCGGCTATGGGTGATGGGCCAAGGGTGATTTTGCTTAGCTGCACCTGTTCCTGTCTTGAACGCACCTAGCTACAATTACCCATATCTTGGTTAACTCTGGATAAATTATTGTAATGTGCTATAGGAAAGTCCATGAGAACGCTCCAGAAACTTTAGCTGGTGCAAATTCACATGGCGTCATTGTTGATATATGCCCGTTCCCTACCAGTGTGTTTTCAGGTATGATTCAAGGTGCTGATTATAACTTTTGGGGCCATACGTGGCTTTAGACCAAGCAAAGTATCTCAAATACCACTTCCCCTCATCAGTCTCTGTCCTATTTTTTTAGGGTGGCCCTCCTGCAGGTTTCACCCCCATCAAAAGTGGAATTGGTGTTATCCTACCAGAAGACTTTCTCAGTGGTAGAATGTTCCACACTGAAACATTTTGCCTTTTGAAGAGAAGTAGCAATATGGCACCTGAGCTGCTTCTGGCTGTGTGGACTTGCATTTTATGGGCACAGGTCCGAGCAGCCCCATAGGGCTGGCTGGGGGCTATCCCTGGGCAAGGGGAACATATGCCCTTGCCCTGTGCATTAGGATATAGCGTAGGTTAGGATTGCACCCTGAACCTTTTTTCAGAGCTCTCTTGTAGAGGAGCACTTTTGTCCTTACATACAAAAGTATCTGAAAGGCTAAATTGGTAAAACAGTGTATGTATGTCAGCACCTGATTGCTGGCTTGCTTTCTGGCATGGGGGGGGGGCGGAATTAAACTATGTTGTGAGCTTGGGGGTGTTAGTGAAATGTGTGTGTGCATACTTTTTAAAATTTCTTTACCATTCAATCTCAAAAATACAGGGCAGGCTAAAAAACCTGCATATTCCCTGTTCCTTCTTTGTATCAATTTGTACACATTAAGACCAGGCTAAGGCCCAGTGGCTTTTCAAATGCCTTTAGAATTAGACATTCCAGCCAGATCATCTGGATAGTCCTCTGCTTAGGGAAGAAGAGAAATGTGTAAAACTGGGCCTTCTATAATAAATGTTGTTCAAAAACACAATGCCATTATTTATATCCTTTTTCAAAATTTACTCTTTTGTTTATTCTTTTGGCCTTTTATAGGTCTCAGCTGACCTGTAAGGGAATACATTTGACTTCCTTACAATGAACCTCTGAATTATGCCTATTCAGCAATGAGTAGTAACTGATTCAACATGAGCTGTTTCTTATGTAAACATACAAAATGCCTGGCCCAGACTAAATCAATTTAAAAAGGAAAACATTAAAGTTATGTTTCCTGTTACGTACGTAAGGTCTTCTTTGAGTGCATTGCATTACTGTATTATTTACCAACTATGGTCAGCTTTTAGTTTATTCTCTGATGCCACCTGCAAATGGGATGGTGGAGATCACATAGGATACAATCAAAGATATGTCTAAATTTATGCATCACAGCAGTTGGAGTGGCTTTTACACTGAAACTCAGGACATACTTAGTACTGTATATCTTTTTGTTCAGATTTAAGATGCTATAATGGCAGGTTACAAAATGGGACTGTGGTAAAGTTCAAAGGGACAGCTGACCACTTTGGATGATTCTTGAGTTGGTCTGAGACCATTGCTAGAGGTTTGTCATCAGGAGTAGCAGGGGTGAAAGACTGAAATATCTGCTTTCATGCTGCAACATCATATCAGCTCTCTAAACTGTCGTGTTTGTGGTGCAAAACTTGTGGCAGGACACACTTGCAGTTTGATTTTCTGGACTGTGCTGGAGGCTGAGTATCATGAATGAGACATTAGGTAAAGTGAATTTCACAGTTTTTAAAATTCACTGCTGCAGGACCAGTGAATTGCTTAGAGTGATCAGCTCCAATGGCTAATGGATCTGGATAGTTTCCAATCCTGCTATTGGAGATGTTTCTGCTGAAGACCCAATGACCTCCTGGAATAGGAAATTACCTTCAGCTTGTTGGCACAATTGCTTCTAGGTGTCCCCTCCCACTTATCAGAACTGGGGGTGGTGGTGGTTTCTTCTTGGTTTACTGATGACTTCTGAGAAAGATGAAACAATTATTCAGTGGAGGAAGGCTAATGAACAGATCTGACCAAATTTACATCAGAGTCCATTTGGCAGGCTGTTTTGTGGTACTCATGATTGAAGAAAGTGTTTGTGTTTTGTGCTTCCCCCCAGCACAGTGTCTTTTCTAGTGGCTGCTGGTGGTGGTGGTCTGCCTTTTTTTTTTATTGTGAGCCCTTTTTTTTGACAGGGAGCCATTTAACTTTTTTTTTTTGGCCTGTAAATCACTTTGTGAACTTTTGTTGAAAAGCAATATATAAATACTGTTTGTTTGATTTTTCTGCTTATGCCCAGCTGTGATATGTAGAGCTGTGTGGGGGCTCCGAAACCCTGTCCCAACTGCAAGTGGTGGACTTCTAGTGGCTCTGCAGAATGATTTCACATTCTGTGTCATGTACCTTCCCCCCTCCCGCTCCATTGACTCTCCATTGAATCCCGCTCCAAAGATTCTGGTCTATAGTTTTTAAGCCATCTCTGTGTTTCATTTCGTTGTTGTTATATTGTTTCTTTTTTAGCCTGGAGTATATAACTTGAACAGCAGTATATAGCTTGAAATACAAGTAAACATAATGAGTAATTTTAAAATTATTGGAAAATTGTACTTATTGAAAACAAACTTGATGCTGAAATTGTTTGGTAATTCATTCAGATAAATAACTTTGTGTATCCTCATGCAGCTTTTTGTTTCTCAAATCATTCTAAGGATAGATCTCGAAGCATGCCGATTAGTGAGCGAAAGAGACACTGTTAAATTGAGCAGGAAAATAATCTGATTTGTTTATAGAGATATTTTCATATAATTAATCATTTTCACTGTGTGAAATTTACATGGCTTATGCCAATATTGATAGGATCTAACATTTAGTTCTAAACATTTAGTTCTGTAACAACATATTCAGACTCTAAGGATAATCCGATACAAACATATGAAGCAAAAAAATATTTGCCGGAGTTGGTTCAATTTGACCAGAAAGTACGGGGGCTCAAACGGTTCTAACAGTTCTAATCCAATGCTTTTTTCAGGTTTGTAGCATGTAACCTAGGAAGAACTAATTAGTAATTTGGATGAAAATCCCTAGAAATATGGCTCTAATTTGGTTGGGATCAGTTTTCCTGTTAAAGATATGTTCTTAAGGAGGTGCCTTATGAATTGCTAAGTGCAATTTTGCCATAGAAAAGCATAGCATCCACTTGAAGGGAAGTGTGTCCTTCCCTATGCTGGAAATTGGTGGATATAATCTTGAAATCATCAAAACCTTAACAGTTGACCAGGTATAATGCTTGTATTGTACTTTTTTTTTTTCCTTCAGAGGAAAATACAAACATCGATACCTTGTGAAAGTCATATTACTGTATATATTCTGAGACTGCAGTTTTACATTTTCTATTTATTATTGTTCCAAAATTCTAAATGTTCATTTACAGAACTTGCTAGATATGTGTTTAGAGAATTTGAAGGACATTGTGTACGTTCCAGATGTGTTTAATGTACCCATAATTGATGTATCAAATGCTGTTTGTATTAAGTAGACCTTATTACCTATTTAACCCGACTTGGGGGTAAATCTTTGTTTTAGTCTTTCTCCTCACATTATGATCCTGAATTTGTTCTAGTGGATTGAACTTAACTCTTGAATTTCTTTATTCCTTCCTAGGAGAGCACTGAATTTGGGAATTCTTCGAGATCCTGGATCTGAGGTTGAGGACAGACAATATCAGATAGACCTCCAATCCATCAACATTGGTACTGCTCAGTGGGATCAGCTGAAGCCAGAGAAAGAAAATGGTAAAGCAAGGGTACTGCCAGAGAATGAAAGGAATTCTCAAAATCCAGCACTTGAATGGAATATGGCCAGTAGGTAAGAAACAATGTTTAAATTGTGCCTTGTAGACTCTCGTAAAAATGTGGCGATAACATTTTGGTATTTGTCAATTCAATTGTGTTTTTGCATTCCATAACAAGCACATTTCCCATAAGATAGAGATGTGAACTGTACATTTCAAATTGTTGTTTGTAGCAATGTTACACTATAATTGCCATACAGATACAGTTATGTCTATATTTCCATAATAGCTTATTAAATGGCCATATAATATAACTTCAGGCTGAAACCTGGTGCTCACATTTCCAGTCTAGGAACAACAGAGTTATTATCCCTTTTGTAATTTTATGAAGTTTGAACAAAACCAGTTTAGACATTTTTAAGCCAGTAGAAGACAAAAAGATTCCCCCGCCCCCTGCTTCTTGGCTCTAAACCATTTTGTGCTGCTCTAAATGAAAACAGCTGCAGTTTCTGCAATGACAAATTTCCGCTGATTGGTTGATAAACAAAAAAGGACTTCCAGCTCAAACCTACTTAGTAAGCTGCCTTATGCTGAGTCAGACCATTGATCCATCTAACGTGGTATTGTCTACATTGTTAAGCGGCAGCAGCGTTCCAGGGTTTCTTAAAGTATCAGCACAAAGTTAATGGGAGCAAAAATCTGCACAGCGCCCCCCCCCCATGACACCACTCCACCATTATTTGATTCAGAAGGTGGCCTAGCCAGGTGTGTGCTTTGATGGATGCCAACTCTCAGCCAGTGCCCAATCTGGCTGTTTGTAGCAATGCCACACTGTCACGGCCCTACAGGTAATGTCTCTATTTCCACAATAGCTGACTAACAGTAATGCTCCTGCCTGCTTAGAAATGTTTGATATCTTTCATTTTTAGTATTCAATAATTCTGCTGCAGAAGACATTGAAATTTTGTTTTGTTTTGTTTTCATTTTCATTTTCAGTTGCAGGTCATAGCAACCCGCAGGGCATTGGGCATACATAGGGCATAAAATGAATGTTGTTGAGTGTATCCAGCCTCCACGTACCCATTTGACCTTCTGAATAGAGACTATGTACCCTGAGAATATGTGGTAAACCTATTCATGAAGGCTCAACTCAAAAGGTTTGATTAACATGTGGAGGTTAGGAGCAGGGCCAGCAGCCCGAATTATTAAGAATAATGCTGACTCATTCATGAATTCTTTGTGTGAAGCATATTGACTGTACAGGGCTTTCATTTCAAAGAAATAGATGAGAGTTTGTTTCCTTTGCAGAGAAGTACAAACAGCCATGTCGGACTCTATAGAGTGGCTCATTTTGCACTAAGCTACACAAGCCCTTTTGAAGATGTTGATCTCTGAATTATATATAATAGTTTTGTTTGGTTTTTTCCTTATTATATGTTAAGTCATATTCAGAATCGTCACATTGCCATAAAAAAACTTTCCATAATCAGCTCCTTTTTACAAATAAAAATAATGTGGCATTTGGGAAAGATTTAGTAGAGTTGACCTTAGAAACTGTAGCAAAAGCTGTAGCCAAGTATAAAGTCTATTAATAGTCAAGGTAAAAGCAGAAACCAAAACCAAGAAATAATGCAGAAATAATAGCAAAGGTGAGGCAGGCTACAAGCACAATCAGCTAGTAGTCCAAAGGGCACACAAATACAGTTAATCCTTGTTAATAGAGACCTGATTCGTCTCTATTCGTGAACGAATACTGATTCGTGAACTCTACAGCGCAGAGGTGAGTAAACTTATCTATTGCTCACCCTGTGCCTTTACTGCGTCGGAAGGGGACACATGTTTCCTTCTCCTGCGGAGCCTCTTATGGCTGCCTAGCTGCTGCGGGATGCTACGGTAACTGCTTGGCTACTGCTGCTTGCATGGGCAGCCGGGCAGCTCCAGATTGGGCTTCAAGTCTTCAATCGTGTGAGAGATAATGGGGTAGTGGCAGTGGTGTCATCCAGGGGGAACGTGCCGGAACGGCCGTTCCTGAACCTAATTAGGGATAGCTCCGCCCACCCACCGCCATTTGTCGCCGCCTCTGTGATGGACGCGGCACTGCAATGCACCCCTGGCCTCGGAGGGGGCGCCTGCTTGCCGGGGGCAGGTGGGGGGTGCGCCGGGTGCCTGAGCGAGCAGTGGTGGGGCGTGTCCACCGGGGCAGCCCGCGCAGCAGGCGGGAAGGCAGCGGAACCGACGGGACGGGCTGCCAATCAAAGATGAGTCCCGGTCACCGTTCCGGTTCCTGGATCAGTTAGATCCCACCGCTGGGTAGTGGTAAAGCATTTTTTGTTTTGTTTTGCTAAGCATCAGTTCTCAGATGCAACCGGTGTGGCTATATGTACCCTCAAATTCTGTTTTTAAATCTCAAATGTTAGCAATGAGCTTTTTTTAAAAAAAAAGCTTCCTTCGAGAACTGAAGATATGATTGCCAAGTTTCACTCTGGAATAACTTTTAATAGCATTGCTATAAACCCCAGAAAAGTGCAGTTTATAATGGAAATGCTGACACAACAGTAACTCTAGCAGTGATCATGATAACCCTAGTGCATACACATTTGTAAAAACAAACCACAGGTGGGGCCCCATCAGATACCCTGAAAGTTAAAGAGCCTTTAAAAGCTTTGCAAATGCTTCAGTGTTCTTATCTATTAGATGAAATAAAATGTGCTAATATTTCTAACTCTGAATCTCTTTATGTAGAACATCAAAAACTCCTTTGGTGCCTTCAGCTGTAGCACTTAAGGACTGGATCAGTGACAGTAGTTTAAATGATAGAGACAGCTTTCAGCTTTTAACTGTTATCCAAAAGACCAGATAAAAGTCAGAATGTAAGAAAATTAGGTTCATGGTGTATTCCTATGTGCAATTGCATTAGTAAGGGATTACCTTTCTTTCTTTTTGGAGCTCTGTTTTCTGTGTTTATTTTTTTTTTTAAAGACATACATACGTGTTACTAAGGTCCCTAAATGTCTTATTTGAAAGAATACCAAGTGTCTAATGGAGCTATCCAAGTGTTCCTCTGGGACTTAGTGGGCAGAGAACTTGTTCCAATGTAATTTTTTTCCAATGAGCATGCAAAACATGTGGAAAACATAAATCTGGAATGAAAAAATCAAGTTCATTTTACAGAAAAGCTCTGATAAAAGGATGTTATCAGCTCCCGTGCCCTGATACTTCCTGAAAAATCCATGTGGATGTTTCATTCTGTAGGCTTTTGTGGATCCAGCACCAAAAGCTTACCAGTGGGCAACATATATTTCAGTTATTTTAGAAGTGACATTATGTCAGACATCTTCTCTAATGGAAACAAAGCAGCATTGCATTGCCTTTACTATTATTTCCCAATATCTAAAACACTTGTATCAAACATTTGGGGAAAGATTTAGATCTCACTTTCCTTTTCCAGAATGGGTGTATAGTGAAGTACTCCATATTCTTTGTAATGCAATAGAGGCATGTGGTAGTTCTCTTATATTTAGCAGGGGGAGAACAAATGTTCTTATCCTTTCTATTCTATTCATGTTATGCTGGCATAACATCTTTTCCAGTTGCCATTTGCTGGCGTTCGCATCTTTTCAGATTGTGTACCTTTTTGGAACAGTAAATATTTTTTTAAATGGTAAACTGTTCGTTTTGAAAACTTTTTTCATAGGAAAAAGTATGTAAACATGCTTGGTAATAATTTGTTACACAGTTGCACCTTGACCCCATTGCTCCTTTTTTTCAGAAAAATCATGAGTGCTGATCATTCCACAGTACTAGTCAGTACTGTAGCGCCTGCTTTCTTGTTTTATTCTCAGTGTCTTACTCTAAACAGATGTTCTTTAAAGTATACTATGGATGGCCAGCTACTTTAATATTTCTAAAAGTCTTGTCTTTCTTTTAAAAGTATAAATATGTAACAGATGCCTAAGTAGAACCTGGAGTTGATGCAGTGTGATCATAGTACCGTCATTACACCATTCCTCATTGAGGATGCTCATATGGTACACACCTGTGTCAAGTTAGGGAAGGCGTATGGGTAGTACAGTGTGGGAAACTTAATCAAGAAAGTGCAAGTTTATTTCATGTTCTCCTCTTGAATTTGCTGAATCAGACACCTCACTTTTGATGACAAAAGTTGTCTTCAGCTTCTCTTTACACCTGTATTTATTCCGATATCTGCTTTTCAGAGAGCTAAAATGCCAACATTAAAAAACATTATTAAAAACCAAATTACTGCTGATTAAAAAAAATGCTAGTACAACACAGAAGGGTGATAAGTGTCTCTAGATAGATACAGATCAATCTGTGAAATGCATCAACACATTATTACCTGACTGAAACTATAAATTCCATAAATATTTTAAGTAGATCTTTTTGTTTTTATGGCAGTAAACGCTAGCATATAGAATTTAAGCTACTAGTGTTGCTCAGCTGTAAAAATTATCAGATGCATTTAGATAGAAGACTACTAAATGTGACTCTTCCAATTACCACTGTCTCCGTGTCTGTTTTCTTTTTAACTGGATGAAAACATTAACGTTTTCCTGTTTGTCTTTTCTGATCATTCAGATAAGTATAACTTTAAGCTGTGAAAGCTATAAGTAAGTTATGGAGCTGATTCTGAACAGAAAGCCCAAAGACTTCATTAATCACACCTTTTATATACCATATGTAAGATGAATGAGGGTAGAGAGTGAATGAAAAACATTTGGTTGAAAGGAAATCTGGCTAAGACTAGAGTGATGCTGATTGGAAGGAAAAGGTATTGATAGAACTAAAACAAAATCAGAGACCACTTTCTCAGCTGATATGCTTGTTTGAATCACTGTGAATATGATTTCCAGAATGGACTTTTGTAAGATTCCTTCATTTTGCTGGATTGACAGGCCTATTTCTGGAATGGCTATTTATCTGACTATAGAAGCTCTTATCATTTTGCACATTCACCCCAGGGTTGATGCAGTGACTTCTTTTGCTGGAGAGGTACATGACATCATGGTGCCCCAGGACAGGAAATGATGTCACTTCTGGGGTGGGCTGTTGCTGGCTTTGGTGCACCTTGTCCTGGCTTCAGAGAAGGCTTCCAGACTCCTCTGATGCTGGTACAAGGCGCACCAAAGCCCCACCCTCAATGTCACAGCCAGGTGTGGGTGGGTGTGGTCAGGGCAAGTGAGCCTCACCTGCCTCTAATGACCAAACATCCCTGATTCACCCAGAGGTTGGGTACTTTTCAGTATTCTGGTCAACCTTGTTTAGTATGGCAACAAACCGTGTTTTGTTTGTTCTAAACACTCTGAAAGGAATGCAAACTTTTCTCAATGAGACAAACTTTTCTCAAAGAAAGCATATTAGATCACATTCACGAACAGTGCAATACTTTTGAACCTAGCACTTCACATTGTTGTGCTGTCAGACAGTAGCCACTTAAAAAGCCAAATTGCTTTGGATCAGAAGTAGGAAAGCAGCATATAAAGGCTTGGCTCTGAGCATTGCTGAGTGGAATGTGCCCATGGAACCAGTGGCGTAGCTAATGAAAGTATAGCCTGGTGCAGAGGGCAAAATGATTTCCCCGAAAATGATGTCGAACAGGAAGTGGCATCCCAGTTGTATTTTTATTTTCTGTGTTTTTTGGCCATAACTTTTGATAGAATATTACACTCTTGTTTCTTTCATTGCGTTCTGCATTAAATTACCTTTCCAATTATACATAACATGATGATTTATTCATACATAGCAAGGTTTTCACCATTTTGGCTATTAGTCAAGCTCAACTTGTTGCCCACCTAAAGCTTGTTGCCTGGTGCAATTGCACCCCCCTGCACTTCTTTAGCTATGCCTCTGCGTGGAACATGTTCCTGAGCATTGGAGGAACCAGTGCTGGCTCATGTTTATTTGTTGCCTGAATCAGAGCTCCAAGTTTCCCTTTCCCCTTCCTTCCGTGTTCTCTTTTATTCTGTTGAAATCATGTCCCCAGTTCCTTTCAGATGTCTCCCTCTCCCTTTTCTGTAAGAAAGAGGAAAAGTAGCATGATGTCATTTATCTTGCCTTCCCCTGCAAGGCTATCCATGAGTTAGACTGATGTTGGTCGACAGCCACGCTGCCCCAAGAATTGGACCACAATTCTTGAAGTTGGAAGTGGCAAATTTCACCCAGATTCATGGCCTATGGACTTCTTTGGGACTTACCAAAGAATATTTACCTTATACCAATATAGAGAAGGAGTCGAGATGGCGTCGAGATCTGGCCTCAAGAATTTGTAATCTAAATTCAGTTTATTTTTATTTTAGCATAAGGCGTCACCAAGAACGGAGAGCTATTTTAACTCCTATTTTAACAGACTTTACAGTCCGAATAACTGCAGCACCGGCCATCATTTTCACAAAAGTCGTTTCACCAGAGAATCTGCATACAGAGGTTAGTATTTTATCTGAGAGAGATTTACAAGATTTTCATAGAGTTGCTTATCTTTCTGATTGCAGATCTTTGTAATAGTTTAAATGCTACATTAAGCTGTGCTAAGGTAGTATTCATTGTCAATTGTTGTGTTTTTTTCAAAAGCATCTATATTTGGCATCTGTATATCTGCCATGGTGTTAAAAGGATAGTGATATATGATGAGGCTTGTTACTATATTAAAAGTGAAATGCCTTAATCCAGATCTGTCAGGCAACCCCACAAAGACTTCCCAGGCTGGTGGGCCCACATTATGAATGGGAATGCACATCCTCTTCGCACTTTGTGGTGCAAATAGGAATTGAATTAGATGCTTTATATCCAATTGTGCAGCTGCACCTCTTTTATAGTGTGTATTTTTCAGGCTAGCATGGCCTGAAAGGAGAATCTATGGATTCTCCTTTCTAGGACAATTCTGTCTTATTTGCCTAGTGCAGGGGTCTCCAAACCTTTCCTTTCTAGGGCCATATCATATATTTTACATTTTGCAGGCCAAAAAATCAGTTTTGTAAAGAAATGAAGGAAATTTAAATGAATGAATAAGTTTTACTTGGATCTTTTTCAACATGATATGATTCAGAGCAAAAGAGAAATGTGACATTTACAAAGAAACAATGCCATGCTTAAACGGAGAAATGATATATGTTGAGTAAAAATGTCAAATATTTTAAGTTGTTGTGAGCCAGTCTTGTGGCAGGCTGGATATGACCCCAAGACCGTAGTTTGGAGACCCCAGGCCTAGTGTAAAATATCACCTGTATTTCCAAGAAGTGACATTTCATCCTAATCAAATACCCATAAAATTTGAAGCTAATAGTGATGAATGGTATTTTAGGCAGTATTTTAGCTTTGTTTCCTCCACTAGAGAAAATTATAGAATATTATAAAAAGAATATTAGTAGAAAGGACTATGTTCAACTTGTCACATAGAACTACTTGGTTACATTTCTGATCCTTTTCCTAATAAAAAAGCAACTGTTTTGCTTGACATACATTCCTAAAAAATTGTTATGCTTCTGTAGAAAGACAAAATGTTCACAACTTTACTGGATAGTAGTACTGCTGCTAGGACTTGATAAATGAAAATGATAAGATACGATTCACAACATGACATTTTCTTTTTAATGACATTTATATTGCAAAACTATTCCTGTTTATGTATGGAATATTCCTGTCAGACATATTCCTGTCAGAAGTATGTCTGACTTTCTTCAGTGGGGCTTACTCTCAGGAAAGTGTTTATAGGATTACAGTCTTAACTAAAAATAGTAATAAAGATGTAAAAAGGTGTGTGGTTAAGTGTGCGTGTGTGCATGGGTGCACATGTATTCATTCCAAAATAGGATGGGCTACCTACAGTGGGTATATAATAAATACCCACCCATGCAATGTTCACATGGGCATTTAATTGAATTTAGATCTAATATTTATAAAGAAGCAGCACATGACCACTTGCCCATAGTGTGGGTCCATGGTGATCCTAGTCATACCTGAGTCAACCTGGGTTAAAAGAAACAACATGTATAATTTGGTAGTGCCTAACATGGCTTTCTACAAAATATAAGTGTAACAATGACAAGACCCTGCATTCACGTTTACAGTATTAAAATCAAACCGGAAGGAAGGAAGGAAGGAAGGAAGGAAGGAAGGAGGGAAGGGAAGGGAAGGGAAGGGAAGGGAAGGGAAGGGAAGGGAAGGGAAGGGAAGGAACTATTTGTGTGGAATACTTTATGCACAAATCCATTATCATGTATACATTTGACCCGAGGAAAAGCTTCTTGACCACCTTTTTGTGTAGCATGTTCCAAACCAAATGGTAGCTCAGACCTTTCACGTGAGTAGTCTGAAGGAAACTAGATATCAGCTGTTCTGCTGCTCCTTGTGCTTCCTCTGCTTGTGGCTGTGATATTCAACCTATAGGTCACAAATCCAATGGGGTCACAAAGCCTCATGCAGGGGTGCTTAACCTTTCAAAGCCTGTACAAGAGAGGGTTTAGGTCCAATCCAATAATGGTACTGCCTTCTCAAAACTGAGTTTTTCATTTACAGTCATTCTCCAGTATCCACTGATTTGATATTAAGTTTCAGTTAACCACAGATATCGTGTACACTGTGATGCTATTAGGGGAAGACCACGGATCTTCCCCTATCTTTAAAAAGGCATCCTCAGTATCCAGTTTCCACCGGGGGGGGGGCTGGGGAATCTGCACAGCTTCTTCTCTCTGTCCTGCCCTGCAGCTCCTAATGTCAGTTCTGCCTAGGCTGCTACCTACCATCAATCAATCAATCAACAGGTACTTATATACCGCTTTTCAACACGACGTTCACAAAGCGGTTTACAGGCAAATAGTAATAATAATAACGTTAAATAGCTCCCTGTCCCAAAGGGCTCACAATCTAAAAAAAAAAAAGGCAGACCACCAGCAACAGCCACTAGAAAGACTGTGCAGGGGTAAAGAGGGACAATTACTCTCCCCCTGCTAAATATAAGAGGAACACCACTTGAAAAAGTGCCTCTTGCCCAGTTAGCAGGGGTGAAAGTACCATGTCAGTTCTGCCTAGGCTGCTACCTCATGGGGTTTTTTTGTGTGAAGAAATTAGAGATGGAGAAAATGAGATGGGCAGTGGGGAGTGAGCAGCAATGGTGGATTGGGTCCTGGAAGTGGGGCAGAATTGACAGTGGGTCCCCAGTCTCAAACTTTTATTTATTGGGGTTGTGGCAGAGAAAAGCTTGAAGACTACTGCTGTAAAGGACCTGTGCAAGCTTCCATATTTTGAAAATCAAGCATTGGGTTTAGAGAATATTGAATAAACAGTATTATTTAAAAAGCCTCCAAATAGTTCCTATTTGCATAAAGATGCAAGATGCCTTTACCCTTATTAAGTTTAATAAGTTTTCATTTCATCTATTTGAGGTCCAAATGTGCACCTCCAATTACTTTTTAACAACGCTTTATCTCCAAAGCTTTTTAAATGTTTGATTAACAGACATTTCACAAACCAAAACTTGGGAGGAGAAAACTAAGATGGTGGCAGTTAGATATTTTTCGGACCATAGCTTATTTACTCAAGGCACAATTTAAGGCCATCCAACAACACCAAATTCTTGTAACAGTGTGAAGGCTGGGCCACAGACAGCTTTCAGAGGGGAGCTAGGAACCAAAACAAGGAGTTGTATTGGATAAACAGTTCTGGGGGTTGCAGAACCCACTGCAACACCCCACAGCAAGGAAGGGTAATTGTACAGGCAGAGTTCTAGACCCAACAATAAGCCTTTTATAGTCTTTTCTGCCCAGCTTGGATGAGTGAGACCCGTCTGGAATCGGAAAATATTTAACAGCTTTGATGGATGGTCTGGGCTACAGAACCAGCGGCTCACTTCGTCCCTGGTTTGAATCCTTGTCATTCCTAACAGCCACTTCATTTGTTTCTGAGATCCACTGTTGCTGCAGCAGCACCCTACTTCTTGTTTGTGTGCTCCGGATTGGTTCCCCTCAAACTTGACAGAACACCCTGTGGGAAACAGGACCTTAGCCTTGGTACCTGTGACCTCTTACTGAAAATGCCCGTAATTAAACCTGCATTGTTCTACGTGCAAAACATGTTCTTCTAGCTGAGCTCTGCCCCTCCCCACAGTGTTGTTTGCTACTGCAATTGTGCCGGAATGAGAATCTAAAAGAAAATGTTGGATGAGTTTGGGAGTTCCTGAGCTATTATATAGAGAAAGCATTAAGTAAAAAGTAACAGATGAGTTTTACTGTTGCTCTTGTACAAGAATGTAAATGTTTTGGCTAGTCAAATTCTCCTTGAATCTATTCCCTGGGTGACATTCTGTGAGGAAGGAGAGGTCTATTACCAAGGAATATTTGTGCACATGTTCTTCACAATAAAGAAGATGAGCTTCTGCTTAGTAAGCAAAACTGCATATTTTCTGCTTTCCATCTCTGAAATAATGTGTCAGAAATAGTAGAAAAAAATAAGCTGTGTGTGTTGTTAGTCTTAATATAGTGGTCATCACACAATAACGCTGCCAAGATGTCAACGAAGGTTTGCAGGCAGCTACAAATCAATTAAGTTGGTTATCTGTAAATTGCAACATACAATTTCATTATAAGCCAAGATGGATTTCTACTCCAAAATGTATATCTGTCTCAAAGAACCGAGACAAGAACAGTAATCCCTTGCCAAGAAAATGAGTAAGAGCTTTGACAGCTCAGAATTGATGTAACAAAGAAACAGGACCTCACACATGAGATACATGAAACAAACAAAATGTATCTTAATCATCAAATATCCTGTTGGAAGCATCGTGGTATGCTATCCCATCACTCCTCCACCTGATTTCCTTTTGGAGATGGTGCACAGTACTTTTTTTTGCCTGAAGAGATAAAGAAATGTTAATAGCCCCAATTTAGAGAGTATAAATAGTCTACATTGTGTTTGGTTAAGAAAGAAAATTACATAATTGCTTAGAAACAGCTGGAATCCATTCACTATGTTTTACAAACTTGTTTTTCACAGGAAATTTTAGTATGTGGCCATTCTTTGGAAGTGAATATGACAACAAGCCTGGACTTCTTCCTCAGTGTGGCTCAAGTACAACTCCTAGCGCAATTAATACAAGCTAATATGGTTGGATTGGAACCATCCAATAAATCTACAGAGGTAACCTCTATAACCTGCTTTCTTTCAGAGCCCTTGTCATTCATGATATCCTTCTCTTTAAAAAGAGTGGGTTCTTACTAGCATGTTTTGGCTGGAATTGCATTTAATGTAAACCGTGAAGATTCTATTGAAAATAACATTCCCATCTAGGTTCTCCACAATATGTGGAAACATTTGCCCCTGTGGCATCTCCATAGCACATGCAACATGTAATCTCAGCATGTATGTTGGCAAGAACATTTTGGGTTGCATTTTCCTTTTCCTCTTGTTTCCGTTGTTGGCTGCAGTACATTTGCCTTGATAAACCTACCATCATTCAAAGAAAGTGTCTTGAAGCGCAGGCTATTTGATCAGCTAAACCTTAGTTCAGCACATGGGTTCAGACCTGTAAGTCATTTATTTAAATCCAAATTCTAAAGAACTTTCCCTGACATTATGTTTGTTTGGACATTTATTTTATTCTTCACTGAGGAAACGCAATGTAGCTGACATGCTAATTCCATTAGTTCTTCTAAACACAGGTCAGGTCCACACCTGATTAGTTTCAAAAATTGCTGCAATATTCATGTTAATTCAGGGGACACCCATCTATATGGACCTGGTTTGGATTGTGGCCTTAATCTTTGCCTATTCAGTGAAACTGGGTTCAGGAAAATGATGATGGTATGTCCAGTTATCAATTACTGAAACAGCAGGGAAGTCCCTGTGGGAAGCATTCTAAGCGTTAACAGAATAGGGCAATGTTTTCATTATTTTTGAAATGCTGAACACAAGACATGCAGTGCAGCTTTTTCTTGGATACTTTGCAAACACAGGGCCTCTTTTTGGAAGTTAGCTTTGAGAGTATGTAGTATACTATGGGAATATTTGCAATAAATAACTTACAAGGCACTGTTTCCCATCTTTAGTGGAATGGATAGAATCATAAAATTGAATGCATGCCCAGAATTTTAATTTAGGAATGGCGCTGTTCAAAAATTCTGCACTTTGTAGAGCAGGCATATCTGACAATGAAAATCACTTTCAAAATTATTTACAAACCACTTTATCATATCCAGACAGAGTCCTCTTGGTAGCGTATTCATTTTTTAATTATTGTGGACTGTTTGAAGTGAAAAATTCCTATAAGTGATTGCATTCCTATAACACTTTCTTGGGAGTAAATCCAATTGAATGCAATGGAATTTACTTCTGAGTAGACCTGTTGAGGATTGCCTTTTGTTTGCTATTCAGTTGATGAAACTGTGGGCGCAATCTGTTGGGAAGTTCTTTTACGCAAGGCCTTTTTAAATGATCCCCTCTCATGGTAAGAGAGGTTTTAAGTCTCAAGGAGTGCTGCATGAGCCGATAATGCCTGGAAAATAAATAATAGACAAATGAATGGGGGGCAGAAGAGACATCGTTTTTTGGATAAATAGAAACAATTTTGAGGAATATATATATTTATAACGTAAGATCAGTGAGTTTTCAAGAGGAACATGAAAAACAGTACAATGTTTTGGAACTGTTTTTAGAGTAGTGTGCAGAATCTGCTTTCTTGATTGGGGTGTCGTGTTTTTGATGGCCCTCTGTTAGAATATTGCTGTTTGTTCCTTCATGGCCCTCGGAGTTCAATTTGGAGATCTCAAGGCATGGTTATACCTGGCCATCATATCTGAATTGAATTGACTTTTAGTAATCTACAAAACAAAAAAACCTTCTACAGTTCTTCTGCAGCCAGAGAAAACTGCCAGCAAGGAGCATACCTTGGAAGCATCACAATAATGCATGCTCACTGAGAGGGCCTTGGCAGTTTCCCTTTATGCAACTCCCATGCCAACTAACCTCAAACTGCTTTTTACATTTTCATTTCAACATAGAGAGTAGTTGTGTAATTGCTCCCATCTTTAGGGTATTGATAGTTTCTTTTATCTTTCTCCGGGAGTGTTATAAATTATATTATGGCAGAGGGATTTTGTTTTCCCTGTACTCCCCTTCACAGCCTTGTTTTTCTTTCCCGGGGAGTGGACAGCCCAAAGAAGAAGAAACGAAGAGCCCAAATTATGTTCCCTCTGCTGTATGTTTTCCAGCTCCCATTTGGTTCCCCCTCATGTTTCTTTCACTAGTGAAGGAAGGCCATCTTCTGTTATCTGAGCTGCAAACACCTCCTCCAGGAGGCAGCCCTTTGAAACATCTACAAAATGAAAGTTCAAAGAAAAACAACAAAAAATGCTCTGGATTTTTGACTGATTTACGATCAAGGTTTTTGAAGCTAAATACATGTAGTTTGATTTAGAAGTGACAAATGAAAAAGAAGAGCCATAAATCTACAAATATTTGCAGGATGTAAGTACTAGGGAAAAGAAGGAAAACTTTCAGACTTGGTAGGAGATTGTTACTTACTCCTGACAATTCAGAATGTTTCAGGGAAGGAAACCTGGAACTGTTATTTATGTTAATGGATTATGCTCTAAAACATTTTATTTCTCAAAAGAAAGTCTTAGAAAATCAAATGTTGGGATATTTAAACTAAGCTGGGTCAAGCACTAGAAGTGAAACACTTCCACATTCAGTACCTTGATAGGCTTAGTTCCTATTCAGTAACTCTTATCTGTTTGCATCTGAATATTCAATATTCAGTTGGAGGTTTTGTGATATATTAACAACAAAAGGATACGAGTCTAAAATTACTGCTACATTAAAATAACAAGCTTGCTTTACAATGTGGGCAGAGAACTTGAGTGTATCAAGAGTACCTATACTAGTTGGATTTAGAAGCAATAATTACTTTTGTTAATGACCATCGTAATCATCTTATTAAAGCCACTTCCAAAGGCACCATATGTAAGGAATAACACATGTATACTTTTGAAACCAGTGGTATAGAGAAAATTAAATGTTTATATGTTACCAGAATTAAAAAAAACAACACATTGACTAGAGGGCTAAAGAGGAACCACATAATTACGGTCAAAAAATCTTGCTGTTTGATCTAGGTAGGTGCTGATGGACAAATATTATTTTATGCAAATACAGCAATTTAAATGTTCTACTACTTGATGGGATCAAGTTCACAGCTCTAACTTGATCCCATCTTACTGAGTTGTACCAACTATGTTTCTCTGTTTGTTCCCTGATACTGAAATTCTCTTCAGAGCTATCATTTCACATACAGTGTATCTGTTGCAAGACTGATGTTTTTAAGAATAATACAGAGACTCCTGTGGTATTGTTTTATTTTAGTACGTGTAACAGAGATATCATAGTTTTGTTGGTTATTTTAAAACTTGCTCAACAAAGTTGCATTACTGAAGTAGTGCAGAATCAATCCAAATCACTGGAGAATGCTACTGCATGTATGCATTTGCAGTACTCTAAGAAAGTATAAGTATTTATAGACTCCTTCGCCCATTAGTTTAGAAACAAGCATGATTTTGCATCACTTCTGCATGGCGTTAAAGGTGCTCACTCCATCACCCTTATTATTCGTTCTTCTATGTATACATGTATGAAGCACTAGCATCCCTGGGGGGCGGGGGGCTTAGTTTTGCAAGGAGCCTTGCCATGTAAACCACACATCTCCCTTGCAGGCATTGTGCAGGCATTGCTTCCCCCATTGGGACTGGCTACAAAGGATTAGGGAGAGGAGCAGTTTACATGGCAAAATAAGGCTCCTTGAAAAACCTATTGCCACGCTCCCCCTATAGGGACACTAGTGGTATAAAGTCATGAGCAAGCTCTTGAGTCTATCTGAATTCTTCATCAAACAGTGTTAAGGACAAAAGGGGATAGGTAGGAAGAAATAGGTGCTGCAGGGTCTGATTTGAAAGCCCAAATTTGTAATTTGTTTAATAACTACAGTTTGTAATTTGTTTAATAACTAATAATTGGAAATGTTTCATCATTATTAGTTATTAAACCAATTTAGTTACTAAACAAATAATTACTCTGCTTCTCCAAAGTGCTACATATGTACTATGTTATCATTGTAATCCTTTAAGGTTAAGTGCGTATTATTCTTATATAGCAAAAACAGAGCTGAGGCTGAGAGGAGTTGCCTAAGTGCATTTGTTCATTTGAACTGTAACTTCCTGGCTGAGGCTGTAATCATACACATGCTTTCCTAGGAGTAACTCCCATTGAACTCATCAGGGCTTATTTCCAAATAGACAAGCATAAGATAGCCAGGATATTAAAACGGGAGAGATCTCTGTACTTCCAGTATTTTCAACCAAAGTGCAACAATGTTGGGCTAGTTAATGTTCATATATGCAACATACAATAAGGAAAGAGACATCGTGACTTTTTTTGATTAAACTAAAAAAAAATTGGCTCTTTTCCAGCATTTTTGTGGCAAGGGCTCTGAATTATTGAATAACTGGAACATATCAAAGATATGAAGACAATTTCTTCTTGCCATTATGGATTTGCTTTGTTTTCATGTT